>PVKB01001963.1:0-337226 GCA_004027205.1 Ctenodactylus gundi
TTTCAGGTCTTTTTGTAGGAGATTTGTAACCACGCTTCCCCATTTCTTCCTTGGTCTCCTCTAATTTCTTTTCAAGGCTTGCTTTGTGCTTAGCTAAGTGTTGTTGTAGCTGTTGCTGTGTCTGTTTTATTTCCTGCTTTGCTTCCTGCTTTGCTTCCTGCTTTAATAATTCCTGCTTTAATTCCTGCTTTATTTCACTGGCTATCTGGGCCCAGAAGTCACCATCACTCCTGCACATCTGTTTTTTGAGTTCTGCAATTTCAGCACCCCTTGTACCATCCCCTGGGGAGTCAGATCTTTTTGTATAAGATTTGTTACCACGTTTCCCCATGGTTTTGCCAGCTCTGACTGTCTCTGGTGCGCAGGGAAGAAAATGGCTCCTGCTGTCGTCACTGCCTGTGATGGCTGTTGAGCCTCGTTTCTGATCTGGGATCCTGGGGCCTTTTCTAGGGGGAGCCCTTGCTGTGTTTGTGGTACAGACACCTGCGAGTTGGTGCTTCCGAGGCTGGGGCTGCCCGCTGCCAATAATTCCTACTTATCCGGGTCCACGCTTATCTCAGGCTGAGGTTCTGGCCTCCGGACCTTGTTTGTGATCTGTGGGTGCCGGCAGCTTGGGGCCGCGCCCAGTCGGCTGTTTTCCTCCTCTTCAGATGTGACTTCAGGATTTCAGACCCGCCCGTGGCTCCGTTCTCTCCCAGCTCCGTCCTCTCCCAGCTCTGCTCTGTCTGATGCTCAGGTCCCCGCGCGCTTTCCTCCGTCTGCAGCTGTCTGCTGTTTGGAGCCAGCTGCAGCCGTTTCCTTAACTGCTGGGATTATTTTTCCCCTCCGGTTTCAATGGTCCTTTGGAGTTTCTGGTCTCCCACTGGTCGCCTTTCAGTTTTGGGGGATGCTCCTCTCTTTCCTAGCTACACCAAGCACGCTTTTTCTAACTTTCTTCTTGACTTTTTAAGTGAGTCGAGGAGATATTGTGCAGTGCTGTTACTCGGTCGCCATCTTGACTGGAAGCCCCATTGAGGATTTCTAAACTACACTGGTGTGCTTCACCCCGGAGTAAGTGCTGGGTCACCCAGCTGATGTCATATGCTAAGAAGGGACAGTACAAATGGCTACAAGACCTAGCTCTTTATGCTGTTATCTTTATACATAGATAATATGGGAAAATACTATGTCAACTAAACTAGATGAAGGAAGGTTGTTATGGTTTGGACCTGGAATGTTCCCTAAAAGCCTCCTGTTGGAAATTAATGGGGGTCAATTCATTGGTTTCCTGTGTTACTGAAAGGTGGGACCTGGTTGGAAGGGACTGGACTCTGGGACATGACCTAGAAGGCTTTGTGCTAGCTCTGTGCTTCTTCTCACTCACTATGCTTCCTGTCCACCATGGGTGATCAGCTTTCCTCTGGCCAGGCCTCTACTGGAACTTCTAACCATTGCTGGTGCCCATGAATGAACGAAGACTCCTGAAACTGTGAGCTACAGTAAATCTTTCTTCCCTAAAGTTGTGGGTGTTGGGTGTTGTGTCTCAGCAACAAAAAGTGACTAAGACAGCGTCTTGACAGGGGTGGGAATCTGAGTCAGAGCACGAAGGTTGTGAGAAGGGAAACTATGGCAGGCAGCATGTGCAGTGCTCTCTGGAAGAATCCAGGGAAGAAAAGCCAAGAGAGCCTGAGACTGTCCTTCCAGTTCTGCAGAAGGTGTGCATGGGGAGGGCTCAGAGGACGTAGTCTCCATTACATAAGGGCTGAAAAATGGAATGGATAGGCAAGAAAAAGAGAGCCCACACTTACTCAATCTGAGAGAACCACTTTCTCATACCTGGAGCAACCTGGCGATAGCGACCGTAACAGTAAATGTTTACATGCTACTTGATCCATGTACTGTTCCCAGTGACACACAGGCTGAATCTCCGTTCTCCTAAAATGCTTGGTGTCAGAAATAATTTAGGTTTTAAGAGTTTTTCGGGCTTTAGAATATTTTCATAATGAGATATGTCAGGGATGGGCCCAAGTCCAAACATAAAGTTTGCAGGTACATAAACTGAGGCACAGAGGTGTTGGGAAATATCCAAGGGGCCCACTCAGCCTGGCGGCCCTGCAGTCTGGCCCAGCGTGAGCTCTTACCTGTTCTTCTGCACTGCCTGTGGACTGCTGCATTTCCTGTCACTGAAGACCTCTGAACACAGGGCAGCCAGGCCTCCCAGAAGGCCCCCGGCTGTTGGTGGAGGCATGCTGCCCGTGCTCAGACTCCTCCCTCCTGTGAGCCCTGAGTGGCTGATAACTGGTCTCAGGGCATCCTTCTTGGTTCAGAAATTCAACACTGGAATTTTGCAAGTCTCCATTGCTTTTCTCTCAAGGCCATGAACTTAACCAAACTGCAAAACTCCCATTCTGTTAGTGACTCAGCTGTCCATCCACACCTCTTCTTGCTCTTTGCTAAGTCTTGCTTCTATGGATTGACATGGCCTCTCTGGAAAAGTCTTTCCACATCCCTGTCCTGCCCTTCAGCTGCCTCCATTCTCCTGTTCTTTCTGCCACCTCCCTGTTACAAATTATCCCAGTCTAGATATTGTGTAGCCAGGATAGGCTCTGAGAGTGTGGGACGAGACAGTGGAAGGTGCCGGAGGACAGGGCTGGCCACGCACTGATGGGTCTGGCCTTTTCCATTCCACTAACCTTCTGTGGACATTTTAGTCTGCAACCAGGAATCCCTTGGCCTTGGAAAGCAGAAGGGAAGTGAGCTTGTGTGCCAAGAGTGGCCACTCAGGATAGAGGGCTTTGGGATGAAGGGTCAGGCCTAGCCTGCCAACAGGGGCAGCTCATACCTCTCAGAACCCAAAGAGTCAGCAGACGTTTTCGTTTGTCTTATGAACAGCTGGTGACTCTTATATGAATCTAATTAAGCATCTTTCTGGCTGAAAACATTTTGAAATTCTATTTTTAAGACTAAGAATTCCTTCCCAAAATGTATCTCACAGAAGACTGGCTGCAGACATTTTATCCCCAGCACACCATTTGGTGGTATAGGGTGAATCTTATCATAGAAATGATTCTGGCATGCAGTTTGGCCATGTTGATAATATTGATTGATGAGCCTGGATGTCAGCTGTCTGAGTACAAGGACTTGGGCAGAGCTCTGTGCTTCATTCAGCCTTGGCCAGTGCCCCAACCTTTGCAGCTCCTCCCCAAAATAGATGTTATAGTCAAATGCAGCAGGATGCAGCTGCGTATCAGCCGGGAGCCCAAGGAGATGGCACCAATTCTGTCTCTGGAACCAGGGCAGTTAGAGTTGGTTCATCACTTCCATGTTTTTCTCCAGCCTGGCTGTACTCAGTCCCATCCATGACACTGCAGGACAGTGTTCCAAACAAGGGAGATGTAGAAGGAGTGGGCTATCCAATGTGGAAGCTAAGTCAGAGTGAAAGAAGAACAATTTCTGTATAAATGCTAGGGCCCTCACTGAATCTGCCTTTATTTTCCTAAGTATGCAATGATCCTTGAGTTAATGATGGGTTACATCTTGATAAACCCATGGCAAGTCAAAAATATTGCAAGTCAAAAATGCATGTGATACACCTCAGTACCACGGTGTACATAGAATTTGTACCCCATGATCCTAGGGCTGCTGGGGAGCTGTGGCTTAGTGGCACTGCCCACTTCCCAGGCTTAGACTCCACAGTGCCAGCCCTGGAAAAGACTACAACTTCAAATCTAATAGTTTTACTGAATGGGTACCACCACTTTCCCACCATCATAAAATCAAAAGGCTCCTAAACCCAACCATGGTAGGCTGGGGACCATCTGCTGCCCTATCTCAAACATCCCTCTAGAGCCATGCATGAGCCGTGTCCATGGGCCACCACAATCAGAGGGTGTGATCACATGAGAACCTTCTCTGAAGAGGGTGGCGACATCAAAATTAGAGAGTGTCATCAATAGATTTTCCACCCAAAACACCCCCTGCAAAATAGTAAAGCAAGGGCTATAAAGTAAAGGATTTTTGCTACAGAGAGAGACAGGGTGAGGGGAGCCTTCCAATGATTCAGAGTGGAGGGCTGCTCAGGAAGGAGGGGCCTCCCCATCGCCTGACCCAGGGCCAAGGAGGGGGTGGGGGTGGGGGTGGGCTGGAGACAGAAGCGGAACTGAAGCCACTCACAGAGCAGCACCACGGCCTGGCGCCAGCCTGGAAAGAGGGGGACATAGTAAAAGGGCCTGAAATGTTTCTTCAAGGATTCATTCTTTTCAGCCGAGTGGAGACAGGGCTTCCTGAAATTACCCAGTCATGGGCCACGTGGACGTGAATTGAGGCTTCTCTTCAGAAAAGGGAGGACAGTGCTGGGTTGTAGTCGGGCCAAGCAGTGACGTGAACTGATCTCCACAGGTGCAGCCCACTCAGCCTCAGCACATGAGCTCAGGAGCCTGGGGGAGTGCCAAGAAGCTCTTTGGTGGGCTCTGACAGCCCCAGATGGCTAGTGTATGTCATTGTGGGCCAGCTCTGCCTTGGGCTGACAGCGACACACACAGCCTCAGCATCCTCTGTTGTCCAAGTCTGTGCCATTCTATGAAAAAGAGTGGTCAGCCCCAAGAGGAGAAAGAATGCAAGGGGCTAAGGGTATAGCTCAGCAGTTAAAGCACTTGCCTAGGACGTGCAAGGCCCTAGGTTTGACTCTTCAGCATCACTCAAGCCAGGTGTGGTGGTGCACACCTGTGCTCCCAGCACTTGGAGGCTGAGACAGGAGGATTGGCCAGAGTTCAAGGCCAGTCTTGGGAACACAGTGCGTTCAGGACAGCCTGGGCTGCAGAGCAAAACCTTGTCTCAGAAAGAAAGAAAAAGAAAGAAAAAGAAAGAAAGAAAGAAAGAAAGAAAGAAAGAAAGAAAGAAAGAGACAAACGGACTGAGCAGTCCCTTTCTTAGACGTAATGAATAGACTCCAGGGCAGGAGAACGATCAGCCAACAGGGGCTGAGGAGAGGGCATCTCAGAGAACTCTGGCCAGCGACAAAGGGACAAAGCTCACTGGTGTCTTGAGAGGCAAAGAAAGGGCCACGGCTCGCACGCTGTAGTGGCCCTTCCCAACACCGGGCACCCACCACTGGGCATCGAGACACTGTGGGCCAGAGTGGCACCCGAGTGGTGGCCCAAGTTGCCCACATTTGCATTTCCCTGTCTCTGCACGTGCAAAGTGAATCGTACTACAAATCCTCTGACTGCCACCCTGACCTCAGCCACTTCCTGTCCAAGGAGGGTCACGCCACATCCCAGCTTCCAGCCACCGCAGAGGCACAGGGGTGCGTGTGCCCCTGCTGGCCTCCCCTTCCCTCTACCTACCCAGGTGCGGGTCCATTCCTGGTCATCAACTCTTACACGGCGTTGTCACCATGCTTGCCGCATCTCATGGCCGATTACAGCCCCCAGTAGGTATGTGGTAAAGCGTCACCCTGCATCTGCAGCAGGGTGGGCACGTCTCGTTGGCACTGGCATGAGCCATGGCCTGGGAAACACAGTCTTCAGAGCCTTGGAGGACAGAGTTCATGAAACAGTGACTGATAAGGTCGTCGGTGTCTGAGGATGAGGCTTTCCTCCTCTCACCCGCAGGTCCTCACCCCAGCTCAAGAGATGCGCCCGCCATTGCCTGGCGTGTTTGCTGGAGGCAAGGCTCACAGAGGGTGGGCAAAGGCTCCGAGGGGCTCAGCTGCGAGCAGCGGAGCTGGGGCAGCGCTGCCCCGAGGCGGGCTGCCAACTCTGACTTTCCTTACTGCAAATCCACTGGTCATGTCTTTGATTCTTCCCCACTGTGACCTGCACATCATCATGAACATTAGCAAATGTCCCGAGGGCCCCATGCGCACCCCACACCCCCTGCACCAGACTGGGGGAACCGGGAAAATGTTGCCCGTAGCACACCTCATACAGTTTTGTGTCCTGGCTGTTCTTGATTTAGGCAGAGGGCTGGTTGGAACTACGTTGGGCGGGTGTGAGACCACAAAGGTCAGCTTCCATCGTGGCACCAAGGGACCCAGGGCCAAGTCAGCACTGCATCAGGGAGGCTAGTAGGGAGGGTGGCGGGTCTCTCCGAGGGCTGGAAGGCGGGCCTGAAGTCTGGGGTGCAGCAGAGTGGGAAGGGATGGAGCTGGAGCTAGGTGGCCCTTTGTGACAGAGGGACCTTATACCTGCATTCCAGAGGGAAGATGACTATGAGTACCACTGTGGATAGTGTTAATTAGCTTTCAATGACTTTTTTAAAAAAAACCTGAGATAATTAGTAAAAAAAGTAAAATGCTTATTTTGGCCCATAATTTAAGAGGGTCTAGTCTGTGACCAAGGGGGGTGGGGTCATTGCTGGGGCCCACAAGGAAGCAGATGTCATGGTGGGAGCACAGAATGGGACAAAACCGCACGCTCATGATGGACCAGGAGAGGGCAGGAGACCCACTGTCCCTCTGCAGGGCACGTCCCCAGTGACCTAAGGGCCTCCCAGCAAAACTATATCGTAGGCCCGGCCCTGGGATCAAGCCCTCACCCATGGGCCTGAGCCACAGCCCTGGTGTCAAGGCAGCAGCCTGAGGCCACCCCTGAGTCCTTGCTTCTCTGTCATTTTAAGTCCCACTAGAACTAGAGACACTTGAGAAGTTGGTAGAGTGTGAATTTTTGATGACTCGGGCCACCAACGAGAGGAGCTAGTGTTAGCATTACACCTGTCATTTGAAAAGCTCCCACTTCCTTCTAGATCTCTTTCTGATATTCTTTTCAATTTTGTGTTTTATTAAATAAAAAGGAAAGTTTAGATATTAAAAAGAATCACAACTAATCCTACTAGCTGGATGCATTGCTAGAAATTCTTTGTACTAAGTGACCTTTTTGACATTACACATGTTATGCACACATGTGTGTTGGCTATAGTATACTTGTGTTATGAACATAGTGTATTTGTGCAAGTCTTGATGTGACTGCTGTCATCTGTCAGCACGCCATTATTGTACTTCTCTCCAGTAACTCTCTATTCTGTGTATGTCATGGCATGGATCTCAAGTGTCCCCCAAGAACTCATGTATTTGGGTGTGGAGGGATTACGGGAACTGTGTGCTGTTGGGAGGTGGGGCGTGGCCGGAAGGGGCGGTGCTTGAAGCTTGAACTTGATTGTGTCAACTTGTTGAGACTAGGTTGCGCTCAGGGCAGAACTTTCATGTTACTAACAAGTGGGCCAGGAAGTGAGGAAGGGGCCCTGGGTTGGCAACTTAAACTGAGTAAAAGAAGGGAAAAAAACATTGTTACAGTTTCTTCCTGGGAAAGCTCTGTTCATGCCTGAGTCTCCAGACATGGACTTATTCTCCATTCACTCGACTTCTATCTGCAGTGGAGTGAGCAGCTCTCTGGCCTCTGCCATGGGTTCCTGCCATTGCTGGCTGCCCACGAATGGACTGCATGAGACCTTCTGAACCTGTGAGCTCATCCATCCTTAAGTTGTTGGCGTGTGGTATTCTGTCTCAGAAAAGAATAAGTAACTAAGACAGTAAATATTTTTGGTTTCATAGGTATAGGAATGTCCCATGACTTGTTTCCCTGTTCTACTTGTTTCCTTTCTAATCACTAGGCACAGTGCAGTGGTGAACATGTTGCGATGTGTTTCTAAGTGCTTGTCTGATTACTCAGGTAATTATTGAAAACAGATGAAACATGTTCTTTCCCAAGGTTTTTCTCCTTCATTGTTTTTAATACTTCATCTTTATGTTTCCACATCTGTTGACCATAATTTTCTCTTTGGCCAATTTCCTTTCACATAGTCGCAGTTGAAAAATGGTTGCACAAATTTCCCATGACAAAGAATGCCCAGTAATTTATGTAGCCCTTCTGCCTTCAAGGAAGGAAGCATGAACCCCGAGTCCTCGAATATGGGCCATACAGTCTTTCCTTCCCACGGGTGCAATCGGGTGACCTGGCAGTGGGCCAGAGACCATCCTACCTCGGCCAGGGGAGAGCACGTCAGTACCAATAGCCAAAGGATGCGACCACAGCATGGCCCCAGCAAGGTACCACGGGCATTGCCTCCCTTCTCTGCCCCCTTGCATCCCCGCAAACACTAGTCTCAGGAAACAACTGGGTCAAAGTGCCTGACTAGTACTGTCACCAGCAGTCCAGATCACCAGTACCAAGGACAGCCTGAGAAGCTGTCGCACCTAAGGGAGCCCTGGGTGGGGACTAGGGACAATAACTTAAAAGTGCTGGACAATCGGCCAGGTGGGGTGGTATGTGCCCGTAATCCCAGGACTTTGGAAAGTTAAGTCAGGAGGGCAATCCAGTGATTTAATGAGACTTTGTCTCAAAATTAATAAAAAAATGAAACAAAAGAAGGGCTAGAGATGAAGCTCAGTGCTAAGATCCCGGTTTAGATGCCCTATACCAAACACCCCCCACCCCCCGCCGCCACACACACATAGACAGAGAAATGTGAGGCAGCCTGCATAAAGTATGGACTCCAGCTACTCATGTGTCAGTAATTGTCGGTCAGTTACAACAAACGCACCGCACCTGGGGTCAGGCGCCAACTCCAGGGAAGCCGCCAAGGAGACCAGCACAGTGGAATCCTCTGGACTACCTCTTGCATCTTTTTGTAAATCTGAAACTGTTCTTAAAACCAAAGCCTGTTAAAAAAAAAAAAAAAAAGGAAGGAAGTATTACAAAAGCACCCTGGGCCTGGTTAGAGACCCCTGCTTGTCCTTCAGGACTGTCTCAGAGCCAGATGTGGCAAGTGGCAGCAGGTGCACAGCTGGGCCCGGGGCTGAGACGAGGCTGGTCTGTTGTGTGGCGCTGGCTGGAGAGACAGCAGGTTCAAGGAGCTGCCCTCATCACTGCAGCGGTTACTCTTCTCTCGGACAAGATTTCCTCCTACACGATCGGCATTTAGCTGGGTGGGGTGGTGCGGACTTGTAATCCTAGCACTCTGGAGCCTGAGGCACAAAGATCACAAGTTAGAGCCCAGCTTGGGCATCTACTTAGTGACTTAGTAAGACCCAGTCTCAAAATCAAAACTAAAAAGTGGGCTGGTATCTGAGGGTCCTGGGTTGATCTACAATAGCCTGGCCCCCGTATAAGACATGCCTTCAACTTCTGAGTATGGTAGCAAATGGTGTCGAGGTGCCAGGACTCTATCACCACTGACCCACAGCCACCACATCCTCCTGCCTCCTCCGGGCAATTCCATTCCAAGGAGAGTAGAAGAACACCACGTATTCATCTTGGAGGCTGCCTGCTCGTCTTGCATTCCAGCAGCACCGACATTGCCAGATCCAGGGAGACAGCAGCCCGTCACCATAGCAGAGATGACTCCATGCTGCCTGCTGCTGCTCTGTGACCACCACAGGGTCCGCGGCCCGCCTACGCGACCACAGCTGGCCTGAGACCTGGCTGAGCTCACAGTCCCCCAGAGGGTGCACCCGTTCACTCTCAAACCCCAATTAAGGCCACCCAGGACTAGAATGTGACTCCCATTATCAACAGGCTTCTTGTTTGCAGATATTTCTGTTTCTAAAAATGTGGGTTATTAGGACAGTATCTGATAAAAATGGCTAATTACTAGGCATTTACTATATGCCAACCTTGTTTTATTTTATGTTTAATTTGAAATTATAATTTTTATTGCTTTTGTGGTACTGGGGATTGAACCCAGGGCCTTCTCAATGACCTATATCTCCAGTCTCCTCCCCCCCCCCCCCCCCCCTTTTTTTTTTTTTTTTTGAGACAGGGTCTCTCTAAGTTGCTAAGTTGCCCTGGAAGGGCTTGAACTTGCAATCCTCCTGTCTCAACCTCCCAGAGTGCTGGGATTACAAGCCTGTCTGCACCCTGGGCCTGGCTCAGGCTTGGTTTTAAGCCCTAAATATATATTAACTAATATAATCTCAACACCGTTCCATGAGGTGATTTTTGTCCTTATTCTTATGTTCAGATGAGGAGACTGAGGAACAGAGCAGTGAAGCGACTGGCCCAAAGCACGCACAGGAAGAGTCCCCAGGCAACAGTCCTGATTCCAGAACCCAGGTTCTCAACTGCCATACCATATATCACATGGAACCTCACCTACATATCTCTGTGTTTGCCTATGCACAGGCAAGTATATACACATGTGTAAATACCCATTCATGTCTTCACTACAAAATATTCTGAAAGTGTTAAATAATGAGTTCTATTTCAACTGAAATTCAAAGTCAAGATCCACTCACTTGTTTGAAGATCTGGGACAACATTTGTAGATGACATTACACCCGAAGGGAAGAAAGAGATAGTAGAGCTCTTAGGGAGAAATTCCTGGGTAGAATGCCATTTTCAAATGAGATTTAGCAGAGAGAAGCCTTTGCAGGAAGCTGAGTGTCATCCAGAGGAAGGAACTTTCTCTCAGGACAACTACTTAAGTACAATTGGAAACTCACAACCCTCTTTAGGTGGGGAGCAGTGAATTTACCTAATGAATGCTATTTTCATCTCCCCTGAGAAAAGTCATGCAAGCCAGATTGATTTCCTTTTGGAGCAGGTATTTCTCACACATCACGCACAGGTACATGACCTCTGCCTTGGTATTTCAAGCCCTCAAATCACAGATATGTCAGTTTTACATAACCCAGGAAATAGGCACTACTGGCATTTTGGTTGTTATTGTTATTTTTACATGATATATAATTTCAAATAACTTTTACAATTTTTTTCTAATTTAATTATTTTTATTTATATATACATGAATTCCAAATTCCGTAACACAATAGAGGCATGGGGTTTGAAGGATTAATGACCGTCAGTGAGTGCCCTCTCTTCTTCAAAGCTTCACCCCCTTTCTAGCTGTCCAGTGTCCCTCTTTCTACCCTGTAGCTGATGTTGGGGCCTTTTTAGGTCACTACTTTTGTGAATTTCATAAGAGGGACACTCGTCTATATACAGTCTTTTGGGTTTGGTCCATTTCACTGAGCATTATTGACTCTAGGTGGCCCCATTTTCATTCAAATGCTGCATAGCTGTCTTCCTTTATGGCTGCAGAGTATTCCACTGTGTACAGGTGCCACATCTTCTCTATTGACGGGCAGGTAGGTTGCTTCCAGGATTTGGCTATTATGAATTGTATTGCTATAAACATGGATATGCATGGGTCTTTTTGGTATGTTGACTTTATTTCTTTTGGGAATATGCCTAGTAAAGGAGAAGTTGGTTCAAATGGGATTTCTATTCTAAGCTTTCTAAGGACCCTCCAGACTGCTTTCCATAATGTTTGAGCCAAATTGCATTCCCACCAGCAGTGGAGTAGAGTTTCTTTTTTTTTTTTTTTCTGCACCCTCACCAATGATTGCTGTTTTTGGGGTTCTTGATGTAGGCCATTCTCACTGGCATGAGGTGAAATCTCAACGCTGTTTTATTTGTATTTCTCTGATGGCCGCTACTGAAGAACACTTTTTCATGTACCTGTTGATCATTTGTACTTCTTCTTCTGAGAAGCTTCTTCTCATTTCAGCTATCCACTTCTTGATGGAGTTGTTTATTTTAGGGGACCAAATAACTTTAAAGTAAGGAAGCATTGTTTATTTCTACACTGGCATCACCTGAGTGGGAGAAATGCTCGTAACAGTGGCAGAAGAAGCTATGGGGCATGTGTGCCTCGGCAGCAGGATGATGCTGAGCATCGGATCCTGTGAGCCTGAGGGGAGGTTGGTTGAAAAAGAGGAGAGCAGAGAGATTAGAAGCAATCAGAGGTAAATAAAACCCGCAAGATTATTTGGAGCATCGATGCTGTCGTGGTGCACGCAGTAGTGAAAATCCTCCCGGGAGCAAGTATCACAAAGCTGCAGGTTTTCTTTGTGTGATGGGAGCGCTGTTTCTGCTCATGTTACCATGGTGACGGCAGAACCATTCAGAATGAGGCCTCAGAAGCTGCGTGCTTCCATGAATATGGCTTCCTAGATATATGTGTGCTAGGGAAACATCTGCTTGTGCACATGTGTGCACACAGGCATATACACATACACATGCATGCATGCATGCACAAGTTAAAAGCCAGCCATTGATTCTTTTATTGGGGTAGGAATTTGATGCTGGTATTTACTTATTTATTATGTATATCACAAATGGGTCATCAGCTGTAGCAGGAGGATGTCCTATTACACAAATCTTTATGGGAACTACAGGCTTCCCTGAGGCCAAGTTCTGCCTTCTTCAGACCAAAGGTCCATACGGTAGAGAAAGAAGCCAAGTGAAATGTAAATAGGAAGGCTGTCTTAGATATTTTTAGAAAATACAGTCTATGGGACTTTCGTGTGCAAGACAGGACAGACTTCGCTGCGTGCACAGATGTTCACAGATTCCTAAAAGTAAAACATTTGTAGATGGTGCAGCACACAGTATCGTGAAGGGCTCAAACAAGTTTATCCCCACTGATTTTCAATTTGGTTAGTTAAATCACTTGGCAATCTGAGTTGAAGCCCTCAGTTACCCCACCTTTCCCTTTCCCTTTCCCCAGTTTGTTTCTACATCTCGTGCAGCTCCTTCCATGGTCTCTTGAGCCCAACACCTTCTCTGCATCCTTAAGTTTCCAACATTAATCAAGCTCCTATTACATGTACTAGGTAGCCTCTTAAGGTATCGGTCCTTCAACCATCACCCCTGGGCCCGCCAAACAGGACTTTCTAAAACAGGTAGAGTTGTGTGTGTTACTGCTTTGGTCAACTGCACCTCAGCACAGCCCTCAAGGCCATTCTAAGTCACATTTCTAGGAATATTTTTTAGTTAAAATCCTGAGGCCAGCTGAGGTCAACATATCCCTTGAGACTTAGCCAAAATTTAGCTTGAGCTCTATTTTGGATTCTAAGAAAGGTCTGCCACTTCCCTCCCTCATCAATGTGTTCTAACTTCTGGGTTGATGTTCCCCTGTTTTAGTTCACTAAGGCTGGTTGTTAACACTAATGTGTAATGCATTCTGGCTTATTACATGGGAGGCGGCCCTGTGGTGTTTTGTTTGACCCTCCCAACAGTCCAGTGAGGCTGCAGCTGTTGTTTACCCTCTCAGTTGACAAGGACATCGAGGCTTCAGGAGAGACTGTGCCCTCCAGCCAGTCAGTGGGCAGTGAGTGGACTGTGAGGTGCATCAAAGGCCACCATGCTTGTCCTCCACTTTTCTTTTGTGATCACTCGCTCACCTACACATCAACACATTTTGTGTGGCAGGCACAGGGCTATAGCTGGGGGCAGCTACTAGGAAGAGCAGAAAATGGCCCTAAGAGGAAAGAGAAGCATTGAGGAGGTCACCCCAGCGTGTGAGGACCAAGGGCAGGCTGAGTGCAGAGTGTCCTGCACCACTGTGGCTGAACTCTCCAGGCGCCCAAAACTCCAGTCTGCGTTCACCTGCCCATCTTCACCCTACCTTCCTTCCAGCCTTCTCTTCCAGCGCATCAGTCTCTCTCCTCCATCCCAGGCAGGCCAATTTTCTTTGCATATGTGGCAGAGCTTCCCATCTCTCCGATGTAAAATCACCTGCAATGTTTCTGTGCTTTCCTCACAGTCCCAGCATCACCCCAAGTCCCACTTCCTCAGTGAAGCCTTCCTTTAGATGACCCCAGGTGAAAATGATCCCTTCATCTTGGGCATTTAACACATTGCCTATGTGAACTATTGTTGCCCCTTCTTTGGTTTGACTGCTTTCTCTTCCCTTGGCATCCTTTTGCACAGGCCCGCCTATTTCCAGTACGTAGGTAACGTGCTGCAGCGCTTTACGGTTCTGGCCTTGCCAGCCTGACTTTGAATCCTGATCCCCTTGCATGGTTGCTGTGTGTCTTGAGACATTTATGTAACCAAATCTCACTTCCTTCATCTTTGAAATGATGATGACAGCAGGCTATGACTGCACAGCTAACTGTAGTGGGCCTTGGAAAGGGGGTCTTTAGGAACAATTAGTCCCAAGGGTGGGGCCCTCAGGAGTGGGTTAGTGGCTTTATGTGACACAACAGAGCTTTCTTCCTCTTTGTGTTTTTACTGAGGCCAATTTGCTGAGAAGAGGCCCTCTGGACACCAGGAGCAGGCCCTCCGCAGGAGCCTACTGCCGGCTTCTAGAGGTTCGTAGTCATGTGGGAGGTCGCGCGGAGCCGGGCCGCAGCCGGGACATCTTGCTCAATCCAGCCTTGCTCTCCACATGTGTCCAGAAGCACACGGCTGCCCCGCAGCTTCTCTAGATCCCTCCTGATTCTACTAAATCCTTCCTCTGCTGCCGTAATTCCTCATCCTGTCAAGCTTTTCTTCTAAGTTTCCATTGAAGAAATCACTCATAGAGGTAGAACAGTTTCTTGAAAGTCTTGGTAGATAGTTTCTGTTTTGGTCTGGGGTCACTGGGGACCAACCCCAAGGCTTCACGCATGATAGGCATGCTATCATTGAGCTGCAGCCTCAGGGATTTTTATTTCCTATTTTATTTTAAGACAAGGTGTCACTATATTGTCTAGGCTAACCTTGAACTTGTGGTTCTCCTGCCTCAGCCTCCCAGATATCATGGATTTCAGGCAGGAGCCACCATGTTCCACAAGTCTTGAGAGTTCTCTTACAGAAATGTGAACTGCCCAAATTCAATACTAGATATTCAGTTTCTTAAAAACTCACAGCCGTTCCTTTAGCATGGGGTATGCCTGCCTGCCTGGACACCTGGACGCTCTTCCTTCAGTTGCTGTCACCGCCCAGTGGGTTCTCTCTAACATATCAGTAGCCAACCACATTGCCTTCACTCCTGCCAGCTCTGTGCTCTTCTGCCCATATCTCTTTTCTTGGATCCACTTCAATGGGTTTTTCCAAACTGCTGTATCTTTTCCTAAATGGAATCCCAGTCTTTGCTACTAATGCTTTCCAAACATGACCATGTTGGTGTCATTAACAATGTCCATCCTAACTCGAGCACTGGTGGTTCTGCCACTAACTCTGCACACCTGCAGGCCACTTGGCTGGAGCTTTAGGATGAAGAAATGAGCAAGATGATTGCCCCTTGCAACAGCAAAGCTGAGGATATGAACATCGTTAAACCTGTGGAAAGTACCTGTGGAGGGAGGACTGTGGGGCACAGAACCCGAAGCACATGGATCTTCACCCAATATTTGCACAAGCCCAGACTTGCCTTTGTTACCAGTGTGCCCAAGGGGAAAAGAGAGAAGGATGTACTATTGACCACCACGGAGCTGGCCAGTTGGGCCAGCAAGTGCTGGTGATGTTCCTCCACATCCTGTACTAGAAAGCCAGAGGACCTCCGGTGGGTCCAACTCAAGGTCTGTCCTAAGGGTGCTGCCGGTTGCCATGCAATAGGGGACATCTTGGCAGAGCTGAGGATGTGCTTCTGAGATTCACTTGTGCAGCCCTTGGACCAGGCCTCAGGCTCCTGCCAGCTCTTGGCAGATGCTATTCACCCCTCAGGACTCCTCCCAAGGGTGCTGCCAGGTCGTCCTGCCATGGCAGCTGGCTTCCTTGGGACTGAGCTACCCAAGAGGGTGCAAGGAAGAACCCTAAGTCCTATTAATACGACCTCGCTCCAGAACTCTCTGCGGTCAGGCTTGCCACACTCTCTTAGCCAGCAGCCAGATGCTAAATTCAACTCAGCTCAGGGGAATGAGAATTAGGGTTCATGTTTTAAGGGGCGCAGCAGGGAGGGTGGGCGCGCTTAACACCACCATAACTGCAAGGATATTGGACCCTCTCTGACTTCGGGTGGAGCAGGTTGGAACTGCAGGGGAAAATCAGGTCAAATTATGCAGAATTTAAGGAGGATTCTCACCCTTCTCCACTTTCTGAACAAGACCTGGGGAGTCCCGGCGGCGCTCCAGCTGAGGTCTGACAGAGATGGATGAGAGGCAGGATGTTGGAGAAGAGCATGAAGGTGAGGTATGCCCAGTTTTAATATTCTGCGCCTTCCAGAGTTATGTCAGGAGCAGAGGGAGATTAATTGGCGAATTAAGTTTCCCCTCTCTTCTTGCTTTCTCTTCCCCTCCCCCCGTGCTGTCCTTGTTAGCCATGGGCGTTATCTAGTGACACAGAGGGGTTTTGCTCCATTATTCTCAGCGCTAAGGACCCATTAGGCAGCATCGATGTTTCCAGGGATCAAACAATCAATCATTCCTGTCTGCAGCAGGAACAGAATGATCGCACATTGTGCCCTGCTTGGGAGGCTGCACTGGGAGCCAGCACACACATGATAAAAATACTTCCAATTGATACACAGCTATTATTAGAGCTGGCATTTACCGAAATGGCTTGTGTCACCATATTGTACTTACTGTATTGTGTCAAAAAAGGAATGTTTAGCTCCGTTAACAGATTTCTTTTCTCACTGCTGCTAAGCTGCTCTGATTTACATCTGCAATTTCCAGCCACTGTATCTTCCTCTTAGGAAAAGAAGACCTCTCTTTTTTTTTTCCAAATTAAAGTTTTCATTTAAGGGAAATGATTTTGGTTTTACATGCAGTCCTAGAATTGGAACTCTTTGTAAGTCTAAACAAATGATCTGGCACAAGAGAATAATTCAAAGGTTTTCCACAACCCTTTACTGTGCTTAATGTAACAAGGTCTCAGATTAGATGCAGCTGGTCAGAGGACTGGACTTCTCAGGCTGCCGCTGCTGCAGAGGTCCTGTCACGATTTCAGTGACGAACAAAGACGACTCACAGAATTAGGAAGGCAATGCTCCTTTGTCAGGTCTGTCCCCTTCCAACCTGTGCATGTAATACCATTTGAAGTGGAACTAGCGGGGCTGGCAGCACAGGCCTGCAAAACGGGCACCTGGGGGGCTGAGGTGGGAGGACTGCAAGTCTGAGCCCATATTGAGCAATTTGGTGACCAAGGAAGACCTTGTCTCAAAATAAAACATCAAAAATGGGCTGGAAGTGCAGCTCGGTGCAAAAGCCCCGGGCACAATCACTAGTACCGAAAAAGCAAGCGAGCAAGGAAGGAAAGAAGGAAGGAAGGCAGGCAGGCAGGAAGGAAGGGAGGAAGGAAGGAAGGATAGAAGAAAGAAAGGAAGGATGGAAGAAAGGAAGGGAAAGAAGGGAAGGAAGAGCCAGATGGGGATTTGCCATTTCTCATTTTGTCCCTTATGTAAAGTCTCCCTTAGGATGATAGGAGTTGGCTCTGTAAAATCAACTCCTCAGGAGCACATCATTATAAGAAAAAGAGCACAAAGAGATATGGAACGTGATATAGATCCCTCCAGTGAATTGTGGTCCTTGACACAAGGACCCAGGAGAAGGGAAGGTGACAAGGTACTTCAAGGACAGGAGGTCATCTTAGGAGCACAGTGGGCTGGAGACACACCTAAGCATGGAATCTCACACCAGGAGGTGGACTAAATATTTTGTGAGTGAAATAGCTCAATTTTAGTGGAATTAGGGCATTTTTGGGTGCTGGTTTGAAAGACAAATACATTCTATTCCAAGCATCAATTAGGTACTTGAAGAAATTTCAACTACTCCAGGAATTTTCGGTACTAGTGACTGAGCCTAGTGGGCTGTGTTAACACTGTGGAAGAACAACATTTTGGAATTTAATGCAATCTCCTCTCCCCACAATCCTCATCCAATTTTAGGCCTTTAAAAATGGATTCATTATTTATGATTATAAGTCCTCTACTCCTTAGAGAGCATTTGCAAAGCATATAAGAATATAAATAAAAAAATCAACTCTAGCACCTTTACCTACAAACAGACATTCTATTTATTTTGGCTTATTTCTTCCCAGTCATTCTGTAAGCACATAGTTACAGAGTTAGGGTAAAATAGTGTCTGTAAACCTCAGCATGAAAATGTAAAGCAATGACATTTTTTTCTGATTTAAAGGTGAATGTATGAAATGGAAGAAAATACATATAAAAAAAGCCAGAAAGCATGAAGTTAGAACTTAAAAATCACCAGCAATCTTGGCACTTCACAGAAGCCTGGTTAACATTTGGTGACTTCTCTCCCTGGATTTCCACCCCCCCACCCCCCCATCCTGAGTAAACCTGTGGACTTACTTAAGAAAGCTAGGGCCATTTCTTGGGTGTCCAATTACCATTTAACCAAGAGTTAAGTCCACGACCCTGGGAAAAATCAAGCAGCTTAATGAAAATTAAGTGGACTTCTTTTCCCAGCTGACATTTTTTATCATGACCGTTGGGGAAAAGGGAAGCACAGTGCTGCTGGGGACCACGATGGCTCCTGGGTTGCAGCCTGTCTGCTCCTCTATCCAGTCAGCCTGTGTCCTCACCCTTAGAGAATAGGGAAAGGGACAAGGGACAGTCACACAGACACAAATGCAGGAATGACATTTCAGGGCTCAGACGCAGCTGGAGCTGCTCTGAGAGAGCTTCAACCATCAACCCTAACTTGAAAGGCTTCTCCTACCAAAAAAAGCTATTTAGCTCATAAAATTTAAATTGAACAAAATCTCACTAAGCAATGACCCCTGTTTTCTTCCCAGGAGATTTCCCCCATTGTGATAAGCTGGGATCACACTGATTATTGCCAAGAGGGATTAAACACAATAGTCTCATAAAAACAGAAATAGAAACCAGATAATCAGGATGGTGAATCTTATGTTTCATGGAGGAGCGGGGCTGCCACAGAGTCATGTGCTTCCTGTTTCTGAGCTCTGGATTTTTCATCTGCAGGAAGGGAGCTCATTACGCCTTCCCCTCCTCATAGGTAGGAGAGGAGCAAGGCAGCTGACAGTGGGAACTGGCCTTGTGCATACAAAGGAATCAGTGTTTGTTAGCTCCGGGTTTGAAGTTCACAGACCACCTTTCTGGACAGCAGGTGTGGCGTCCCGTGGGGACGGGTGTGAGCATCGTTCTTGCTCATGGGTCACTGTGAACACAGAAGAGAACAATATTCCTTTTGTTTGTTGTAGACTTGCAGAGTTGAAGACAGTCAATGGGGAAGAAAGATTTGAGATAGGAAAGATGTTTTAGTTAAATATCTTTGATAAAAAGGAAATTGTAATGCAAATATAATTAAACAGCCAAACAATAGCACAAAGGTACCCCATCCTCATCACGTCGCCGCTGCTTCCGCAAGCCTCTCTTTATGCTTCCCATGTGTGCAAACACGCACAAACTTAAGTGTTACACTTGTCCGCAGTGCGGCATGTCCCCTTGCTAGCACACCATGGAGTATACCTATTGCTTTTTAAAAGGCTTTAGTAGTTTTCCACAAAGTGGATAAGCCATAACGTTACTAGACCAACTGACCATTCTAAGAAGAGGATGAGGGGCTAATGCTGTTTTTAATTTTTTATTTTATTTATTTATTTTTGCATGCAATCAGGAGAATTGTAGGAAAAACCTTAAACCCCTGTGGAGACTCAACAAACTTATTTGTGAAGTGGGCAACCGCTCCCCTCCCCCCTACCCCCGCATTGCTGTTAGGGGTCAATGATTTGCTACCCACCAAGGTGTTCTGCAAGCTGCAAGGGAGGCATGGAGATGCTTTTTGGCCAGCCCTGTGCGGGTGGGCAGGTAGGACCAGAGTGCTTGCCTCAGAGGAGCATCCGACTGTGTATACATTGAGGTTGAATTCAAACACTGCAGGATGTTTAGCTATCCATAACAGCTTGTTTGACACCAGAGCCATTTGCTTAAATATTCCATTTTGGGGAGGAGGGAGAGGAGGTTGGAAATCGAACCCAGGGTCTTCTCATTGGGTTATATCCTCAACCTTTTTTATTTTTGATTTGAGGCAAAGTGTTGCTAAGTCATTGTGCTACCTGGGCCGGGCCCAAACTTGCAATCCTGGTGCCTCAGCCTCTCAGAGCGCTGGGGTTACGGGTGTGCACTACTCAGCTTAGTACTTCAGTTTTAGTTGGTTCTGTGTCGACTCCAGTCTTCTGTTCTGTTCCTGAGGTTGGTTCATTGTTTGCCTCATCCGAAACCCCTGGATTCAGGGCGCTCTTCTTTAATCAGGAGAAGATGGCAAGAGGCTATCTTCTTGTCTGCCTTATGAAGATAAAACGGAAATGAAGCCGGAGTCTCTATCCACGTCCTTCAGAGAGACGGATTAGCCACGTGTCTGGATTGCTTAATAAGCATGTAGCGCTGGGGTGAGGTGCAAAGATAAGGCAGGAGGGAAGAGCCAGCGCAGTCAGCTGGTCAGATCCGCACTCCCCACTCCTGTGTGCTCCGGGCACGTGCGTGCCTCCCCCCCCTCCCCCCACGAATGCGGAGCTACGCATTTCAGTTCTGATTGTGAGTCTATTCCCTCAACAGCAAACAGGCTTGACCTGTCCTTTCCAGGCCTGCAGTCCCAACTCTGGGTCACCACCTCTTTTGCCATCAGCGAGTGCCATGCCAATGTTTCCTTTAACTTTATTCCCGGATTTGGCATTAAAAAAACAAAACAAAACAAAAAAATAATCAAGATACAGCATCAAGACCTTTGGTCTTCAGGAAAGAAGAAAGAAGTGGGGTGGCTCTGTTTCCCAGGTTACTAGGGAAAGGCATCCCAGCAGGCTGCTATTCAAGTGTCACAGAATGCCACTGACTGGCCCTAGGGCTCACACAGAAGCGCTGCTGAACCCCCATGCCACAGTCTCCAAGGCCGCCCTCCATGAGCCCCAAAGGCAGGGGAGCCACAGAGTAAGAATCGTGTGCTTTTTGAGTTAGGCAGAATAACTTTGGTCATCAGTCAGCTTGCTGGTCACAAGATTGCTGGTCACCAGGTCAGTTGTTCCCTGAAAGCATAGCATAAGTTTTCTTTGAAAAGATAATAAGCATTAATCAAAATATCATGGGTCACCAAAGTTGTCCAAGTGACTGTCCTATCTCAGAACCCCTTTCATTCTCCACTTGTATTGAAAAGTGAGTTTTCTTCTTAACCAGTTGCTGATACCTGGCAAATACTTTGAAATTATAACTGGGCTTTCCTTCAGAAAAACATTTCCATAATCAAAAAGCAGACTTTTTCAGGTGTCAGCACCAGACGGCCTGAACCCAGTGCATCCTGGGAACAGCCACACCACACTTCTGCTTCCTGTGAACATGGCTTTATTCCACATGATTTCAACAACCCAAGAAGAAGCAAGGTTTCCTAAAGAAGGAAATGACATTCTTATTATGAATTTCAAGATGTTTCTCTGCTCTACTTCTCAGCCGTGGTGGTATTTTCTGCCTCCTAGGGAGTGACTTTTTCTTTTTCTTTTTCTTTCTCTCTCTCTCTCTCTCTCTTTCTTTCTTTCTTTCTTTCTTTCTTTCTTTCTTTCTTTCTTTTTTTGTTGAGACAGGGTCTAGCTGGGGACCCTGTAGTCCCAGCTGGTTCTCACCTCACTATGTAGCTCAGGCTGGCTTCAAACTCATAACAATCTTCCTGTCTCAGCCTCCCACATGCTGGAATTACAGACATGTACCACAACGCACAGCTTTTACATGTGCTGGGGAATCGAACCTGGGCCCTTATACTGCCTAGGCAAGTGCTCTAATCAACAGCACTACAACTCCATCCTTGAAGTGACTTGCAAGCCCATTGTCTCAGCGTCCTGGGGATGAAGCAGACAAGCCATCCCATCAGCTGCGTAGTAGCTTCCGCCAAGGGAAGAGCACGTTGTGCCAGCCTCAGTTTGCATCATCCCTAACGTGTTTGCAATATGCTCTACCCTAGGTAACCTGTGATGCGGGCAGTATAAAGCTGAAACCCACACAGGATGACTAACGGTGACAGATGCGAAACAGCTAACAACAAAAGCAAACACAAAAATAAAGCAGTGTGCGTCAGGTCATGTGTCAGTCAGAAGACTGTTTTTTGCATCTACCACCAACACTTAAAGGCTGGATATTTAAGGAATGGGAAAGAAGGTGTCCTTTCACAACTCAAGTAAGGTGAGAAGGCAGGGTAGAGGGTGGATATGAGAAAACAAGAATTTGGAGTCAGACTTATGGCTCAAGTATTATTTCTTCTGTGAATTATATGGGCATCTGGAGGCGATGAAACCAATTTTCGAGACTTATTCCCACCACTGGGGGTACAGTGAGGTCAATGCCACCATCTAACTCACCGGGAACCAGGGAGAATCACACGAGATCATGAGGACACCCCACCGTGCGGTATAAATGGGCACACTCTGGAAAGCAAGGTGCTCTTGGGAAGAGCTGAGCTGGTGTTCGAGCAGCTGCGACTGCAGGGTGACAGCTCCTCAGCCCTCTCCATGGGGACCAGGGGAGATGCAGGCTGGCCTGTCAGCGGCAGAGTGGGCAAAGCCTGTGGACTCCCCTGGGCTCCTACTGACAGCCTCCGTCCTAACTGTTCTCAGAGAAGATCAAGGGTGGCCTAGCTTGAAATAATCATGATTGAGTTAGCTGCAGACTGGGTTTGGGTCAGGTGGCATGTTGATGAAGGTGGCTTTAATGGCTCTGAGGGTCTTTGGGGCCTTAACTGGGGCCTGCAGTAGGAAAATAATAATGTGAAATGGTTTTGTCCCTGCTGTGGCCATGTTCTCATCTTTTTCCTGGACTTCAGAAGGAGGTAGAGAAGATGACAAAAGGAGGCAGCAGTGGCACAGAGGAAATAAAAGAGGAAGGGGAGCAAGTGGCCTTGGTGACTTGGTACAGCAAGGGAGGGGTGTTTCCTCCACCTTGCAGAGCACGTGGGCCCCCAGCACCTGGCTATTACTCAGGCCACCGGCTCCGGGCCTTAGGGCAGCAGCAGTGTAAGCCTGTGGTCACGAGGACATCTTCTCTTTCAGGAGCCACAGCAGAAAGGCAGCCCTGGGTTTGAAACCATGGGAAGATCGTTAGCTTGGGGATTTTGCCTCAGTTCTGAAATTCTCCTTGGACACCAGGCCTTTCTGAGCTCAGCATGTGACTGTGGAGCTGAGCTCTGGCAGGGTGGGGACAGGGGTGGAAGAAGGAGCAGGTTCACTGAAGATGGGGGTCTCAGCCTGGCTACCACCCAAAGGGAGGCTCAGGGACAGAGTACCAGGACTGTTCTTCTTCCCAGAGACCCTCGCACCCTCCGGAATTAACCTCAGAGGGCATTTTGCCTCTGCTCTCTGAGCTGCGTGGGGCTGTCACACGAGTTCTGTCACGGCAGCTTTAGCTCTCAAACCTGGCCATGCATAAAGATCATTTTTAAAAGTGCAGATCCTCACCTCTCTGGCTCCTCCCTGTCTTGTTTAATCTGAATTGCTGGGGAGATCACCCAGGAATCTTTTGAAAATTACCATAATAGTAAGGCATTAGAAATTCAGGAAAATTAGTGGCCTCAAGTCCCAATCTTAAAACACATCCTTTTTTTTTTTCATAGTAACTTTTATACCTTGCTTTGGCGAATGTATAGCTCTTTCATATTTTTAATAATAACACATAATAGTCTGTAATTTCCATCAACATTATTTGATAAATATTTTCCTATCTTACTCAAGTCTCATTTTACCTCTCTAGTCCCCTTTCCGACTATCATTGTTAACATGTTTTAACACTTTCCTATGCTTTTATGGAATATGTCAACGTAGCATACTCATTTTAGACCTTGATTGTCTCACAATATGTACCCTTGCATGTTGCTTTTTTCCCCATAATGCATCCGGGCAATCCCTCCAGGATCCTAGGTATAAATATAGCCCAGGTATGTTAGTAACCTTTTGGTAGCTGGGACATAGTATCTCCCACCCACAACTCAAGGGAGGAAAGGTTTACTTAGCTCACGGTTTCAGGCGGTCTTGGTCCATTCACTGTGGCTGGCCACGGCAGGAAGGGTCTGGTGGAGAACAGTTGCTCACAATGTTGCAGGAGGCAGGATTGTTGCCTGGGGGCAAGTGTGTATCCTTCCAAGCCATCCCCAGCGATCAGCTATGGTCTCAGTGATCCATTACTCCCTCAGTAACCCCCATGCCCTCCATGAGCTGTGCCTCCCAACCAGGCCCCATTTCTAAAGGCACGAGAAACCCATAGGTAATTTACAGTCTCGAAATACATGAGGCTGTTGGGGGACACTCCAGAACCAAACCACAGCACCAGGTCCCCAACATTCTATGGTGTATTGGGTTCTCCAGAGAAACAGAACCAATAAGATGGAGAAGCGTATGTGGGGATGGGTGGGATGTAAAGAACAGGCTGAGGGTGGAATCTGCAAGGCTGGCCCACAGGCTGGAACCCCGGAAGAACCACAGACATAACCCAAAGGCTGCAGTGTTCCTTCTGACTCAGAGAACCGAACCTTTGTTGTTGTCAGAGCTGTAGCTGGTTGGAGGATGTCCACTCACATTTTGGAGGGGTAATTTGCTGTTACTGAAAGTTCACCAATTTAGGTGTTATCTTCTTTTTAAAGACTAGCCAGGATAATGTTTGAGCAAATATCTGGCTATGTGGCCTGGCCAAAATTAATACATGAAATTAAGTGGTACACATGATATGGACACACCCAATTCATGTGTTATTTCTTGATACATTTGTGTGTCAGGGAACTTTTAGGGGTTCTTGTATTCTTTTTGTTTATTTATTTATTTTTGAGACAGGGTCTCGATCTGTAATCCATGCTGGTCTTGAACTCACTATGGAGCCCAGGCTTGCCTTGGACTCACAGCAATCCTCCTGTCTCAGCCTTCTGAGTGCTGGGATTGCAGGCATGTGCCACCATAACCAGTTTAGCCTCTTTTTAAAAAAAATGATACTAGAGATCAAGCCCAGGGTCTTCACACTGAGCTCTCATCCACCTTCGACCTTTTTTTCTCTAAGTTACTATGTTGCTAAGTTGTTCAGGTTGGGCTTAAACTTGCTTTGTTGTTTTGTTTTGTTTTTGCTTTTAAAACAGTCATACTCTGTAGTCCAGGCTAATCCTGAATTTGCTATGTAGCTTAGGTTGGCCTCGAACTCATGGCAATTCTCCTGTCTCAATCTCCTGAGTGCCAGGATTATGGGCTTGAATTTGTGATCCTCCTACCTCGGCATCCTAGAGTGCTGGTATTATAGACCTGTACGAACAGACCCAGGCTCTTTTTTCCTCCGTTGACAATGCCCATGTACCAAAATCCTTTTGCTCCTACTGCAAAGAATCCCAGGGGGCAACATGTTGGGGTTCAGGGGTACAATTAGGTGAATTTCAGCAGAGCTACAAGGGCCCCTCTGAGCAGAGTTATTGCTGTTCTCAGGGCAATTCTGGCCTAGATCATCCAGCTCTGTCTAATGAGCAGATAATAATGAAACTCTTCTCACCAGTGTAGAGTGTTTTC
This sequence comes from Ctenodactylus gundi, assembly GCA_004027205.1. Classification (NCBI taxonomy): domain Eukaryota; kingdom Metazoa; phylum Chordata; class Mammalia; order Rodentia; family Ctenodactylidae; genus Ctenodactylus; species Ctenodactylus gundi. The sequence goes on from PVKB01001963.1 coordinate 25,179, forward strand.
TATGTCGAGACAGGGTTTTACTCTGCAGTCCGGCATGGTTCCTGGGTTTCCTATGTAGCCCAGGCTGGCCTCGAACTCACAGTAATCCTTCTGCCTCAGCCTCCTGTGTCCTGGGAATACAGGTATATGCCACCATGCCCAGTTAATTTTTATGTACTGCTGGGGGCTCAAACCGAGGGCCTTGAGCAGGATAGGCAAGCACCTAAACACTAAGGCAGCCTCCAGCCCTGGTGATGTTTTAGGAAACCTTTCGAAGGACTGAGATCTTCCTTACTCATGTGTGAGAGTAACTTCAGGTAGCTGGTCCATCAACTGACAGTAGTGGCTTTATGTCACCTGTTGGTGGGAAGGACAGTGGCCCAGGAAGAGGCTCACATCCCTGACCCAACTGGCAAGGAGGGGCATCAGCCCTTGAACCTGCTTGGTTGCCTTGTGACTCCGAGGTGATCCTGGGAAGATTCCTTTTCCTGGCCTTGTTGTCTCTTCTGTTCTACTTTTCCCTGATCCTTATTCAGGAAAGGCACTTCGAGGAGGCAGGTGCCAAATAAGAAAGTAGACCTGGACTAGACTAGAACTTAGAAGATTTCGAAGATGCTAAGGAAAGAGAGGTTTAAAAAAAAAAGGCAGCTGGGGGTCAAGGGAAGCCGGGTGGGAACTGGCAGCATCTCCCACACTCAGGGCAGAAGAGGAGAGCGGCTGGAGGTCCCGCGGCCGGCCACGGAGCTCACCCTGTGCTGCCCGCGAGAAGGGTGGACAAAGGCAAGCTGGCCCTTGGCTGTTACCCGCACCTTCCACATTCCAAGTACAGCACTGCCCTCCCAGCCTCAGCGTAGCCTGGGACCCCAGGCAGCAGACCGGCCCGGTCACAACCCCCACACTAACCTTGGTTATCGGGCTACACTGACGATTTAAAGCCGAATTTCTCAGTGGTACTGAGACTGATATTTGGGGAGGCATAATCCTTTGTCGAGTTGGTTGTCCTGCTCATGGTGGGGTGTATAGCAGCTTCCTGACCTGTGCCTGGTGGTGACCTCTCTCCTCATTGGGACAACAGCACTCCAGATGTCACCAATGAGTCTGGGAGGGCAGCATCACCCCCCAGTCAAGAGATACTGACATCAGGGAACAGAGAGAAAGGCAGCGTTTATTCACCTTATGGTCAGAGTGTCTTTGGGACTATATGCACGGACATTAATTTTATTAGTTGTGCTAGGGGAGGTGAGCAAGACATTTTCCCACATTTGCCTCCCTGAAGTACTGTGCATCATCTAATTATTAACCATTAGCTTTCATTCTCTGAATAACTTTCAGCAAAGGAACGCCATCCAGAAATGGAGGGACTGTGTCTTAATTATACCTGCAGTGGTTAATGGGGCCAGCGAGGCAAGTGGGGTCCTCCAAGCCCTCACTGGCCTCCCAGCTCCATGTCTGCCAAACTCCAACAGACGCCAGCTCTGGAAGCCCCCGCTGCCCTTGAGGCCTCTTCTCTGGACACTGATAAGCCTGATTGGAGTTTGGGTTGCCAGCAGCAACTGACTGTGATTGCCAGCGAGGACGCATAGTCAATGTCAGTGGGTTTTTCCAGGCAAGAAAGAAACGTGGTGTTTTTCCCTGCCTGCTCTCTTCTCTCAGAGGTGAATCTTGGAGGTAATCTGCTTGGTTCTCCACAGACATGAACAGTTTGGAGGCAGCAGCCATGCCAGATGGCCCACTGGTGCTGGAAGCCCTGAGTCTGTTTCTCAGCCAAGTCTCTCCCTCCCAGAGGAGCAGAGCAGAGGGTGTGTGTGAGGAGAGAAAGCCAAGCTTTGTGTTTCTGGAGAGGGACAGAAGGCTGGGAAAGGCCGGCATGAATGGCTGCTGTCTCTGCCAAGAATGCACAGTGTGACCAAGGTGAGCTGGAGTCAGGAAGCCTTCCTGGCTGCTGGTGTGCACAAACCCCAGGGAGGGATGCTATGGATGGCGGGGTGGCCTTCCCAGTGGCCTGTCTCAACCCTCATCCAGGCCTGGCATCCTGGGAACTTCTCCAAGCGCTCATTGAGCCTGGGTTGGTGGGGCTCTATGGGGCCGGGTGGGCAATGGCGCACACACCAGCAGCCCAGACCTGAGGCGGGTCACATGAGCTACGCCAGAGAAACTCAGATGCTGCCACCCCTCACACTCACAGAAGGAAGGACTTCCTCAGAGGAAAGAGAGCAAGTGAGAAGCTGAGGGAACGGAAGTAGGATGGAGCTTCTCTGGAAGTGGCAACTAGGCTTGGCTCCACTGACATTTTGATTTAATGGGATGGAAAGGAAGAAAAGTAGGTTTTGGGATGGTGAATAATTCTATCTAATAGTGTCAGTTTTTTGACTATGTATTCCTTTTTGATTACTGATTCATTACTGAAAATGGCAGAATTTGTTCTTCTGTCTTGCATACCAGTCCTGGGGAAAACTCCCGTGCGTTTCCGTTCAGTGGCGTGGCTTTGTCACTCAGCATGGTGCCTCCTCAAGCCTCAGTTCCCTCTCATGCGGCCTGACTCCTAAACTGTTGTGAAAGGCGAGTAAGGAAACCCTGCAGGCGCTGCCCACCTTATACACGAGGACAGTCGGGTTATTTACAACAAAAACTCATCTCCAGTTGGTTCTTCACCTAACCTTCAGTGTGAAGATCTGAACACATCCTTAGGGAAATGTGCTGGCATGCTTGACTGTGGGTCCCCATGGGTTTCCAGAGGCCAGGCAGCCTTCATAGCCATGCCCTTGCTGTATCCTTGGTCTGGCCTCCGTGGGCCCTCTGGCCTCTTTTACCCGGGGTCCCATGTGAGTCACACACGGTGGCTGCGCCAGTGTGATGGCTTTGCTATTTCCCAGTGGCATGGCACTAGGGCAGCTGGTCCTGCACTGCACATGGTGCGTGGCGGGTAGGTGGGCCGTGGGAAATGGTGTTCCAGCTCCTGCTGCATTCAGCTCTCCTGCCTTGGGCAGTGTGGTCGGAGCCCTGTGAGAATCCCTCACAAATAGCCCCCAACCCTGTTGTCACGTGGACTCTGATTTTTTAATTGTTTGACAAGGAGTTCAAAAATTTAAGAGCAGTTGTCTTCCAAAGAAAACACATCACTGAGTTAAGTACAGCCACAAGTGATCGTTTTCAATCCCTGGTCTTATCAGTCACATATGTTCAAATGAAAAACATACCAGATGAATTTACAAAAGTAAGCCCGGTATGGGGGTGCACTCTGGGAGGCTGAAACAGAGGAGCATAAATTGAAGGCCAGCCTGGGCAACTTAGTGACTTAGGGAGACCCTTTCTCACATAAACAATAGAAAGGCCTGGGGGCTGTCACTCAGTGCAAAGGCCCTGGGTTCAATTGACAGTACCAGAAAAAGTGTAACAAACTAACAAGAAATGTTAATCTCTGTGCTAACATCTCTTTACTTGATGGAGTCTGCTGGCTCTTCACAACACTGCATGACCATCACCCCTCATGGGAAGCTTTCAGGAACCTCTGGGCACGCTCTCTACTTCCGCCGCCTCTGCAGTCCAAGCGACCATCGTGGGATGATGACAGCGTGGTCCGCAGTGGCTGCTGAAGCTCCAGCCACCAGAGCTGCACGCCTGGGAACAGGTGGGCAGGAAGTGTGTGACACTGAAAGGGCACCATCCGATGACGGAACCCATAGGGGCTTACTAGACTCTGCTCCACGTGCATGTCATTGTCCAGCCCTAGCTGCAACACAGAGGAGACGTGATCGCATCCGCTGGAATCAGATCCAGGACCTGTTGTAAAGAGGAAATAAAGCTGGCACGATGGCACAGGCCTGTGCTCCCAGCACCCTGGGAGGCTGAGGCAGGAGCATGGCCACTTTGAACCCAGCAGGGCAACTTAGCAACTCGGTGAGTCTCAAAATCAAAAACAAAACGATGGGTTGGGGATGCAGCTCAGTGTGAAGGCCCTCGGCTTGACCCCCAGTGCCACTGCCTGATGCCTTCCTCTCTCCGCTCTGCACATCAGCCACAGGGTGCATGGAGCCACTGCAAAAGGGCAAATGCGCCCTACTCCACACTTGCTAGCTTGGCTTCCTGCCCCCGCTGTGATCCTCCCAGTTCACTCTATATCAACCATTATTTTTCAATTGGGTTGCACCATGATCTCCAGTTCAAACATCCCGTGGCTTCTACTGTTCTTAGGAGAAGATTGCAAGTTTGGGAAAGGCCTAAAGGGCCTTCGAGCCTCGGCACTGCCCGCCTGCAGTCGCTCACGGCCCGCCCTCCACACGTTGCTCCCACAATCAGCTCCAGCTGTGGTGACCATATTTCAGTTCCTCGAGCTTCTGCCTCCTTCGCTCCTTGCAGGGCCTGCCCTCTGCCCTGAACTCCCTGAATATCCAGCGGGTGATAGGTGCAGGCAGGTGGCAGCTGAAAGGTCACATCTTCATTGAAACCTTTGATGGCCCCTCAGCCAGGGCACCACCCACCCCTCCTCCTTGGGCCGCAGTTCTCTCTCTCTGCCCCCAGGACAGGACCCATGGTAAGGCAAGCCAGCCTCCTGGCCCACAGATGTTCCCTTCTGGGCCCTCCTCCCAGCACTTGAGGAAGACAGATGAATCGTCCCTGGCCGGGCTCTAGACTGAATGTTTGGTCCTACAGGACTTAACCAGGGAAGGGTAATGAGACTCAGCCCAGTGCTATGGCCTTCTCGCTCTAAGCCCAGCACCAAGCGACCTGTGTAGGATTACATCCAATCCTGCCCCATGGGTCCCCTCAGTGGGAGAGGAGCCCCTGCTTCCCCAGCCTCCCTCACGGAAAGGCCCTTCCCACATCCCCAGCAACCTGCATGAGCTGAGGGGGATGACGCCCCTGGGGGAGGGTGCCTGGTTGCTTACAATTTGGAAACTGGTTCTTGTGCTCTATACACAGAAGCAAGCATAATTTCTTTGCGTCCAAAGCAAAAAACAAATAAAAGTCTCCAGCCAAATTTAAGAAAACAAATAAACAAAAATTAAAACCCCAAATAGGAGAGGAATTCTGCTGAGCCACAAGATGCTGGAGGCATGGGGTGAGCTGGCCTGCCAGTGAGTGCCACCTGGCACTCCAGCTGAGTATGTGCAGAGGAGCACAGGAACGAAGACTGGTAGGTGGTGACGCTGGCTTGGGGCTGACAATGGTTTAGTTTCCTGTTTCCAATTAGAGTGGGACCTTGTGGTGCAGCGTGACCTCTCCGTCCACGTGAACTGTGGCAAAGCTCTGGCGTTTGGGAGGCCCAGAGGCTTCCACCCAGGGACGCATGTCCTCTGTGACATCGTCCTAGCAAGTGCCAGCCTCTGTCCTTCTTCTCCATGGGGGACCTCGGAGGACACATCTCATAGCCTGACACCAGCTGCTCATCCAATTCTATCCAGATGCTCTATAAACATGTGTCAGCAGTTGAAAAGCCCAACGCTAACTGGGACAAAATTACTTTTTCCAATGCTGTAGGTAAAATGCACAAGTAAAAACATGACTCTGTGGCTGTATGAATATACCCTAAGGTGTTTTATTTTTCTTTAACACACAGAACAACCAAGGTGAACAAATATTTTAGGTGCTTACGAGACATGTGTTTGAGAAAGTGCAATGGAGAGAGGAAGGCACTAGGCGGCGGCCCCGGCCCCGGGGCGCGGAGTTGCACCCTCGGAACGGCTTCGGAGGCCACAGCCTCACGGAGGACTGTTCAGGCTTTAGCTACTTTTCCTTCCTTCTTGCTGACCGGGAGCTCCTGACACTGACAAGAATGGCGTACTACCTGCAGAAGGGTACTCAAAATGCTTCCTAACGCATCAGTGCACAGCTTAAGCTTTTTTCCAAATGCTCTAACTGTGCGATGGTTTGACAAGGGTCCCGCAGGCCTGGTCACCAGCCTGCGGCGCTACCGGGATGGGGAGAGCCTTGAAGAGGTGGGGCCTAGTGGGAGGGCACGAGGGACACGCGGACACTGGCCCTTGCGCTCTCTCTTTCTCTCTGCTTCCTTAATCATGTGCTTCCACCACGATGTGCTGGGCCACCACAGTTCCGAGGCAACCGGGCAAAGCGAACCTTTCCTCTCTACACGTCCCTCATCTCAGATGTGGGTCACAGTGACAGGAGGCTGAACGACACAAACAGCCAAGTGCGGGCCTCCCTTGCACACTAGCCAGGGGGACATGATCAGTGACTCCTACTGCAGACAGCTGTGAGCTTTAATGAGCTCAGAGTGGCCCGGGGCAGACAACAAGCACACGGGAAATGACAACCCATGCGAAAATGCCGACGTCGAGGAGGTGTCGGATGCGTGGGAATACAGGGTCAGGCTGGTGGGGGTGGTCTGTGAAGGCTTCTGGGAGGAAGTGACAGCAGCAGAAGCTGGGGGGTGGAGCGGAGCTGAGGGGCAGAATACCGAGGCGTCAGGAAATGCACCTTGCACAACCATGTCCGCAGCTGTAACTTAAGTGAGTCCTGGATAGAAGGCAAACAACGAGTCTGTGTAAAATAAAATGGGCTGGCCGGAAAGCAGCAGTTCCACATGGGACAGGCATGCAGAGACACAGGACCATTTAGGGGAATTATAAAAATAGGTTTCTAAAGCCAGCTGTGGTGGCACAAACCTGTAACCTGAGCACGGGGGAGGCTGAGGCAGGAGGACTCAAGACCAGCCTGGGCTGCATAGTGAATTCAGGACCTACCCAGACTACATAAGGAGATTCCACCATTAGGAGATGAAGGAGAAGGAGAAGAGGGGGAGGAGGAGGAAGAAAAGGAGAAGGTAGAGGAGGAAGAGGACAAGAAAGAAAAAGAAGAAGAAGAAGAAAAGATCTTGACACTTGGTGGGAGGTTGTACTGGATTTGTGGTCCTGACCAGACCCAACCCAAGTCCCCTGAGCTAGAGGGCTGCCCCGTGCGTTTGCATTAAAGCTCCCGTGACTCTTGAAAGGATTCCGCCAATTCGAAGGGATTAGGACATGCCAGGCCAATCAAGGGCAGAGTGTGAGTGATTGACTTATGGGCCAGAAAAGGAGGGAGGAACATCCACCCTAAACGTGGCCTAAGCAATAGACTGACAACTGGAACCTAGAGAAGGTAGGACGAAAGAGGGAGCAGATAGGAAGGTCTTTGCGGCTCTTCTCTGACAGAGCTCTAGCCTTCGCCACCGTCGCGAGGCTTTGGCTCGACTGGCTTTTTCATGGCTGACCTCTGTTGCAGATCTGCTCCAGTCTTCAGGTTTCCCCTGTCACCTCTGGACTCATACTGCCTGTCCTACAGCCTCAGAAGACTGGTGCTCTTCTATCTCACATCTGAGCAGCCGTGGCGCCCTCCTGTCCTCCCACATGCAGGGGGCCATTTTGGACTCTCCCAACTTCTGAGCTGTACTAATAAATTCCCACATACATATGAAGTAAAGGTTCCTCCAACAGCCCTAACCAACACAGCTCTCTAGTTTCTTACAGGCAAATAAAAACCATGCCAAGGTACAGTCCACTGGCACCACGCATGTAAAACTACTGGCTAGTTGCTTTAAAAAAAGGGAAAACTTCAAATATGGATGAGAATTTGGAGAACCTGAAACCTCTGTGCATTGCTGATAGGGATATAAGATGGCCCTGCTCCTCCGCTGCACACACAGAACAGATGGACCACCGGAGCCAGGGGTGTTGCCTCCTGGGAGATGCCCCAGGGCAACGAGAGCAGGGATCCAGATGTAAGGTTACTCACCAAGTTTACGCAAGCATTATTCACGGTAGCCAAATGTGGAAGCCACCCAAATGTCTACCGTTGAACAGATAAACAAGACAGGGCATATAGGCTCACAGACTGTATTCAGCCTTAAAAGCGAGGCCATTCCAATACACACATAACACTGCTGGAGCTTGAAGACTCCCAGGACAGTGATTGTGTGACTCAACTATCTACAACAGGCAGCTAGCTGAAAGTGCAGACGACAAGCACCAGCGTTCTCTCTGCAGACACTCCACCCTTCATATGCACCCTGGATTGTTGGATTTGCATCTGTCTTCAAGGGTGAGCAAGGAGGAAGGGGGACAGGTGTGGGTTTCAGTATGGGTTCCCTAAAAGGCACAGCTGGAGACAAATGCTTGAGAAAAGGCAGGTGGGTTTGGGAAGTGATTCCCAGTCGAACGAAGCAAGAATGAGGGATAGGGATGAAATAAACAGAGGAGGAGCAAAAGACCTCACACCTTGAGCATCCATAATATGAAAATCTGGAAATCTGAAAATTTTCAAAAGACGAAGCTTCTGAGTGGAAAATTCTGAACATGACTTCATGTGATGGCTTGTGGTTAAAGCTGACACACCGAAAATATTACAGATAATATTACTTCCAGGCTGGGTATAGAGGGTGCATATATGTTTTAGTTATTCACTGCTGAAACAGAACTCTTGACATCCACAATTTAAGGGAAGAAGGATTAACTTTAGCTCACAGAGTCCATACATGGGCGCTGGCACTGGTACATGGCACAGTCATAGCTGGAGGAAAGCTTTCATGGCACGGCAAGTGAAAAGCCAAATGAGGGAGGAAGGAGGGGCACAGCTACTCTTCCATGTCCTACCCAGTGAGCTGCCCCTCCTGAGGCAAGCTCCAGGGCTCTGCCCCTTCCAAACAGGCCCCACTCTTGACAGCATTCCAGTACATGAGGCTTTGAGGGACATTACAGATCAAAACCATGACATCCCACCCTTGGCCTCAAAAAGACTCATGCCCCCCTCGTTATTCTAAATGCATTTAGTCCATCTCCAAGAGCCAGTCTTAAGAGTTTCAGCACTGCTAAAAAGCACAAGTCCAAAGTCTCCTCTGAGATCCAAGGCAAACTCTTAGCTGTGAGCAACTGTAAAAATCAAAGAAAATTTAAACACTTTTAATGTGTAATGGCACAAGGTAAACACTCCCATTTCAAGGGAAGGAATAGGAAAAAGGAAGGAATCAGATCAAACAGGAGTGAAATACAGCAGGACAACAACCAAATCTTGCAGTTTCATTGAATTCTGAAGCTCTGTGTCCAGGATTCCACACAAGCTGTGAGGAGATGGGAACTCCAAAAGGCATGGGTGCCCCCCCCACCCCGTGTTGCCTCCTACTGCAGCTTCTCTGTTAGGTTGTCTCTGTTCACAGCTAGTAGTCTTCCTCAGTCAATGGTCCATATTTCTGGCATCTCCAAATTTCCAGGATCTCCATTGTACCTTAGTCTTCTCCTTCACAACTTTGTGCACTGCCTTCCAGGTCTCCAAGGCCTTCTTCTGAAATCTGGGCAGAAACCTCCATAACCCAACTTTTGTACTCTGCATGCCTGTGAAGTTAGTATTGCGTGGATGTCACCAAGGTCCACCACTGACTTGAGCAGTAGTCTGGCTCTCTTTTATGATCTGTGCCAAGGCCTCTCGGTTCTCAGATGGTTGAACTCCATCAGACACTTTTCTCTTTGGCCCTCCAGGATACCCTGGGGTACTATTCTCAGAGCAGGGTCCTTTGCCTCTCCACCCTTTAACTGGTAAAGGGTGGGCTCTTGTTGATTCCTGGCACATTCTCAATGCATCTTTTTTATAGTTCTGTCTCAAAGGAGTTGGCTTTTTTTTTTAACGGTAATCTCTTTAACAATCATGTGCTCTTTTGCTGTCTTTGTCCTGTTTCTCAGTGTACAGCTGGCCAAAAACTATAAACAATGCCTATGTAACAGTATAAACATTCAGTTGTTTTGAAATTTCCTCCATCAGATTAAGCAATGCACTGCCCTTAATCTCAGTTTCAGTCAAAGTCTCTGGACAGGGGCAAAATACCAAAACATTTTTTTTTTTTTTTTGCCAGAGTATAGCATGCATGGAATTTTTTCACAGTCTGTACTTGGGTGGCTGGCAATGGTAGAAGCACCCAACAGAGCTGTAGCTGGAGGAAAGCTCTTCACGGCATGGTAGATGGAAAGCCAAGTGAGGGAGGGAGGAAGGGCAGAGCGGCCCTTCTAAGTCCTGCTTCAGTGATTTGCCCCGTCTGTGTCAAACCCCAGCGTTCTGCTTCTTCCAAGTAGGACCTGCCTCATCATAGCATCCAAACACATGAGGCTTTTGGGAGACATTACAAATCCAAACAACAGCGGTATGAGACATTGATGAATTTGTGTGTAGGATTGGGTTTTATTTTAAGATATCCCTATGTGTTGACACAAATATTCCAAAATATAAAAAGCAAAACCCAAATATAAAACCACCTATCAAGAATTTCAGATAAGGGATACTTAACTTGTTCTAAGAATGAGTACTTAGACTCCTCAATGAGCAATGAATGACTCTTTAGGACACCTTGTGAAGTGAGAAGCCAGGACTAGCCCCCTAGGAACTGAAAAGGAGAAGCACTTTACACCAGCTCCGATTCTTGGTATTGCAAATAGTCTCCTCAGCATTGATTCCTTGCAGCTCACCTTCAGGTCGAGTGTGCAGAAATTCAGGGAAGACCCAGGACTGAAAGAGAGAGGCAGGTGGCCCAGGGAAGCAGGGTCTGGCTGCGTCTCTGAGCAGCTGTTGGAAGCCTACACAGAAGCTGATGTGGTCTCATCGGCACAGCAGTCCCTGGTGCAAGAGGTGGGACTAGGCAGAGGAGGCACGTTGGACAAGAAAGGACCAGTGTGGTATGAGAGAATCCTGAAGTTCTAAGAATCTTTCCAACCGCTGGTTGGAACCCTGATGTCCCCAGTCGCCTCCAAAAAGCCACCCACAAAGCATCAGCTCAGCCCACATACATGTGTTCGTTTAAGGGAGAAGGCAAGAGTTCAGCTGGGAGAGGATGCAGTACATTTGTAATGAAAGAGTTTCTGCTTGATTCATAACTTTGACCCCCATAAACTATAGCAAGTGAAAAAATAACTTCTATTCTTTTCATGATTTACTTATCCCAGGTCAATTTTTCCCCCAGGTTTTCTGCCAGTTTCCAAAACTCATTTGCCTGGAGTGGTTGCATGTGTTAGCTCAAAGGTCACCAGACTGGTACCATCCGCAGCACTGGGGAAGGCACTGGGAATTCAGATTCTCAGCCCCTACCCCAGACATCCCGGGGTCACAGCTTTAAGCACTGCAGCAGTAATCTGATTCAAGAAGCCCGCTGGGTAGTGCTGACCTAAGCTAAGATGTGAGAACTATATAGCCTGTACCTGCGGTGAACCATCACGTGCCCTCAGCCAGGTGTCAAAATCTCCCACGAGAAACCATATCTTCATAAGTCATGAATTAATCTCCACATTCATGCCAGCAAACACCAAATATGCTTGTATCGTGTCCCAGGTGGCATGAACAAAGGACCTAGGACCCGGGGGTTCTAACAACAGAAATTTCTTTTCTATCTGTTTTGGAGGCCACATGTCTCAGACATGGTGTCTGTAGGGTCACATGTCCCTCCCAAGGCTGAGCCTTTCCTTGGCTCTTCCAGCTTCCATTGGCCTCTGGCGTACCTGGCTCAGGACTCCACAGCGCCAACATCTGCTGTACCTTGACACACCTCTCCCCTCCACGTGTCTCCTCTTTCCCATAATACCACACACGTTTTAGGGCTTGCCTTATATTCAGGATGATCTTATCTGGTGACCCTTTAATTAAAAGACCCTCAAATCCCCTTCACTTTTACTGTGTGGTTAAGGCTTGAGATATGCTTTTTTTTAGGGACCACAAGGATCCAAGCCACTACAATGTTTAACATGTTGGAATGCAGCATTTCATAAAACTCATCAGCCTCTTTTGTAGTTAAGCAAACACAATGCATAGCCACGTGGTCACCCCTCACCCCCATAAGCAACAAGCCTTGCAGAAGCACTGCGTCGCTGAGGAGTCTGATCTCCTGGTCGGTGATATCTGTCATTTTCTCATTGCTGGGACACAATGCCCACTGCCCCAGCCTAAGGGAGAAAAGGTTTGTTTTAGCTCACAGTTTCAGAAGGTTTCAGTGTATTCATGGGTGGCTGGCAAGGGCGGGAAGGATCTGGCAGGGAACAGCTGCTTACCTCATCTCAAGGATCAGTGTTTGGGGAGAAAAATCTAGGGCAGGTGTAATCCTCCAGGCCACAGTCAGAGATCTGCTACACCCTCAGCGATCATTGACAAGCCCTGACCAGACCCCTAACAGCACTTGAAATCTATAGATAATCCACAACACTTGAACACATGAGGCTTTTGGGGGACACTCCAGATCCAAACCGTAACAGTGACAAACATTTTTATAAAGTACAGTGACTGTCTCTTACTGCTGAAATGTGCGCTCTCACTTGCCCACCTGACGTGCACTGCTGAGTCACACCCTAAGTGTGGAACGACCTGCCTGTGACGCTGTGGGACACACCTGCGCTGCCCACAACCGCCGCTCGCAGCCTGCCCTCAGCCCAGTGTGCAGACTTGCTGCCGTGTGGTGAACCAAGTCCCAGCTCCCCACTGCAGACAGCCCCCTTGTCCTGGTCTCCTTCTCCTGCACTGCCTGCTCCTCAGGGGAGGCGCAAACTCTTCTCTGCGACTCACCCAGGCATGGCTGCAGGCCCTCTTGGCTCCTGCAAAGCCCAAATGTGTTTCAGACCCCCCTACTGAGCCACTCCTTGCTTCTGTGTGACACAGGGCTACCTGCTGTGCAATTCCAAGTGCAACACCTAGATATGCTCTCTACTAACGGAGTCCTCATGAACTGCGCTTGACTACAGCCCTGTCACAGCCCTGTCCCCTCATGGGACCTCCGTGTGCCTCCTTGATGACTGCGAGGGACGTTCTTCCCCCCAAGAGGGACAGGTGCTCATACCACCTGGCAGTGGCACTGCCCAGTCCCTAAAAGCTCCATGCTGGCCTTCTTCAGGGATGGGGTCCACTTGCTGCCTGGACCATGCCCAGAGCCCTGATATTGCGACGACTTCCCGAGGAAGTGCTAACCCATCACACTCACGCTATCTCAGTACACAAGTGATAATGGACAGATGTTTGTGGGCAGCAAACACCGCAGTGTTATGGATAAGTAATAGGTTTTTTTTTTTAATGATACTAGAGACTGACCCAGAAACCTAGGAGGGCGCTACCTCTGGGCTGTACCCCCATCTCTTTATTTTGAGACGTGTTCTCACTAAGGTGTTTGAACTAACCTTGAACTTGGAATCTTGGCTCAGCCTCTTCAGTGTTATGGGTTATAGGCATGCACCATCATGCCTGGTCAAATACAGGTTTTTCCCTTTTTTTGGAAAGGAAATTTGTTCACAGGATTGCCAAGTATTTTGGAAAAGGTGGCACCTGGATGTGGTGTACATGCAGACTGGCTGGCCGGCTTTTGTCTTCCCAGGACTCGCATATGGGAGGTCACAGGATCAGACCCTGAGGTTTCACGACTCCATCCAGGTCTTTCCTAGCATCCTCCTTGGGAGGCAGCAGGAGCGAACACGGTGGTGTTTGCCTTCTCCTGTCTGCAATTCCAGCGGGGCGGCAGAGACCTCAGCTTGGTGCTCCGTGTCTCCTGCCCTGCGCCCACCAGCTTGGAAGCTCTATGATGAATGCTACCTGAAAATAAGGGTGCACACGGGGAGTGGGGACAGGAGGAGAAGGCGCTGGAACCAACGGAGCTGGCCGCCAGGTTCTCTCTTCTCTCAGCCTGGGGTGCTCCGTGTGCACCTCACCTCCCAGCAAAAGCCCGCCTCTTGGGGCCTCTCTCACGCTGCCTTTTCTTCCATCTGGGCGCGGAGAGAGTAGCCAGGAGCCAAGGCACGTGTTGGCAAGCGACGTGCCCGGCACCGCAGCTCTCTTGAAGATGATCGCCCGGCTCCAGGAGACCCCATTCAATGGGATCTCAGCAGAGCACGCCGTGTTCTCAGCGGCCCTCGGTGGGTCTGCCTGGCGCTGTCTCCGGGTCTTCGCTGTGGCCCCTTCCACAAGTCGTTCAGCTTTCCTTCTGACACATCCTTCCTTCCTAGCAACGGGCTTGTTTCCAATAAATACCAGATAAGTGGAATCTTAGTAGAACTGTCAGATAGCAAGTCCCCATATCAAAAATATTTTTGGTAGATTTATTGTAACACATGATAAGCTTTGTCAGATGTACATAATTCCTAAAAATATCCCCACAAATCTACAGCATGTGCATGCATGCATGCATGTGCATGTGTGTGTGCATGTATGTGCTTGTGGGCTCACATAATAACAGGCTTTGCTGTAGACCTGAGCAGGCCTTGGGCCAATTCGTGCACCCAGATCTGCTGACAGTGGGTGCTCTAGCACTACTCGCCTGCGAGGGCACTGCCCTCTGTGAGAGCAGACGGCAGGTGCACGGGACAGGGAAGAGGTCTTATTGACATGCGACGTTTCTTTCTCAATGTGAAGTCTGAGAAGCAGCCCGTAGGAACAATAAAATAGACTCAGGCAGCTTGCATAACTGTTAGGTGAGCCGCTTCTCACCCTTTTAGCTATGATCAAGGGCAGTATCTATTCTTACCAGTTTAATGAATTTCACTCCCTTGAATATGATCAGTACAAAAGAATAATAACCCCTCTGATTTGTAAGTTTGCTCATTAAGATAGCATCAGAGGAGGAAGGAGGATGCAGTTGGCTGAATGCAGGGAAGGGCTTTTCTTCTGCTGCTGTCATCACGATTGACAGAGACCCGTTCGGGGGATGCACGGAGAAGTGTCCTATGTGGTTCCAGACCTGGAGCCCCATTCCTGCCAGGAGCTGGGGGAACCTGTGCCTCCCTCCTCCTTCTCTCCCTGCAGGTCCAGTGGACTCATATCCCTGCTGAGATCTGGAGCAGGACCCAGGGTCACACTTGGGCCTTGTAAAGTAGCACAAAGTTTCCTTCTCCAGGGCATGGGCAACATCTTGGATGTGGATTTACTCCTGTGGTTCTTGTCGTTTGCCCGGATGGCCCAGCCAGCAGCAAAGAGCAGTGTTCGGTGGCTTCGTGTGTCCCAGCACATGGCTGGGGAAGGAAGATACGGCAAGGGACAGAGCTGGAGGGCCACAAATAGAGCAAAGCAAGACCTGGAGGTCCCCAGTGCCTATGCCACAGGCTCCTGTTTCTTTCCAGCTATCTTCTGTAGCTTGTCCTCTGCAGGGATCCTACCTTTCATGTTGAAGCTTTTATTTTCAGGTATCAGCACACAAATTTGGAACTTTGTGCCCTGGTTGGTGTGCCCAGCCCTCGGCTTCAGTCTTTTATGAAATGATTAATTTCAGGACTATTTACACTCTTGCAGAAGAAAAAGCTGGAAAGGAGGGGGAACACTGGCCCATAGAATCTCCTACAGGAAAACTTGTGTTTTGGAAGCTTGTGTGTCCAGCGGGCAAGGTCACGCCTAATTCAGGACAGTAGCAGGCACTGGAGATGCTGCAAGAGAAAAGACAAACCAGCTGCTGGCCACTCCCCTCCTGCCCAGCTTCTCCAGGGTTGGTCAGTTGTGTTTACAGCTGGAGGGGGAGGCAGAGGAAGGCCCTGGCAAGAGGGGGCACTGGCAGGAGGGGGCAGCAGCCCTGTGTCTGTGTGGCTGCCTGCTCCGTGTTGTCTCAGACAATACTGTGAGAAGCTCACAGGGAGGAGGAAGGCTGTTTCTTGGAGTCCTTCGGCCAGTTCAGGGCTGACTCAGGACCGGAAGCATTTCTCTAGAAATAACTCTTTTGAAACCCTCATCGTCCTAGGTCCTGGTTGGGATGTTAAGCACTGGGTGGGTTGGCCAGCCACCTCCAAACTCCTGAGGGTAGAAAACAGCAAGGAATGGAGCCAGGAGGTGATAAAGAGAATGAAACTGATTTTCCTAAGAATGAGGTTGGGCAAAAGAGGAGGCCAGGAGCCACACTCAGCTTGAGCAAGCATGAGAGAGAGGCAGAGGCAGCTGGTGAGTCCTCATACGCATCCCCAGGGAAGTGGGGGATGTTGAGAGGACACATAGCTGGGGCACTTGGGACTTCTGCCATGCCCCAGTGTTGATGCCATCTAACTCAGATAGTGGAGAGACTTTCTTGTTGTAGGCTCAACTCTGGCTTTATGAAGACAGCAAAGCAGACTCCCAGTCCGAGGAGGCAAAGGTCTTTACAGAGTGGTGGAACAGAGACACCATTGCTTTTCTGTATTTATAGCCGATAGTACTTGAAATTCATCAGACCTACTCATTGCTTCATCCTCAACCTTACAGTGATGCACGCAGAAGATGCTTAACACATATCTAAGGAATGGAGGTGCTGCCCAGTGAATTCGGCTCAATGATCTTGCATAGCCTCTGTTACGAGTTATGAGGTGTGGGGAGTCTTCCCCTATCTTTCCGAGGAGCTCTTGGGTGATTAATAGCTCCGTGCAACCTATATAATCATTGTTTGGGTCATTTTAATTCTTTAATTAGTTTTACCCCTTGATTCAACAAACATTTATTAAGCACCAACTCTGTACAGGCACTTAGCTGAGCAAGTGGCAATAAAACGGTGGCAACAAAGGTGTGCACCGGCTCGCAGCTGGCAGGCATAGACCACGGTCCTCTAAGGCCTCATGGCTGGGCTTCAGGCTTTAATTAACTGACCAGTTTCACCAAGCCAAAGCAAGTGAGCAACCAAAACCTATGCAATAAGAACTGGCCTCCAGAGCTTCTCATGACCATCAGATGGCATCAGATGGTAACTGACTACATCCTGTAGTTCAGAAAGAATCTTGAGAGGTTCCTTCAGATTGGCCCGGATGTATTAGTCACAATTGGCTGGGTGAAGCCACAGCAAAAATCAACCCTGACGCCACCTCGTTATCCCAATGAAGGTGTACTGCTTGTTTGAACAAAGCTGGTAACGGGCAGTCCCGTTCTACACGGCAACCCAGGGACCTAATCTGCCTGTATCCAATGACTCAGTGCCTCAACCCGTAGCTTCCAGGCCCCCACGGACTGTCTCATGGGATTGTAGGCTGATGCTCAGAAGCTGTCTGCTGTCGACTGCTGCTAGTCATACACACGATCCGACCCAACTGCAGGAGGCAAGGACGTGGGAGGCACTCATGGATCTCTAGTGAGCCATAAACATCCCCACCACTTACTCTTTACACAAAATTCCCCCAAATTATCAGTCTGTGGAACTGAGAAACAATATTGAAACAGTTGAGAGCCCAGGTTTAAAAAGTAGATTTTGCAAAAAAGTGGGCCAGTTTCTAGACTCTTTATCTGGGGTTAATTTTGAAAGGAAAAAAACATAATTAATTTTTTTTTCTAGAGCAGGGAAGTTTACTATTGACTTTGGTGTGCATCCACAGCTCTTTGATTTCTTCCATAGGTCAATCTTAGCATGCTTATTTTCAGGTGGCAAGATCTGTTTTTCTACCTTGGTTGAAAAAAAAAAAAAAAGGCAAAAGAAAATTCTAGATTGCGGGACAAATGAATTGGTTTTAAAATAAAAACTAGGTAGTAACATTTCTTACATTTTGAATGTTTGCTTTTGCAAATCCTTTTCTCTTGGACCCCTGTCACAGTAAATACTCAGTTATTGTGTCTGAAATATTAGAATAACGTGACCAGCTTTTGCTAGAAGCACTTTTTGTAACTAGATAGAAAGCATCACTTCTTTCTTTCTGTGTCTGTGTTTTTCTGCCACTGGGACTTTTATTACATTGAGTGCTGTAGCATCCCACTTATTTCTAATTCAGTGCAGATTCCTATTACCCACTAAGTGTGTCCTGATTTTATCCTTGCTTGCTTCGGCACATTTTCCAATAAACGATGGTGCTGTAATTAGCACTAGGCCCGTGAAAAAGTATGTTGAAATACAGTAATTTATTCCATTTGCTAATATAAGTTTATTCCTTGGTAGCATTTTTTCAATCCATATGGATTTGATTAATCTTAAATCTTCACCTCCTAGTGATGGTTCTTTCATTATATTATAAATCATCTGATTATAATTCAGTGGCATGAACTCTTGGCTTTGCTTCCCTGTATTTGTAGCTGATAGTACTTGAAATGTTGGTAACTTTATTATGGAGTCCAAGGGCACTATTACTCCTTTAAATTGGAAAACACTGTTGCCCAACTAGAGTTTATTTTAAAATAAAGCTTGATGGAAACCTAATAGCGCAAACCTTGCCTCAGACACAACCACCGTGGTGGTCTGGATCTGGAGTGTCCCCAGAAGCCCTGTGTTCCTATGGATATTGTGCACTGTTGGGAGGTGGGGCCTGGCTGGAAGGGGTGGATGTTTAGGGCTGGACCTAGAGGGGCGTGTGCTGGTTCTGTCCTTCCTCCCATTCTGTAAAGATCTCTGTCCTCCCAAGCACTGGCTCTAGCTTTGGTTCTAGCTCCAGCCCCACCATGCCATTCTCAAGTCACCCACCTGTGAATGGACTGTGACTTTCTGAAGCTGTCAGCTAAAATAAATCTTTCCTTCCTAAGGTTGTGCATGTCGGGTGTTGAGTCACGGCCATGAAAGAGTAACTGAGACAGTCACTACTAGGGAACACTGAGTGAAATTCTGCTTGTGGCAACTTGTTACCCAGTAAGAAACATTCCCAGCTTTGGAGGATACTGGTCATGGTCACTTGGAGTGAACAGTTATGGACCAAACACTCAGAGGTGTGAGAGACTAAGCCACATTCCCCTCTTCCCTCTTTGAATTTTATAAACCAGGAGTTTTAGGAATCTTCCATTTGACAGTTCTGCAAAATACTTTAGAACACCTGCTATGCATTAGGCCTGAGTGTCAACCATGCTGAAAAGACAGTGACTTTTCCTGACTGTGCCCTTAGTGAGTGCAGGTTGTAAAAGCAGGAGCTCCTGACTACAAGATAGCAATGAGGAGATGCAGGGTCCCGCGGACCTCCAGGCAGTGGTACCCACTCCCACTTTGCTGAGAGTCGGCTTCTCATTCTGGAGGAAGCGTGTCCAAGCCATGAGCTGGTGATTGAGAATGAGGCAGCAGATAAAGTACTGGTGGGAAGGAGACAGCAAGAATGTGAGTGATTTATGTAGCCGGACACTAAGTCATATAAGAATCCAGGTGCAAGAGAGGTCATAATGGGGTCAACTTTGTTGGCATTTATTTGTCATATATACTGTAAAAAGCTGAAATCAAGAGACCACCCAACCCCAATTGGGGCAAGGTAAGGGTTTTTATTTTTTTAAATTATTGCAGCTGGGATGGTGGACTCTGGCTGGGCTGTCCCTGGATCCCTGCATGAGTTTCCAGAGAGCACCCCCAGAACAAGCTTAGCAGAGTGCTTATGAAGGCAACAGAGGAGGAATTTTCCATCATTTACACAGCAACCAATTACAATTTGACAGATGAACATAGACACTTTAGGTGACCCATTAAATTTGGATTTTTTTGTCTCATTGGGGTGGACCACACTGTTACCAAGAACATTTTTGGTGGGTGATATATGACTTTCAGCAAGTCTCAGTCTGAAAGTCTCCTATGTGTCTGGCCTTGGGGCTGGAGGAGTTACATTTTATGTTGGCTAGCCAGCAGAGTTACAAGGTCATCTGGGAATTCACTGGGTACAGTTTGTCACAAGATTAACTCACAACCTGGTTACTGAAAGTCACAACAATTTGGGGTTATGGAAAATTACAGAATTTTGAAAGTACAGAGAATTACAGCACATTAGGGTTCTAAAATCAGAGGCTTTTATTAGCACCCTTACACTTGGTATGATTAACAGAATTAATAGAAGATGCAAAAATTACAGAAGTTTAACTCATACAGCAAGCCCATAAATTGAATAGCATAAGCACCACAAAATGGAGTCACTCTAGCCATCACACTAAGTCTGGATTTTAATGACACTGTTTCATATACATCATGCAGTCCTTTCCAGAAGTTATGGTTCATATGAGGCGGATAACAAGGAAGACCGGGAGAAAGCATCATACCTGAGAATGTCTACCTCCAAGGATGCTAGTGGGTTTGGGGCCCTGATCATAACAACAGATGCCACCTTCCCACAGCACCATCCTACCTGCCATGGGTCACCATCCGGCCACAGAATCAGAGGATAACAGCCCTGATGGCCCCTGTAGTGCAGGAGAGAAGTTCCTCTGGTATCAGCAATAGTGCAATTCTGGAGAGTCTGGGTATTGAGCTTTGAAGCAGAGACAAAAGAGAAAGAATGAAAAACAGGACAGTGTTGAATTTAATTTACATAATAAGGAGTTGGCAAAGGCAACAAGAAGTGAGACAGAAAAAGCCTATGTGCTGGTATGTTTGGGGGTGGAAGTGGGATTAGGAAAGACAATTTGGGGAAAAGTTGATATTCATATGCAGGATGGTGACAGGACCAGCAGTGGGGAAGAAATTTGTTAAGACCTCTATTTCAAATTAAGAATTCACCTGCTCCTTTGGTATTTTCTTGAGAGTGTGGGTATGAGCTCATAATACTTTTTGCTTTCTGAATTGTTTCTTTGAATGTGATACTTATGATGCTTAGTAGAGACGGGCCAATTGCATCCCTAGGGTTTAAGAGATTGCAGAAAATACCCATGTAACTGTAGGTTCAATTCAATAGGTAGAGTACAAAAGACTGATCGGAGATACAACCAATAAATAATAATCCCTGCTTTTCCTATTGGGTTGTTTCTACAGTAGCTCTTATAAGAGAAACACTTTGAGGCATCTGAACAGCCCACAGCTTCCCTTGCCTGGAAACCCATGTCTCACCGTGAGAACTATCCTTTTGCCACCACGCTAGCTTCTGGGACTCCTCCACTGTTTGGTGGGCTCAGCAATGCGTTCTTGATCCAAAGTGGGCTAATTAGGGTTACCTGAGTGCTATGATTTGGATCTGGACTGTCCCCCCAAAGTCTCATGTATTTAGATGTAGTGGAATAACTGTGGAGTGGTGTGCTGTTGGGAGGTAGGGCCTGGCTGGAAAGGGTGATTGTTTGGAGTTTGAACAGGGAGGATTGTGCCAATTTGTTGAGATTGGGAGGTGCCCGGGGCAGAGCTTTCAGGTGTGTGTTGTTGACTTGTGGGCCAGGAAATGAGGGCGGGACATCAGCCCCGGGTGTGGGGGTTCCACTGGCAGCTTGAACTGAGTAAAGGAGGGAAGAGGAAACATTGTGACAGCTTCTTCTGGGGAAAGCTCTAGCCTTGCCTTAGTCTTCAGAGAGAAACTCATTCTTCACTTCAGTGGGCAAGCAGCTCTCCAGCCTCTGCCATGTGCTTCCACCATTGCCTGCTGCCCACAAATGGGCTGTGTGAGACCATCTGAAACTGTGAGCTAAGTATATCCTCCCTCCTTTAATAGTGGATGTTGGGCAGTCTGTCACAATGACAAGAAGGTATGTGCAGGCAGTAAAGAGAGAAGGTCACGAATACAGGATAGCGCTGGGGAGAGTCAGAGCCCATAAAGCTCTGATGGTGGTACTGTTGTGGTTAGGATCTGGAGTGTCCCCCAAAAGTCTCATGTATTTTGATGTTGTGGATTGTCTATGGAGCCATGTGATGTTGGTGGATTGGGGTCTAGTGTGGAGGTGTGGATTACAGTTAAGCTAGGATTAACAGTGTGTAGTGGCCACACCTGGATGCAGGAGGGACTGGTTACTGGGCGGAGACCTGAAAGGATACATAAGCTGCACCTGCCTTCCTGGACGACGGGGATTAGTCTCAACTAGCCTCAGCTTGTCTTCCTGTTTGTCCTGAGAAGCTGCCTCCACCTCTCTCTCTGCCATGTACTTTGATTTTTGCCGGCCGCCCCTAAATGGACTGTGACCTTCGAGACTGTGAGCTAAAATAAACCTTTCCTTTCCTAAGTTTGTGGGTGTTGGGTATTGAATCACAGCAATAAAAAGTAACTAAGACAGGTACCCATTCCCAACTTGCCGAGGGCTGACTTTTCATCCTGGAGGGAGCATGAGAATAAGAGATTCATGGGAAGAACATGTCGGAGTGCAGGAGTGGTACGTTATCTATGAGCTTCCCCAAACTGCAAAAGTGGATGAACAAAGGAGAATGATTGAGTAGATTAGGCAAATAGCTTTAAAAATAGATTAGGAGCTGTTGGTGACTTTCTTATTATAGAATCTCACAAAGCAGCTGCCCTTGGGTTGTTATATATTGATATATATTGTCTTTCAAATAAGCTATCTCCCTCTTTTCTTTTTCTCTTCCTTCCTTCCTTCCTTTCTTCCTTGTTGTTTTTCTCATACCTTCTTTCTTTCCTCTTCTCTCTTCTTTTTTTGCTCATGTTAGTTTGAAGTAAGCTCTGATTATGTAAAATCCAAAGAAATGAGAGGTAGAGTCAAAATGGCCACAGTGTAGAATTGCTCCATCAGTGGCCCTGCATGAATTTGGATGGAAATCCGAGACTTAATAAAGGAAATTTCTCTGTGGTTTAGCCTAGGAAGGCAGAAGAGCAACTATACCTAAATTACAGCACAGGATCTGCAGAAAAGCAGCAAATGCCACAGCCAGGTGGGTGGATGACCCAGACAAGGGAAGGGTCTTGGGCCTGGCCAGGGAGGCAGAACCTGAAGCCACAGCAGGCAGGTGATCCCAGCCAGCCCGTGAATTGCAAGTGGTCAGTACTGTGGGAGAATCAGCTAAAACAACAGCCTAGAAGGTACTAGACGTGCTTGTAGCTGTGAGTGACAGAAAAAAATGGCCCTTGGCCACTGCATGCCAGATGCTGAGTCACGTGACTGTGGAAGTAGGGAAAGCCCTACCTGCTGCTGCAAAGCCTCAGAGCTTAAAAACTGAGGACCGAAAGCTCAGAGCTGGAGTCACAGTCAGCGGGTTTCTAGGCAGGCCCAGAGAGCTGATTTGGAAAAGCATTGTGAGCTCTTCCAGGAGACAGACTATTGACAAGTCACACTCTGGGGATTTGGAGACTTTTTTTGCTAGTGACAAAGGAGGGAAGAGTGCTGGCACTGGAGTGTGAGGGTCAAAGACTGTGGTCCTCCTGAAGGATCTAAGCACACAAGAACAAATCTCAGCAAGCAGAGGTCACATTCCCCTACCTCCACAGCACAGGTGGAAGAAGAGCCAGTTCACCTGCGTGTGGTTTTCCCAGAGGGAGGGAACTGCAAGCCCCTTCCGACACAGGGCCATCCTGCTCTCACGCAATCCAGCCTCACAGGAGCCGCAGGCGATTCATTGGAGCAGCACATCTTTGCACGCTGAGACACCGGAAAAGAGGAATTGGTCACATCCTCCCTCTCAATCAGCAAGACCAACGGTCTTGCATATAGATTTCCCATTCAAATAACATGGAAAAACAATTTATTTTGGACTTTGGGCTCACTTCAATGTTTTTTTGTAAGTATACTGAACTTGTGTTCCTTCCCCACCCCACATCAATTTGTGGAGTTATTTCTTTTTTCCTTTTTCTTCTTCCTGTTTTTGTTAGTTGTTTTTCATTTCTCTCTTGCTTGAATAGCTCCTTATATATACCCTTTTCAAAAAGACCTCCTATATTTTCTAGAGTTATACTCTGTCTTTCCCACTCCTAATTTGCCTTTTTTCTTCTTACTTTCTTTATTATTGCTTAAGTTTATCTTTCTTCTTCGGATATGGTGTTGGAACTCTGTCTTGCTTTTTTCTATTGTATATACTCATGATTTCTGCTACGGTTTGGATCTGGAGTGCCTCCCAAATGCCTCAGGTATTTGGACACTGTTGGTAGGTGGGGCCTGGCTGGAAGGGGTAAATGCTTGAGGCTTGACCAAAAAGGGCAGGACCTGGACAGCACTGGCCTTCCTCTCTCACATGGTTTCCTTGTATGCCATGCTGTGAAGAGCTTTCCAGCTGTGCCCATCCCATATGTGTTCACCATTGCTGGAAGCCCATGTATAGACTGTGACCTTGTGAAACTGTGAGCTAAAATAAATCTTTCCTGTGCTGAGTTGTGGATGTTAGGTATTCTGTCTCAGCATTGAGAAAGTAATTAATACAGAAATTCATAACAAAGAAGTGGAATAATTACTTTGTACCCAATGATGTGGTTTAGAAACCTTTAAAACTGGTTGTGGGAGGAGTTTGGAAAGGTTTGAAGATACTAGCTAGAGAAGCCTTAGAATACTGTGAGCCAAGTTTGTTGGGAGATTCTGGTTAGAGCTCAAAAGACCAGAAAGCTCATAGAAGTGTGAATTGTAAAGGCTGGGCTCAAGAAGTTTCAGATGAGTAGGAGGGCATGATCAGCAGTTGGTCTGGAAACCATGTATGCTACGCTCTGGCAGAAAGTGAGATAGCATTTTGCCCTTGCCCAGAGACTTTGCCTGAAGTTGAGATTAATAGCAGTGGGAAAACTTAATCTGATGGAGGAAATCTAAAGGCAGCCCAATGAAGATAAACTGGAGAAAATGGCAGATGTGGTTGTTAAAGAGATTAACATTAAAAAGAAGCCAAGCCCTTGCAGTCAGAACTCTGAAAAATATGCCGTGAGGATGTATCAGGATTCAACAAGACCTCACCCATTACAATTTAAAACGTAGAGAGGCAAAGGACCTTGCTCTGAGACTAGGGCCTCAGGGCATTCTGTAGGGCCCAAGAGAAAAATGTTCCCTGGAGTTCAACCATGTAAGAACTGAGATGCCTCGGAAAGAATTGTCCAAGGGGGCCAGGCTACTGCTCAAGCTAGTGATGGACCTTGGCAACATCTACAGGTGGGTAGGTTTATAGGTTTGCAGAGTGCAAGACTTGTGAGTTGTCTCAGTTACTTATTCATTGCTTTGATAGAATACCCAACATCCACAACTTACGGGAGAAAGGATTTATTTAGCTTGCAGTTTCAGAAGGTCTCGCATGGTCCATTCACAGGCAGCCAGCAACAGTGGAAAGCCCATCTCAAAGGGAAGAAAGCTTGTCATGGCATTGCAGACAGAAGCCAAGCAAAGGTGGAGTGAGTCTATGTCTGGAGACTCAGGCAAGTCAAGAGCTTTTCTAGTAAGGAGCTGTAACAATGGTTTCTCTTCTTTCCTTGACTGAGTTCAAACTGCCAGTGAGTTCCACTTGCTCACTTCCTGGCCCACAGTCAACAACACATATCTGAAATTTCTGTCCTGGGCACCTTCCAATCTCAACAACACAATCTTTCCAGGTCAAGTTCTAAGCTTCCCTTCTTTTAGCCAAGTTGTGCCTCCCAATAGCACAAGATTCCACACTTATTTCACTATATCCAACTATATATGGGGCTTTAGGGGACACTCCAGATCAAAACCATGGCATGGGTTTATGGAAGTGTCCACCCGGATCTCAGAGGAAGGCCTTGGAGGCCAGGCAGTGTGTTCCTGAGAGGGCAGTGCGTGAAGTTGTGAAAGAGGTGCCTAAGGTGCAATGGAGAAATTGGAAGTTTAAAGATGCCAGAAGTGTGGATGTTGACTGAGAAAACCTACAGGCTGTGAGCAGATCCAGCCCAAAGGAGAGAAGATAAAGATTGTAGCTAAAGGCAACACTGCTGGAGCAGGGTCACCTAAGCTCTTTGGAGCTCACATCTCACTACAATTTGCCCCAGGGTCTGGACATGGAGCCTTGCCTTGCTGGGTTAGATCTTGCATTGGTCCAATAGCTTTCTATCTTCCTATTCCACCCTCTGGGAATGGGAATATTTACCTTGTACCACTGCATGTTGGAAATGTTTAACTTTTTGATTTTCACAGGAGCTCATAGCTGAGAGTTTGCCTTGCATCTCAGAGGAGACTTTGGACTTGGACTTTTTACTAGTGCATATGCTGTCAAGACTGGCAACTCTAAGAGATGAACTGATGGCATTTTGCATAAGGTAGGCATGAATCTTTTGGGGGCCAGGAACAGAATATTATGATTTAGATCTGGAGTGCTTCCCAAAAGCCTCACGTATTTATACGTTCTTTGGAAGTGGGGCCTGGATGGAAGGAGTGGGTGCTTCAGGCATAAGCCAAGAGGGGTGGATCTCTGGAACAGGACCTGGAAGGGCAGCTCCATCCCTTCCTCTCTGACTCCCACCTGCCATGCAGTGAAAAGCTTTCCTGCTGTACCTCACCATATCTGTTTGCCATTGCTTGCCACCATCTATGGATTGTGACCTTTTGAAACTTCGACCTAAAACAAATCTTTCTGGTGTTAATTTGTGGATGTCAGGTATTCTGTCTCAGCAATGAGAAAGTTAACTAAGATAATTTCTATCACACGTCCAAAGCTAACTCTCAGTCTCAGTTTACTCTCTACTTCCACCACTCTTTTTAATAATAGTGTTAAAACGTGGCTGGAGGAATGGCACAGTGGTTAAAGTGCTTGCCTTGGAAGCATAAGGCCATGAGTCCAATTTCCCAGCATCACATAAACCTGGACATGGTGGCACATGCCTATAATTCCAGCACTTGGAAAGCTGAGGCAAGATTGTCACGAGTCCAAGGCCAGCCTGGGCAACATACGGAGTTCAGGATCAGCCTGAGGTACACAGCGAAACCCTGTCTCAAAAAAGAATAGTGTTAAACATTATTATGTATCCATAATTTTATACTATTTATACATAGATCATTCAGGCAGATTTTTTCCCCTATATTATCAATAATAATGTAGTGTCACATTTACATACTCTTCTAATAAGCTACTACACACTCATATAGACACTTCTATTGTTAGTATGAGTCACATTCCTAATGTTAAGAATGGAATATGAGCTGATAGCTTGTTATATGTTAATAGCTGGTACAGATAAAATTTTGCCATTGATAATGATATGTGCCCACTAAAGAGGAAATAACAGTTGGAACTTATTAAAAGTTGATAACTTCTGGTGGTTTTGGTTTAGCCTAGGTAAATAATCTAGAGGCCTGTTTTATTATTGATGGTAATACAGTATTGACATTAATGGAATTTTTCAATAAGTCAAAATTAGGTTTATTTAGATAAATGCATCAATGGTATAGACTGTGTCCTTGAATGTTCAGAGTAGAATAGTTGTAGCATTATGCTAGTTATTAGATTCTGTCAATAATCTGTCAATAATCTGTTATTATAGATCTTTATTCATGTTGTGGATGGCGGCATCGACGTTGCTCTTAATTTCTAATATAAGCCAACAATCCCTTTGCCTTTGGATCACATATGGTACTGCTATCTATTTCTACCTCAATGAAAAGAGATTAAGCAACTGGCAGAAGGTTGGTCATTGAGAAGATCCTCATAACTAATAGCTGAGTAAACTAAAATGGGCATAATAAATACTTAAATCTGAATGAACTCAAGGAAGACCCCACTCTTTACCAATTAAAGGATAGAAAGGTAGTACCTTTGCTTTGAAGGAGACCCCCAGGTATCCTGCAGGGCCTCCTAGGAGAGTGAATCCTCAAGGAATTCAACCATCCAAGAACTCCAAGACCTTAGCAGCCTTGGTTCAAGAGGGCCAGGCTACTGCTCAAGTCAGCAGCAGACCTTGGTGTCATCCATGGCACTGGTTTCAAAGGCATGCAGAATGCAAGAGTTCTGAGGTTATGGAGGCTTCCACCCAGATTTCAGAGTAAGGCCTTGGAGGCCAGGTGCCCCTGAGAAGGCAGTATGTTGTGAAGCTGAAGCTGAAAAGTGCTGTGGAGGCCCTGGACATTTGGAAGTGCCAGGAATGCCGATTGTCTGCTGAGGAAGGCCACAGGCTATGAGTGGAGCCACTCCAAAGAAGAAGCTGTGGAGGTTGCAGCCAGAGGCAACACTATAGAGGTGGGGCCACCCAAGCCCTTCGGAGCTCATGTCTCACCACAGTTTACTCAAAGTAGTGGAAACAGGATTCTAGAATTTAACAGAGCTACAAGATTTAATCCTTGCTATGCTGGGTTTAGCATTTGTTTTAGTTTGATTGCTTTCTATCCTCTTGTTTCTCCTCCTGCTTTGTTTTTGAGACAGGGTCTTTCTCTGTAGCCCAGACTGGTCTTGAACTCACTGTGTGGTTCAGGCTGGCCTTAGACTCAAGACCATCCTCCTGCCTCAGCCTCCGAAGTGCTGGGATTACAGGCATGCACCACCACACCACCCAGCTTTAACTGCTGTGCCATTCCTCCAGCCCTTCTCCTATTTCTCCCTTTTGGAATGGAATTATTTACAATTTTATGTCGGAAGTGTTTTAACTTTCTTTGATTTTCATAGGAGTAGCTCATAGCTGAGTTTGCCTTTAGTCTCAGAGGAGACATTGGACCTGGCCTTTTTTTATTTTTATTTTTATTATTTTTTTAAAGCAGTGCTTGAACTGTTAAGACTTTGGCGACTCTTAGAGAAGAGCTAAAGACAATTTGCATAAGGAGGGGGACACGCATCTTTTGGGGGCCGGGGTCAATGTTATTGTGCTGTTAAAAGGTGGGACATGGTCAGAAGGGGCAGAACCCTGGGGCTTGACCCGGAAGAGGCAGATCACTGGGACAGGACCTGGAAGGGTATATGCTAGCTCCACCCTTCCTCACTTATTTGGCTTCCTATCTGCCATGATGCAAATTGCTGTTCCTCTTGCTGGGCCTTTTCCATGTGCTTCCATTATTGCCAGCTGCCTGTGAATAGACTGAAACCTTCTGAAACTGTGAGCTAACGTAACTCTTACCTGCTTTAAATTGTGAATCTCAGGTGTTCTTCCCTGGCAACAAATAAGTAACTAACACAAACCAGTTGCCCTTTATAGCCCAACTCCTCAGGTTGTTGAGTTTGCTATCTAGTCCATTTGGTCTCATCAGTTTGCCAACTTGTGTGAAGGGCTCAAAGCTGTCCAGCCACCCTGAAGACCTGTTTTCTTTTCAGGATCAGCCAACCTATCAAGGAAGCAAGTATTCACTGATACTTCATGTAGAAAGTTCTTAAGTCATCCCATTTCCTACAGGGTATGATTACATCATCTAAGAGCTTAGCCTTTCCCCTAAACTCCAGCCTGTGTTTGCCTGTAATTCTGTGTCAACTGCATCTTCCAATGAGGTTTTGATCACAGGTTCATATACAGAAATATCTCAGACAAAATGAACTGCATTTGCAGTTATACAGGGACAGATTTCCCCAAGGGGGCTGATGTTTCTCATTCTAGTACCAAGGTAAATTAGTGTCAATTTAATACATTGATAGTAAGAATTTGAGAAGCAAACATTTTTGTTCCAAAGCTCTGTGACACAAGCTGGAGCTTATGGCTTACATAAGCTAACAGCAAATAAAGGGGTTCCTCATGGTGACAAATTCAGGGCTGTTTTCACCAAAAAGTGCTTTCAGACTGCTAGACACCTATGAAACATGCTGTTTCTCAGGCCCTGTGGAGCCAGGCGCTCTAGGGAAGTGGCCAGAAGTGAGGAATTTTAAATAATCTACTGAGGTGATTTTGATGGCTCTTTAGCTATGACCTATTAATAGCAATGCTCAAACATATGACTGTTAGAATGTATATCACAGTAATCTCTCTTCTTTAATGCAGTGCTGATTTATAACTATTAGAAAAATTAAAGTACATTCCGTTTTTGAAGACTGTCTCTATAGTCACTTTTTGTCAGTTCAACAAAATAACCAATGTTTGCCAATGAAAGGAGAGGTTCTATTTGGCCCAGATTTCAGAGAGTTCAGTCCAAGGTTGGCTGGCTCCAAGGCAGAAACAGCAAGGCAGAATTGAATGGCAGAGGAAGACTGCTTCATTCATGGTCACCAGGAAGCAAAGAAGGAAGAGAGGAGCTGAGGAGGGAGATGTTTCCTCCCAAGGTCCACTCCCAGGGAGGCACCTCCTCTAACTAGGCCCCACCTCCTAAGAGCACATTTACCTATGAATTCATGAGTGAGTAATTAACTAATGTCTATATGATCCAATCACTTTTCAAAAGTTCTACCTCTGAACACATGAGACTGTAGGGGACATTGAGAAACAGTAAGCACACCTCAAATGTGCCCAAATTGGGTAGTGACCCATCTCAGATTTTGCATCCAGACCAATCTTTCTACTAGATTTGCCTGCAGGGGTTCTAAATGCTCAGGCAGTGGACCAGGACTCGTATCAGAGGCACAGAAGAGCTGGCCAGAGGTGAGTGGTGCATGAGGCTCTTGGGTTAGTGTTCTATTAAGTTCTAATGCTGCTGCTGATTGCCAGGAGGCAGAGCTTCACTCCCCCACCTACTTGGGAGAATGGTCTTCAACGAAACCTGTCCCCGGTGTCAAAAAGATTGGGGATCTTTTTGAACAAGAGCATGAGACAGGAGCTGTAGCCTTTTTTTTTTTTTTTTTTTTTTTTTTGCTTATTTTTCCCAGAGACCTCAAGGAAAATTAAAAGAAAAAAAGCTATAGCAGTATTTCTTGACCTTAAATCCTTTAAGAATGATAAGGAGGACCACCATAAAATGCTGATTCTGGTCTGGGGTTCTGCAATAGATCCACTGGGCCAGAACCTCTTTGGGAATGGAATAGGGGTTTATAATTAGCTATGTGGTCATTTCTTATACATCATAGCAAGTGGGACCATCCTTGAGTGTCTTAAATTCTACTTAATGCTTACATAAAAAGACAATGATCACTGAGACCATGGACCAATTGTTTCCAGCTCCTGCCACCTTTTCTCTTTCCGTAGAATAGGAACAATGATAGTTTTAGCTCAATCAGCTATATGTGTTGAGCTCTTAAAGTGGCAAACACACTAAGGGCTTGACAAGCATCACTGATGCAAATCCACAAAACTTGGTGAAAATTCGTTCATTAATCCCCTTGGCTAAACTAAAAACTGAGTCTCCAAGCCAACTCAGGCAAGTCCCAAAATAGCAACTAGCAAGTGGTTGAGATTTAATATGTTGGGGAGAGTGCAAAAGAAAAGTAGTACGCAGACATTCAGAATTCTTCCTTCATGTTTCCTTTAGGGCTACGAGGAACATAGGTCCAAGGAAGAGAGCACAAATGTGCATTGTAACAACCCATCAGTGCAACCAGAGGGACGAGGACTGAAAGGTAAGCCCACAGCAAACCCCGCAAGGCAAGGGCTGGGTCAGTCTGGAGGTGTGGGAGTCCTCAGGATCACTTCGGACCTTCTGGGCTCCTGTCTGTCTGTGAAGCCGGACCTTCTCTGCCCGGCCTCTGCTTCTTGGTCCTTGTCCCCTTGACACTCCAGGCCTGACCCCACCTCCTCTATGCACATCCTCTTAGCTCTAGCTCTCACTGCTTGTTGCCTCTCTCTGAATTTCTTAGTTGTTATTCCTCACAGAGAAAATGTGCTCAGTCCAGATTACCGTGCAGAAATTGCAGAATGGTTGTTGTTCTTGACTCTAGCCCCTTTGGTTGAAGAGAAGAAAAGGTGACCATATATTAATAGTAAAAATCATATCTGCCTGATGGCCACACTCCCCAGCAAGGCCAGGGGCAGGACATGCATGGAATGGCCACTTCCAGCACAAGTCTTTAACTAAAGGCCTCTGGTCTGGGATGCCTTGAGATGAAATCTCTCTCCTGCAACTCCGAAGTTTTGTGGTCAGGATGGGTGAGTCTATTTGCTGATCCAAATTTGTTGCCTGGTAAACTAAGTAAACTTTGTAAGTTCCTTTAAGGTTGGGATTTTTATGTACTTTTGCACACTGTTATATTCTGAGCATGTAGAACAGTGCCTGGCACATAGAGTAAGACTTTAATCATGACTTACAGGAGGGAATAAATAATTTTGCTGCATCCAGCAACTCCCAGATGTTGTGGCTCAGACATGAGAAAATTGACTTATTTGCAGTGCTGGTCCTGGCTCTCAGATGATGTGAATACAGCCCTCGCCGGCACACAGCCGTGGGAGACTTTCCAGACAGACCACTCACTATTTGCTTCAAAGTAAACACAAATATTTTTGAGTCATCTGCTGGCTTCAGCTGTGGCTAATAACTAAACATTTACTGAGTGGTCTCAGAAGGAGTTTTCAGAATCTTCAAGGAGCAGGATGCTAAGGCAGCAATGTACTCAACCCAGCACTTCTTAGCTGATGGCCATGTCTGCTAAGACATGGACACTTAAAAAAAATATGGTAAAATAAACATAAAAATTTACCATCTTGCCCACTTTTAAAAGCACATAGTTCAGGAGTAAGTGCAGTTACATTATTGTGCAACCCTTCCCAAAACCCTTTGTATCCTAAAAACTGAAGCTCTCTACTCAGTAAACAATGACCCCTCAATTCTCCCTCCCTTCAGCCCCTGGTAACCACATTTCTAATTTGTGTTCCTATGAATGTGGCTGTAGATATGCATTTAAGTAGAGTCATGAGTATTTGTCTTTTTGTGACCGGGTCAGCTCATGCTTAGCATAATGCCTTTAAGTTCCATTCCTGTCGTAGTACATGGCTAGGTTTCCTTCCTGAGGCTAGGCAATATGCCATTATCACATATACGGTATCTTGGCCACCCATTCATCCAACGGTAGGCATTGGGTAGCTTCCACCTTTTGGCTATTGTAAGAAATATCACTATGAACATGGGCGTACAAATGTCTGAGATCCTACTTCCACTTCTTCTGGGTGTGTACACAGAAATGGAATTGCTGACTCATATGGTAATTCTATTTTTAATTTTTCAGGAACTATACTCTTTTCCACAGCATTGCACCATTTTACATTCCTACAAGTAATGCCACAACATGTTCCAATTTCTCTACATCCTCATCACCATTTCTTTTTATTTGTTTTGAAATTAGCACCTATCTGAATGGGTATACCGTTGAATGCAATTATTCTTGTCACACCTGGGTGGGAGGTGGTACTGGCATCCAGTAGGTAGGGGCTGTACAGCCTTCACACGACAGGAAAATCATCAGCATAAAGGATTAACTGGTCCAAAACAGGTGGTACCAAGGCTGAGAAACCCAGCTTAAACATTAAGGTTGATCTATCAAAGTAAATCTCAGCCCGTGACACGTGTTCTGTCCCATTTGCTGAGCTGCTTGAAGGCCAAGACCACTCCCAAAAATCTGGAAAGGATGGAGAATGACAACATTTCTTTTATTCAAATTTTATTGTAAGTTTACAAATGTATTACAGACATCAATAAAACATCATATCCATTTTACAGGGCACGGTCTCAAGCAAAGTGTTCAGAACAGTCTCTGGCAGAGCCAACACCAAAGGCCTAGAGCAGCCTTCTTAACAAACGGCTTCACACACGACAACAACAGACTCTGGCCTGCCTCGCCTTCTCAGGCCCTTTGAGGTTTTGTTTATGCACATGAAATTAAAGCAGGAGATGAGCAAAGCAACCTTGTTCAGGAAGGAATTAGTTGAGGAGAAAGAATCTGTCAGAGTCCTACTTTCAGCGAAAATGGAGGACTCGTAGGCCTAGAAGTAGTAAGCTTGGGTCCATGATAGACTCAGAATACTTTGTGGAGAAATATAAAAATCAGTTGGATAGGCTTGAGAACGTACTTTATTGGTAAGTAACTCTTCGAAAAATTCAGAAAAGCTTTATTCGTGACCTATGGAAATCAGGCCAAATACCTATGGCAAAGGGATGTTTCAGAAAATTCTCAGGACAGAACAAGAGCACTTTTCCTATCCTATGGATCCATCTCATTGGTGTCACAGAAATGTTCCCTACCTGTGTGTGACTTTTCCCTTGTCTTTTTTATTCCCTTGAGGAGCACTAGTTTTGTCAGCAGGAAAGAAGCTTATAAAATAGTAGAGCTCCCAACTGTGAGTCATGTTTTATGGGAGTCTCATGCTCACTGGGCTCCTATTATGTGAAAATGGAAAAAGAATCAACCCTTTCTTGGTCTTGACCTTGATGATGACTTCCAAATAATCACACAGACATGCTCTGGTGTATGCTGAGGCCCAGGGGGACAGACCACCCCAGACAAAGCAAGGGTCCCTTCATTTCCACTTCTCTTAAACTTAAATGAACCACAAGAGGTGGCAACACCTGCCTTCATACCCAGTGGTGGCAGCTTGTGGGCCACTGTTGGCAGAGCCCGTTTTAAAGCCCTGAAGGTGCCAGGCAGTTGTGAACAGCAATTCTTCTTATGTGAGTTATTCAGATCACTGGTTGACTTTTCTGCTTTCCTGGACCATGGATGGATCCTTCCTCTGGGACATATGCACCTGGATTCTATACCTGGAAATATGCAGAGTATTTCTCCTTCAGTAGTTCTTGTTAGAAGGTGGGATTTGATGAAGAGTCAGGTGGGTGTCCGAGCTCTGGGAGATGGACACAAGGCCACCTGCACTAATTGGCAAATAACATGGGAAGGGAAACAGAGGCTGCAAAGATCTGTTTAGTCTACAAGGTCAGCTCTCTTCATAATCTGGGAACTGAGGAAACAGAGTCCCCCAGTTATTAATGATTGATGATACCTCCTAAACGTTGGGTGCACCGTTTTCTGTTCTATGGCAAGAAATGCCAGCATGGATGAGCATCAGTTCACAAACAAGGTTTGTTATTGGGCAAATAAGAACAGTTCTAGTCAACTGGTCCTTGCTGGCTGGAGTGTTATAAAGATTTCTGAGGACACGTCCACATTCTGGAGGAAGGTGAGGGCAGCAGTGCCTTCTTCCACCTGCTCAGGTAGCAGGCTGGGCAGAGTGGGTTATGAACATGTCATCATCGGCCCTACCTAGGCTCAGCAATGGCTGGCAGAACCAAGAAGCAGAAAGAAGAGAACACCACCTTGTTACAATACAGCAGAGGGAGGCAAGAGTGCTGCCTTCCAGGCTCCTACCAGCACACAAACCTGCTCATCCACTCTGCTGGTCAGGAGGAAGGAACATAGAATACGACAGGAATGTGGAAAGAAGGTGCTGGAAACAAACACTAGGAATTCCCCCTTTAGCGTGTGGAAAACCAGGAAGCACGGTCTGATTTTCCTCAGACACTGTCACACTTGGTAGATTCCAGAATCATGACAGAAAAAAGGGCCCTGGCTATTCTGCTAATGCCCCCAGGTCGCACAGTACCAAGGGTGGCACATGCTGGCGGTGTCATTCGGGGCAGGCTCGATGAATTGCTTCTTGGGCCTGGGAAAGGGCAAGTCCTAGTGCCACTGAATTCAACTGCAGTAAGGAATGAGCTGCAGGTCTAAGTAAAAGACAAGCCCATGGCTGACAGAGGTAGAAAAGCAAGGAAGGCATCTGAGGAAGGACACCGGAAAGATCACTTGTCTGAAAACCAGATCTAGAAGGTAAGGATGAGACGATGGCAGGAGAGGAGGCGAGTAGGGCCCCTGCTGCAGGAGCAACTTGACCAGTAGGAGCTAATGGTCAGCATGAGCAGTCAGGTAAGAACCTGGAGCTGTGCCTCAGGAAAGAATGCACTGAATGTGTGGGAATGAGATTCTGGGACATCACGTGTAAGTTGTCACTTACACTGATGCCATTCTGCTCTCTCTCAGGCATTCATTTGGAGGACCCACCACCACACCGAGGAGCTGTCCTGCCTCTGGTGACATTCTCTGTAGGGTACCCACTGCATGTGGGTGGGAAGGCAGTGGTGGGAGGCATCGAGGTAATCATGCTGGTAGACAGGTTGACAGAGGCCTGAAACCTACTACCTCTTCTTTGTACCTCTGACCAGTGCAATCCCTGGAAGCTCCCTGGTCAGTGAGGCCTGAAATGACCCCTGTGCATCCTCTGGATCCTGGTAGGTACTCATGATGTCAGCTTCTAGGCCACCTTCTTTCCGCTGCTGCTGATTAATGCCTTATTTGAAAAATGTAAAGCCAGTACTTTTACTGGGAGAATTTCTTTTATAGGATTTGGGGCCACCCAGGACAAACAGATTTGCAACCATTTGCTAAATTAAGTGATCTACTTTTCCTTTCTCTTTGCTTTTTCAAACAATGCCTTTTTATTCTGATCAATCAAGGAACTCAGAACTCCAAATTGGACTCACCCAATTTCTACCAGAAACCCACCATGTTAGTAGCATGGTGTTGCACATAATTTCTTAATCAGTTTGCCAAGCAGTTTACAAACCTACTATACAAACATAATAGAGTTAATTCTCCAGAGGCTTGGATTATTAATGAAGCACTTAGATATGAAGATAGCATGCGGAAAACAGCCACAACCAACATCTGCATTGCTTTTTTAAAAAATCAGTGACAATGACAAATGTCATATTAATACCTGAAAAGCAAATTAGTTTAATACAATCCTGAATAGAGTGCCATTACCATGGTCTTTACAGCTTTCCTTTCCCCAGACCCATTCAGGATGGTGTCTGAAGGGTCACTTGTCATTCTCTCCATTAAAAACACTAGAAAATGTTAACTACTCTACTGAAGAGAGACCATGCTCACCTCACCACGGCAGGTGGCCACTGAGACACACCGAGCACGACAGGGACAGCACATCTCACTAAAGGTGGGTCCTCCAATGGACTGACTGCCACCATCCACTGAGGGGAGCGAAATGGACGAACAAGCAAGTGCTTCGTTTTTGACTGAAGCAAGGCAAGAAGTTTTATTTTACTATAAACAGCACAACCGTTAAATGTCTTCTCTAAGCAAACATTTTTGAGCCTGTTTTACTCTTTCACCAAATGGAAATCTCTCTTGCAATCTCAGCAGCTGGACCTCCCTGGGCAACCTGGCCAGTAGGTAACTGAGCTTGTTAGACCAGATTCTCTGTCTCTCCCTGTCTCTCTCTCTCTCCAGGCATGGCGCAATTAAGGGCAGGCATGGCCTTCTCTTCTTCCACTCTGGAATGCCTTCTTCTCTGACCTGCCATCACACTACCCTTTCACTTGTACCTTGGCCTGCTGGCTAAGTTCCGATCACCCAATTCCTTCTCCGCACAGAACAGGCAACGCACCATCCCTCCCAAGGCCCCTTAGCACCTTTGTGTCCCTCAAGCCCAAACGCCCAAGCTCATTTGCTCTGAGGACAACCGGTTGTTAGGCTAAGGCAGCAGCTCTGTCTGCCTCATAAAGGAAAGCAGATAACACGATCCAGGATACATGAGCACCAGAAAGGAATGCCACATTCAAAACAGGGCATGCTGACAGCACACTATGGCACCACTCACGGTCACTGTAGTTCCCCACGGGGCAGATCAGTAGTGAGCAGGACTTCAGCCTGGCCAGCAGCAGGGATGGCATTTCTCACACCACTTTACTGACACTGGCTGGTTTCTCTAATTAGCAAAAGTTATATTTGCAATTTAAAACAAAATTACTATCACTCTGTAGAGAACACATCCTACTGAGGGCGAGAGAGGGCTTAAGGACAACTCCTTAAGATGGAACAGAGCTGAAAATACTTTGAGAAGAATATTCAAAATTTTTTCAGCCACAAAAAGCCAAATTGAATATACTCTTCTGAAAAAGATCTCACTAACATGTAACAACTTTGTATAGAAAAAAAAGGTGGTCCTGGGTCACCTTTTAATACTACTCAAAGACAATGCTGGCTGTGCATGCAAGTCCCCACTACGATATAGAAATTCCTTTGATATTACAAAATACAAAAATATTTTTATCAGAACTCTCATTTACATTGCATTTACAATGGACAAGTAAATAACTTAGTCTTGGGTCCTGGCTAATAAACAAAATTACTTACTGGAAAAAAGATTCTAGAAGTAAGAGAACCAGAAAGGGTATAAGCGAGCGGGTAACAAGTTGCCATCTGTGAGCGGCCACTCAACACAGGACTGACGGGGAGGAGGCGACCACCACGACCACCCCCACCCCCAGCGTCTATTGTGGTTCCAAAGTGAAATGTGCAGAGACTATTGGACATGCTGAGAACTGCGACTATGCGTCTGTCTGCGACTGGCCTCCGTCGGCTGAAAGCCTGTCCCCCTCTTCTCCCCCATAAATCGCCCCCTCCAGAGCGCTTTAGAGTTTAACAGTGCAAGTTTCTGAACGTACATTCTTGGCCCCCACGGGCGCCCCACCCCGGCCCCGCCACGGCCCCTAGGAGATGATACAGTTCTTGCTCTTCTGCCGCTTCCGGCTGTGCAGCTGCGCCCTGCCGCCCAGCGTGGAGGCGGACTTGGGCACGCCGCCGCCGCCGTACGCGCTGTACTTGTGCAGCAGCTCGTCGCTGGTGACGTAGCGCAGGCGCGCCGGCTGGGGGATGGGCTCGCCCAGGAAGTAGCCCTCGCCGTCGGACTCCGACGAGGACGAGCACGTGGAGCACCAGTCGTACTCGGCGAAGTAGGGTCCCCAGCGCTCCCCGAAGGCGTTCTGCAGGGCCAGGTCCGACACGGTCCGCGGGCACGGGCCGGGCGCGTCCCTGCGCGCGCCGGGCCCCAGGCTCTCCTGGAAGCTGCGCTGCCGCAGGAACGGGTCGTAGTCCTCGCGCGCGCGCAGCGGCGGCCGCTCCTGCAGCCGCGCCAGCGCCTCGCGCTCGCCGGCCAGGTGCAGCGCGTTGTCGGAGCGCGAGCGGCGCGAGCGGCGGGCGCGGTGCGGCCGGGCGCGCCGGGGGTCGTCCCGGGAGGCGGCGCGGCGCCGCGTGCGCTCGCTCAGCGGCTGGGTCCTCGCGGCCTCGGGGCCCGGCAGCTGGCCGCCCTCGAAGTCGAAGCTCTGGTGCATCCGCCCGCGGGCCGGCAGGTCTCGGTAGCCGACGGGGCGGCCGAGCTGGTGGAGGCCGCCCTCCATGTCCTGGTACTGCTGCGCCGAGAGCAGGCTGCGCACGGACTCGGCGCTCCGGAACTGCACGGACGAGTTCAGCGTGCCCATGTTGCTCAGCTTCTCGGAGACGTTCATGCCAGAGTCCTTGCTGAGGTCAGGCATGGAGAACCGGGACAGGTGCTCCTGGCGCTTGGCGCCCCCCTCGGCAGAGAAGCCTGCGGGGGAGAGCAGAGGGCACGGGGTTAATCCACGTGCAGCCGTGGGCGTGCGCTGCGGGGAGCAGGCTGGACATGTCTCTGCAGTCAGCCATCCAGGCTGCAGTGCGTGGCCGCCGTGTGCTGTGCAAAGGCTCGCTCACGGGACATGTGTGGCAGGGCGCTGCTCCCCTCTGCGGCAGTCGTGAGCCCCTAGCAAGGGTACTTGCTTGCAGGGCAGGCACACAGGTGCCCAGTGCTAGTGACTGACCCTGCCAGAGGCCCAGCACAGTTCCTGAGAGCCCACGAAGCTTATGCTCTGTTCGCAATTCCTCCTCAGGCACTGTAGACTTGTAATCCCAGCACTCTGGGAAGCTGAGGCAGGAGAATTGCGAGTTTGAGCCCTGCCTAGGCAACGTGGTGGGGCTGGGGTTGTAGCTCCTGGCTTCAATTCTCAGTACAACCAAAATAAATAAATAAATAAATAAATAAAAATAAAAATCGGTGCACAAAGTACTTGGATTATCTCTTTGGTTCTACTACTGTGCTGTAGGCTCTGTAGGGCAGACATTTTGGAAGGAAAATTTTATCGACTATAGAGAGACTAGGCCATGCTCAAATTTTTTCTAGTATCAGGAAGTCCAGAACCCAGTTCTAGGATATTGGGCTGGTTCGTGGCTGGTTCCCCGTTTCTGGACTGTTCCTAACTTGCAGGAAGTCCTTTATCCTGAAAGGCTTGGACACTAAGTGACTGTATAGGTGGAGATAAAGGGATGTGTACTCTGTCAGTCTGTTAGTGAATGACTGCTCCAGCATTACAAATGAGACCCCAGCAGCAAGGAGATGTCAGTGGGACCCAGGACATCCCTCCATCCACTGGGAAGACACTTTTAAAAACAATGACCCTAATGACTCTGGAAGAGCAGGTGTTCCAGGCAGCAGACCTCCATTTCCTGAGTGCTTGTGAGAGATGCACCTGCTGGAAACCACTGGGAGGGTGGTGGAAGGTATGGGCTTAAGGAACTTCCTTTTCTGCTCCTCCTAAAGCTGAGGAGATGCTAGGGAACAGGCCTTGTGGTGAAGCCTCTGTGCCTGTCATTCTTTGATTAGAGAGGATGAGCAGTCTTGCAGCACACCTTTGACCCACAGGGGCCCATTACCTGCCATTGATTAGTCTTGCCTCCCACCGACTTCATCCACCCTGACAAAACTCAAGCAAAGGTATGTGCACTTGGGAAAACTATTCGGCAGTAGTACTCAAGCTAAATATACACACATTTGTACATATATGAATTATAATTAAAGCCACTCTGAGTATCCTAGTGCACTTTACGCAGACTTACGCATTCATTTCTGTCAATGTTTATCACCCAGAAAGGAGGTCTACAACTTTCCGCTGCTACTGTGGTTACACGCCTAATTGGTAGTAGTACACAGGAGGCAGAAGTGCACACAGAGGTTAAGAGGAGCTCTCTTGTGTGACAGCCTGCAGTTAGGAAAGCTCACAGGCCAACTCATGGAAAGATGCATAAGTAAGCTGTGCTGTTTTCTATTACTTATGAAAAGAAGCCACAGCCTTTGGGAGAGAGAGATGAACCTTAGGACAAAGGAAAGGGAAGCGAAAGAGGACTGGAACACCTTGGAACACCCGAAATAAGGATATCTCACGGTGAGGGTTTGCTGGAAGTGCATGGGGGAAGCCAAACCTGGGCAACACAAACAGTAAAATCCTCAGGGGCAGCAAGGATTATGAACTGTTGAAAGAAATGGGAATTCATGAGGCCATACTGACAACAGGTGAACACATGAATACATAAATGAGGGAAGAGCAGGCTCTCGTGTTCTGTAGAATGCCATTCCCATGCGCAAGTCAGAAAGTAAGCTGCTAAACTTAGGGAGTAAAACTGACAGGACAGCACGGTTGTGAAGTGTTTCCCTGCATGGTTCTTACGCTGTAAGGGAAGAATCTGCAACTAGGACGGTGAGGTCAGACTACATTGTCATTGGAGATCAAAGTTCAGTGATGTTCACCAATGAGATGGATAGGACATCGTGTGTCTCCAGAAGGGATGTCCCAAGGACACCCTATCCAATATACAGTATTCCAGCCAAGAATGCACATTCTGGGTATATTCAGGAAAAAAATGAGACAAATTCCAAAGGAAGGGACAGTACATTAAAAACAAAACAAAACAAAACAAAACCCAACTTGTTTTTGGGGAAAAACATTCAGTATCATAAAAGATTAAAAAAAAAACCTGAGGGAACATTCCAGACTAACAGATACTCACAAATGTCCTCTACAGACCTGTGTAGTAAAGGCTTAGTCTCCAGCTTGAGACTAGTTGAAGGTGGTGGAAACTTTAAGAAGTGGGGCCTAGTGAAGAGGCCAGGTTACTGGGGACATGGCCTGGAAGGGGATATTAGGACTCTAGAACTTTTTCCTCTCTGTCTTTGCTTCCCAGCCTCTATGAGGTGAGTAGTTTGTTCCTTACCACAGCCGAAGGAAAAGATAAAAAGGGGGCCAAAGGGGGAAGACAGCCTAGGGACCATGAACTGAAACCTCTGGAAGCATAAGCCAACATAACCTTTGCCTCCTTATGAGCTGATTATCTTTGGTGTTTTGTGGAAAGTTAGTATGAACTAAGGAAACATGACAATTCTATATAATACCTAATCCTGGACTGGAACTTAGTTTACAGGAGAAATGCCCAAGGAAAAAAAAAATTGGAGCTTTTCTAGAAGTTTGAAATGATTAAAAACATAAAAAGCTGTAGTTAGTTCAAATGTTGCAGTGGCTTTCAACTCTAGATAAAATTTGGTAATATCTGGAGACATTTTGGTCATCCTGACTGGGAGGGTTGTGACTATCATCCTGTAGGCAGAGGCCAGGGATGCTTCTCCACAGCCTCTAATGCACAGGGCAGCCCACTCCTAAGAGTAACAGCCCCAAATGCCCACAGTGCCAGACATGAGGGGCCGTCATGTCACAGAATACTGTGCAGTCAAGGGAGTGAAGTACTGTGCCCAGTGACATGATGAGTCTCATAGAAAATGCAGAGGATCACACAGAGCACTTGCTCTGCGGCTCCACTTGAAAGACATCCAAGAACGAGTTAAGTCTCTCAAGGGTGACAGGAGTCCAGAGACAGGCAGGTGGGAAGCTACCAGGATACTGGTGTGGCTCTGGTTAGACCTGGATAGATGTTACAAACGGTTCCACAGGTGTAAACTCAGATATAGTTTTAATACTTGTTTGCTTCATCTTATGCAAGTTATACCTCAGTAAAACTATACAAATAAAGCAATGTTCATGGAGGAGTTGAATGTTAACATTGGGTTTATGTGGGGGCAGCTACAGTGGCTGCTTGGTACCACGGTGGGATGGTTCCAGGATCCTTAAGATTCCAAAACCCATGGGTGCTCAGGTTGCTTCCACAGATGGGCCGTGTTTGCATCCAACCTACATACAACTTCCCATATACTTGAGCTCATTCTTGGATTCCTTATGATACCCAACACAATGCAAATGCTACCTGCACAGCTGTCATACCGCATTGTATAGAACTATGACAAGAAAAAGCCTGTGCATGTTCTAAACAGACGCACCCATCTTAGGCTGAAGTATGTTTTCCATGCTGGGATGACTGCACCTGCAGGACCTGTATGAAGAGCCAGCAGTTTCTGCAAAATATTGTATTTGCCAGTAATTTTTAAAAAATTTCATTAGCAGGATAATTGTCAGGGAGGAGATGTTTCTCCTGCTTATCTCTAAGGTACAAGTCAGGAAAGCTGATTTAGAGCCACCTAATCACTTCCAGGGCCTCCCCAGTCCGCAGGCAGGGAGAGTATCACAAAGATGATGGATGAGAAGTCTGCATTGCTCACTCTAATAACACAGAAAAAACCCCATGCAACCTATGTCTGGAAATAAAAGCCACCTAGGTGGGCACTGTGACCCTGGTGGGGTTTTTACTGATGCCCTTGAACGGGATTAGGGTCAGGACCCACAAACTGGCAAACAGTAAATTCCCAAACAGGCTGTCTGGCCAAACCTGTCTTTTAGGAGCCTTGAACTGAAATGTTTCCAAGATCATCTCGCACGGGGCAGATTCCGCAGATTCCTATTTCCACACAGGTGCACATGAAGCAGAGCAGCC
This sequence comes from Ctenodactylus gundi, assembly GCA_004027205.1. NCBI lineage: Eukaryota > Metazoa > Chordata > Mammalia > Rodentia > Ctenodactylidae > Ctenodactylus > Ctenodactylus gundi. The sequence continues at coordinate 67,939 of PVKB01001963.1, forward strand.
CCCTCTGCCAGGGGCTGCTGCCTCTTGGAAGGTGCTCTGTCCAGGACATCTTCACGGGTCCCTGTGTCACCCCCACGAGAAGGGAACTGCTCAAGCCCAGCATCTCCTATCACTTTTGCTGAGACACGCAGTCCTCTCCCTGAGGGTGTGTAGATAAGATTTTGCAAACATTACCTGCTCTCCCCAGAGCGGAGAAACATCTCTTCTGACTCATTAACTCCCATTTTCCTCCAGGGTCTTCTTGCATGTAAGGGACACGAAGAGAAAGGCTAATGTTGCCCAAAGATGAGCAGTAACTGTGTATTTGCCTCCAAGAAGGATGGTTAACTTCATCATTGGCAAAATCCAGAGTCCTTATGCTCCCCTACATGACTTGGCTGTCTTTGTCCTCCCCAACATCAGCAGAACACTCTGGCTTCTCCTCCTGCAACACACTAACAGTGCCTCCCTCCTTCCTTCCTTCCCTCCCTCCCTAGGATACTCTGCCCTTTCCATGCCGACTTCTGTTCATTTGAGTCCATGTGGAGATACAACCTCCGCAGAGATGCCTGCCCTGCTCATTCCTTGTGAAGTAGCAAAGCTACGGGTCTGCTGAGTGGCTTTTTCTTAACTTACCAACCCTGACTTGTTTCCTTAAGTTTGTGGGTAGTTTTGTAGCTGAATTCACATGTGTACAACATGGGATCTCGTACTTTGTCGGCTCCATTCCCTTAGAGCTAGCAGTGCCCAGAACCCTCTTAGCACTCAACACATTATCTGTGGAATGAAGCCAAATGAATCTCAGGCCTCCCACAGTTCAGACACAGCAACTGTCTGCAGACCTGGATTGGGCCAGAGCTGTAATTCAGATGGGCAGAGTTCAAATGTCAGGGACAAAACATCATGATCATACTTGGCAACCTCACTCTCCAGCAGGTCACTAGGTAGCCCACCACTGAGGCTTTTCCAATTTTAAAGCTGAAGACAGTGTGGTTTGCATTAGTTCCCTGAACTATAACAATGTTTACATCTGACAGATCACAGCTCTGGGGGATCTGCTTAAATTAGCTGCTTCTGGGCCCCTACATGGGACTGTAGTGACACAGCTCACATTCCAACTTTAGAAACACTTCTTCCAGCTGTGCACAGTAGTGGACAGCTGTCTCCTGGCTGGATGATTTGGGAGCAGCGTTTAACTCATTTGAGGTCCATCAGTAAAAAGGCAATGGTATCTGAGCATTTCAGCCGTGGTGATGGTTAGGGGAGGGAAAAGGCACTTCTTTTTAAGATTCATCACAATTGGTAATTTGTGATGTTGTGTCTGTCTCCATGTCTAGACTGAAGCTCTAAGAGGACAGGCACATGCTCCTGTTTGCTGTCCCTGCAGGAGGACAGTGCGGCCTGAGTACCTAGGGAAGGGGGCATGGCTTGGGAACCAGACAACCAGCCCAACTCAAAGACAAACCGATGCTGTGAGTGTATGACGGAACCGAACGACTGAGTCCAAGAAACATGACCTACATAGTGTCTGGCACACAGTACTGTTCTTGTGGATATGAGATGATGTCACGGTAATCTGGCCCTCTAAATGGCAGCTACAATGATAAAATGCACCTCTTTATTCCATTTGTCTATACAGAGAGAGATTCAAAGTCAAAATATTGCATATTAATGGAGTCCATCCGAACGGGATCCCCAGATAACCCTCCGCTCGCCTGCCTTTGCAGCCTGAGCTGTGGTGTGTATAGATGTGTGCCTGAGGCACGGGGAGACCTACAAACTGCACATTTTCTGGGGAGCTCTGGCTGCAGCTGAGTCTGACCCCATATTTAAAGCTGATATGATAGGCACCCTGACATGGGAGAACATGGCAGGAGAATGCACCCAAAGGAGAGAAGAAAGGTGTGGACCCTTTTCTATTAAGTATAGTTCTCATTTATTAACCAACAGTGTTTTTCCTCTTCTAACAATGGAGGGCCTCTTAGTGACTATGGAGTTAAAGAACTTAATGGACATTGCCCAAGGGTCAGTGTGACTGACACACAGCCATGAATACAAAGGTGCGGGTTCCTTCAGCACCCTTGAGTCTTGCTCTAATGGGGAGGTCACTATCCAGTTTAGCCTGCAGTTCTCTGTTGTCAACACAAGGGCACATTCAATGACACCAGTAGTTCTGTTCAAGCAACGTCTCCCTCTCTGCAAACGGGAGGCGTCCTGGAGAGTGGTGAGAAAAATGAATGCCCTTTTAAAGAATGTTTCAGTCTGATAGGACAGAAGGCCAGCTGGTGAGGTGGGCCCCTCCCCCAATCATCCTAAGAGCAAAAGGTATGCCTTCAAGACCAGAAAGGAGAGAAGGCACAGGTAGCCCTGTGGGTACACTTAGTGTTCCTTATTTATTGTCCTGTCTTGTGCAGCCCCTTGGGGAAAAATACTGGTATCAGAAGACCAGGAGCTACATTTCTACCAGCTAAAAAGGTGCACTTGCGTTTCCTATTTCTGCCTTGACTCTCTAGTATTTACTTCTCACACTGATGATTGGCCCCCTATTTGGTGAGGGTTTCCCTGGGACTTGTGTGGACAGTGGCTTGCAAAGCACTGCTCAGGGGCCAGATCCAGCTCACTGCCTGTTTATATATATATATATATATATATATATATTGGAACACAAACATACCCACTCATTTGTTTATTATCTATGACTGCTTCCCAGGGTTGAAGAGATGTGACACAGATTGTATGACCTGCAAAGCCTTAATTATAAGAAAGGACTATAGAAAGTCCTTTATAGGAAGGACTGTCAGTGTTTGGATGAGCGCTGTGTGCAAGGCCGAGCATCCACTAGGCATGGGTTCTACACACAGTCTGTGTCAGAGCTTGCAAGAAAAGTCTTGAGGTACAAGTGTGTCTGGAGTCAGTGTGCACATGTGTGTGTGTGCATGTATGTGTGTGGCGGGGGGTTGGTTTGATCAGCTCCCATGGGATAATTTTCCAGCTAAGTCAACTGATTTCATCAACACCCTCTACTTCATATTGGCAATAGCTGGAGTGAAACTGTCACCTGGGCAGTGGAGTTTAAATAACACATGTTTCTTGGTGACAGGGTGTGGAATGGATCAAACCGAGTGTGACAGGGAAGGCTGGGGGCAGGGGATGGGAAGACGAGTGGGAGAATGTGTGTTCACACAAACCCTGTTCTTACTCAGATGGGAGCTGGTGGCCAGCAGCAATGTTGCCACGCTCAGGGGCTGGGCCCACTTGCGGAGTTGGAATCTGTACCTGCACAAGACTCTCTGGTGACTCCCATGCCCATGAGAGTAAGCAAAACACTTTTCAAAGACCACAAGAAACACGACTCTGAAGGCCCCAGGACACTCCTTCAGGTTTCTCCGCAGCATCAACATCTTGGGCCTGAAGGGCCATCCTGAGCATTTTAGGATGTTTGACAACATTCTTGACCTTTACAGGACTAGATGCCTATGACCTTCTGGTGTGACAACCCAAAATGTCTTCGGACACTGACAAGTGTCCCAGAGGGCAAAAGCATCCTGAAACGAGAACCAGTGTTTGGAAGGATCCTGCCCTGGAATCACCGGTGGCCAGAGGCTGAGGGGAGCTCTGCTCTCGCCCTCCATGGTGAAGTCCATCAGTCTGCTGCGCCCACACCTGATCACAGCGGCATAGACACTCCTCCGGACTACCACACGCTGAGAGGGTGGGTGCGGCACATTGCCCAAGCTGAGGAACTGGCAAGTTGTTTTCTTTCTAAACCCTAACAAATTGATCTGTCTCCCTTAGAGAGCAGAAGAGTTCCCCGGACTAGGGCCTCCACTGTCTTATGTCCTGGGCTGTTTGAGGCTCTAGAAGTCCTCAGCCCCTGATGAATCCTCCTTTTTTTTTTTTTTAACCCTGGACAATGTCTGTCTAGTGGGACTGCAGTGACCCGCCCATCCTAGGCTGGGAGCAGTTTCATGTTTGTCCTCTGTTCGGGGTACCAGAAGAGGTGCGGGCAGACTGTGGACCAGTGTCCTGGGTCAGCTGTGGGCTAAGGCAGGGAGTGGTGTTGCTTCTGTGCCTCCAGAAGGGCGGTTACAAAACCCCTGACCACTCTAGGAGACATCCTAAGTGAAAGGCCTTCTTGCAACCAGCTGGTGCAAGAGAAGGTCTTGATGATGTCAGCTTTCTCAACAACGGAGGCTTTGTTATCTACCCCCGTTCTAGGGACTTGCCTTGAACCAGCTGTCTGGGGAAAGACCCATGTCACAAGAGGGGCACAGCTGCTGCTTCTCACACACATGCAGTAGTTACCAGGACAGGCCTGGCCGAAGTGCAGTTCTTAGAATGAGCGTCTCCTCTCCTCTCCTCCGACATGCTCCTTCCTTTAACTTCTTGACAGACCAGTTACCCCACTGACGACAGGTGGGCAACCGGAAGGGCCATCTATCTAGTGGAAATGCACGGAGTCAGTTTTCACGACATGGAGTCAATTTTAATGAGGACTACGCAGCTCCTCGGGGGATTGTGGCTGTGGGGTCACAAAGCCTATTGCTAACTGAAAGATGTGCAAAAACAAACCAGCTGAGAACTGTCTGCCAGCTCTGGCTTATGCCAGCCTTATGCTGCATTCTAGAAGACACTAGCCGAGCCAACCACGGGCCACACTGCAGCACGTTCATGAAGACCACATGCACAGCATCAGGTGGAAGCCAGGTGACCTCCAGTGGTACAGTCGGGAGCGCACAGCCTGGGGCCCATCCTAGGTCCCAGAAGTTTGCTGATGGGCCTGTTCACACACAGTGAACAAGGCCCTCATGAGAATATCACATGCAAGAAAAACAGACCACTGAGTCACGGAGCCACACAACCAGTGCTGGGAATTCTGCTAGGAGGGCATAACAGGAATGCTAGTATAAATGACATCGGGATGGGCCGGCCTAGACTGTGTGCTGGCCAGGGACTCTGGGTTAGTGACCAGTCGGGTGAGAGGGGCCCGCCAAACCACGGTCTGGGAAAGCATGAGGGCCAGAGGCAGTGAGAGCACTCTGTCCTGGGGAAACATCCATTTGCCGTGAGCAGTGGCAGAGGGGCAGTGTGACCAGGGTGATGGGAGCAGGGACAGCTGTGGAGGCATGGGAGGGGAACAGATCATTAAACTGCAGTGTCTTTCAAGGGCTTGTGGGTCAGTAATTGGTAGTATCTGGGGGACACAAAAGGAAGTCATGAAGAGCACTGGCTTTAGAGTCCACCTTCTAGCCCTGTGCCTCTTCTGCAAAATCCTGAACTGTGTTGCACCTTGGTTGCCTGCTCTGTAGAACAAAACTAATTACACATTTGAGGATGAAGATATTAGGAGTTAACACAGGAAGATCAGATGAAGTATCAACTTCACATTCAGTGTCATCATGTATGCATTTTTTTTTTTTTTTTCAATTCTGTAATGGAGAGTTGGGTTAGTGTGCCCAACATCACAAGGCAGCTATTGGAACTATTCTCCTATCTCTTGCCTCTAGTACTGTGAGTAGAAAATACTGGGAATATGCAGTAGCAAGTTGGGATTTAGAGTATCCCTCAAAAGCCTCCTGTATTTAGATGTAATAGGATACCTATGGAACCGAGGGCTGTTGGGAGGTGGAGCCTGGCGGGAAGGGGCTGATGCTTGGGGCTTGACCTGGAGGGCTTATATCAACTAACTGAGATTAGGAAACATCCAGGGCAGAGCTTTCAGGTATGTGTGATTGATCTGAGGGCCAGAAATGAGAGAAGAATACCCTCCTTCCATGCAAGTCTCCCAAGTGGCAGCTTAAACTGAATAAAAGGAAGGAAGAAGAAACATTGTTACTGCTTCTTCCTGGGAAAGTTCTAGTCTTTGCTTTAGTCTCTAGACATCAACTCAGTCCTTCTTGACTTGGCTTTCTGTCTGCCATGCTGTGAAGAGCTTTTCTCTGCCATTACCGGATGCCCATAAATGAACTGTGTGAGGCCTTATGAAACTGTGAGCTACAATAAACTTTTCTTTCCTTAAGCTGTGGGTATTGGGTATTCTGTTCCAGGAATGAATTAAGAACTAAGACATGTGGAAAGACAGACCTGCTGTGTCATATGCCAACCTCAATCAGCAGCTGCAAATAAAAAAATCCTGTTCATTAATGTATAGTTTTCAGTTGCATAAATATGAATTACCACTACACTCAAAAATGGGTTAAACTCACAAACGTAAAGTAGGCCAGACATGAAAAAAGGTGGAAGGGGCACAGGGACCCCGCTGGGGGTCAGTCTACTGACACTGACTTCAACAGGGTCCCTACCATGAGTATAATAATTTACTGGCAGCAGGGTATGATGCACTTTTCTGTCTGCTATATGTATGCCACATGTTTACTAAAATTGCCTCCAAGAGAGGCAAGGATGTGCTTGTGGCAATTTAAAAGGTAAACAAAGAGAACTAATCCCCCTTACCTCAACACATAGGGTCCACGGCTCAAAGTGGTGGGGTTTGTTTGGTTGGGAGATGAAATGTGCTGCTCTCCTCTTCTCAGTTGGAATGCACAGGGAGCATCCCCACTTGTGGTCTTAACCCTGGCCAGATCACACATTGCTTACACTTGCCTACCCACACTTCTCCCTTGTCCTTTGACATCTGCATCTCCCACCTGTGTCAGCCAGCTTGGTAAGGGAGGCGAGGTGTGGATCAAGTTGCTTATGGATTTAAGAGGCAGGTACCACCATGCCTTTTTTCTTTCTTTCTTTCTTTCTTTCTTTCTTTCTTTCTTTCTTTCTTTCTTTCTTTCTTTCTTAAGCCTAGGACACTTGTTTCTCAAGACATCACTTCTCCACAGCTAGGGTTGATACAGGGCCTTGTGTATGATGGAGCCAATGACTGCAGTGACTGCCGGATGGATAGACGGGTACAGTAGACAGGTAGATGGAATGGTTTTTAAACAGATGGATGGTATAAAAGAGATAGAGAAAAGTGGTGACGGAAGGATAAAAGGACAGATGAAGCTGGGCATGGTGGTACATACCAGTACTCCCAGCACTCTAGGTTGACGCAGGAGGAGCGCCAAGTTTAAGCCCAACCTGGGCAACTTAGCAAGACCTTGGTTCAAAAAAGAAAAAGAAAAAAAAAAAAAAAGAGCTGGAAATATAGCTCAACCCAAAGGCACTGGGTTTGATCATTAGTACTGCCAATAATGAAACAAAGCAAGACAAGTTTGGATAAATTTTTAAATGAATGGATGTTAAAATGATGTTTATACAGCAGGGGAGACATGGACTCTTGAAAAGGTCATCCTCTCATCAAAAAAAAAAAAAAAAAAAAAGAAAGCTTTAATAGCTGGGAATGGTGGCACACACCTGTAATGCCGGCACTCAGGAGGCTGAGGCAGGAGGATTGTCGTGAGTTGTAGGTCAGCCTGGGCTACATAGTGACTTAGGGACCAGGCTGGACTACAGAGCAAGATCCTGTCTCCAAAAATAAATAAATAAAAAACTAAAGTAAAATAAGCTATGCAATAAAATTTCAGGTAATAATTAAGGCAGTAGGCAATTACAGCTGTTTTTGTTGTTTACTTACATTCTTAGAGCTCTAGATACTTTTAAAGAGCATAAATACATTGCACCTCCAGAAATCTGGAGAGGGCAGCAGTGTGACCTTCACGAGGAACTGAAAATAGAAAAAAGATGAGCACCTCGGCCATGGTCATGTTTAGGACGGAGTCAGTGATAAAGGCAGGGACTGAGCCAGGTCTCTGGACTTTCAAAGCAGCCTATTTTCAAGTTTTGACGGACACGTAAATCACCCAAGGGTCTTCTTAAAACCAAGATTAGGTTCCAGTAAATTTAGGGTATGCCCCAAAGTCCAAATTTTTAACAAGCTTCTAGAACAAGCTAATATAGTTATTTCACGTACTACATTTAGGATGGTAAGAATATGGGGTGCTTTACCTTATCTTACGAGTTTGTCCTTTGACAAAAGCCTAGTATCCTTTGACCCTCCTGACATCCAGGAAGGTGTGTATCATAAAGACCACCCAGGAGGCTGTATCTGAGCATGTAACACTGAAATATCTAGTCAGGGAACCTCAGAAACAGGGACCTACACCCTGGCCTCACCCTATCCTATTTCCTTTCTCATTAACGGAAGGGAAGCTGTCATCAACTGTTGTCCCGCCTCTGCCAAAAGACATGACCAAGCCAAGACTGGGTTCTTAGAAAGCACGAATAGGTTGAGCCAGGCTATGGAAACTTCTGCTTTGAGTCTCCAATTCCTGGTGGCGTCAGCTCATGCCCTTCTCTGCTTCCTGAGGCAACCTGAGCTTGGCTAGGCTCACTCTGCACAGATGGAGCAGCCAGCTGCTCCCCGGATAGAAGCCATGCACCTGGAAAACCCTCCACAGGCCTCCACTCCCTCCCTCCCTGTACACCTCCACATGATACAGCCTGGGAGCTCTCAAAATCTCTCCAAAGCATCCTCTCTGGATTATGCAGAAAAGGTCGTAAAGCAAGGAAATTTGGAAATTTCTACAAGACCTCTCGAGAACTGGCTTAAGAGCAACAGGAATTTGCACAAAGATAGAAAGGTCACTGTGACTTCCCTGGAGATCTTCCACCAATCCTGATCCCTCTGTGCCCTGCCTCAGCCTCTTCTGAGCCTTGACCAGTCCAGTTACAGAGTCTAGGCTGGGAGCAGTCACTGGACAGTGGGGAGCACTGTGTCTGCAGGGCATTGCACCCTCCCTGGGGTGAATAACGTGGCTGGCAGAGGTAGTTTTGACAATGAGGGGAAAGAGGAAGAAAGGTGAGTTGTAGGAATAGCTGCCAAAGAGGACAGAACTGAAAAAGTGATTCCTAGATACTCAGGCAACATTTTAGGGAGTTGTTTCTTGACTCAAAGAAAGAGAGACACCTAAACCCAAGATTTATCTACTTCCTCGCCTTTCACTAGTCTGAACCTCTTGCCAGCCTCTCTGTGGCCCCCAGCAGTGGCCTTGGCATCTCCTGTGTGTCAGGATGCCTGTTCACATGCAGGTTCTTGGGCCTTTTCCAGACGCGCTGACTCAGAACTGCTGAGTGAGGGGCTCAAGAATATGCATTTTCATAAGCTCTTCAGTTGATTTTGAAGCCTTTGAAAATTCCAAACCACTGCTAGAAGTCACGTGGGCATGAGTAAATAACTAGGTCCCGGCACAAGCTCTCTCACTGTGGGCAGTTTTGGAATTCAGCCTCGAAGCTGTGTGTTGTGTCATGCTGCCTCACTGGCACCAAGTGAGGTGTGAGGATCCTAGGACCCGCCAAGTACTGGGCCGCTGTCAGACACGGGATTTCCAGGACAATTTGTGTTACGCCAAAGCATGACTGGTGAAGACTGATGGCTTAATTCCCCAAATCCTGTCATTAAATGTGGTCCCTCTGGTGCCAGCACATGGTGAGAGGCAAGAATGTACTCAGCCAGGGTGGACAGAGTCAGGGTGGACAGAGTCTGGCCCCCTGGAAAACATCAGATGGCTGGTACCGGAAAAAAAGGGAGGGATGTGGCTCCAATTTGGCTTATCAAAGCTGTTCTCTGCTCTGCGAATGCCTAAAATCTCAAAACTATCAAACCTGGTGGGTCTTCCCTCCAGGCCAGCGGCTCAGCCACCATCCTTAGGCAGGGGTGGTCCTGTCAAGCACTCAACTCAGAACCCCGCTCCTACAATGGAAATGGAACCAGGACAAAACTCTACAAGGACAGTCAAGCAGTAGCGTTACAACTTGACAGTGTATGTGCACTGTTCTAGCAATCCTGTCTAGGAACTTACAATCTACAGAAAAATCTGAGCAATCATGCAAGTAAAAGGTTGCTCATTATGAGAGTAAAAACTGGGGAAAACACTCCAAATGTCCAACAACAGGGGGTGGCTTAAAACGTTTAGGGAACAATGAAATAACTGTATAAATTCAGATGACTTAAAGCTATCTGCATCAAAAAGGAAAGATAAGAAATGAATACTGTTAAGCAAATCAACAAATTTTCAAACATTATGACTTTGTGGGTATATAGAGATGTCAACCGAGGGCCACAAATACCAAAGGAAAAGTTGATGAGAGGAGGGGAAGCTATGGATAATTTTAATTTATACAATATATATTTCTGTAATTTTGCAGTGTAAAAAAATGATATTTGTTTGTGAACAGAGAAAACAATAAAAGTTCTTGGAAAAAATTGGAGGCTTATACCTGATCACCTTGGCTTGCGTTGGCTTCCCATGAGGACTGCAGCTGACTCTGGGGCTTATGAAGAGGCTAGGACAAGGACATTTAGCACTGGGACATTTCTGGAACACTGTGATATACAGAAAGAAAAATAACCTCCTGGAGTGTTGTTCCAAGTGACTCAAGACTGTTTTTCAACTGAAAAGATTTGAACTCATGGGGGTGGGTATGAGAAGGCAGGGCAAGGGTTTTAGATCCGAGGGCCTCACAAACCATCTGTCATGGTTTGGATATCGTGCATTTGGATGTTGTGGTTTATGTATGGATTTCAAATGCTGTTGGGAGGTGTGGCCTGGCTGGGAAGGTGGATTACTGAGGATGTGGCAGATTACCAAGGGTATGATGGATTACCAAGTTTGTGGCCTGACTTCTCCCCAAAGCTTCATTCTTCCTCTGTGATGCTGCAGGCAGCTGTTCTCCACTAGATCTTTTCTACCATTGCTGGCTGCCTGTGAATGGACTGAGACATCCTGAGACTGTAAGCTAAAACAAACCTTTACCCCTTAAATTGTGGGTGTTGGGCATGTGTCCCAGCAAAGTAACTAAGACGTAATCCATCACCACCTGTATCTTAGCTGTCAGGAAGCTTCCTGCCATGGCTGCTAGTCTTAAGTAGATGCTATAAGGTCACGGTGACGGCCAAATGATGCTGTATAGGCAGCTCCCTACAGCCAGAGGCTGTGGAGTCAGGCTGCCTCTCATCAGCCATGGAAGCTTGGGCAGATTTCTGAACCTTTCTAACCCTCCATTTCCTACTCTTCAGAAGGAGGCTTAGTCATTAAAGAAGTAGCACATACATGACCATCATTCATGGCAGACTTTCAAGATGCCCACTGTGTGTCAGGAAGCAAAACCAAACAAGATAAAAACCCCTATTGTTGGACGGCTTCCGGTCAAGACGGTGGCTGAGTAACAGTGCTGCACAATGTCTCCTGGTCGACGCACTTAAAAAGTCGAGAATTTAGTCAGAAAAAGTGTGTTTGGTGTAGCTAAGAAAGAGAGGACCATCCCCAACAACTGAAAGGAGGCCAGGGGAAGGTCAGAAATTCCAAAGGATCATCAAAAGCAGAGTAAAAAAAAAAAATCCCCTTGGACCAGGAAGCCGCGGCACGCTGGTTGCAAACGGCTGGAGCCACAGGCAGTTGCGGATGGATGAAAGCTCGTGTGGGCCTGGGACATCTGACGGAGCTGGGAGAGGATGGAGCACCTCAACAACGGACAGGAGGCTGCGGGCAGGTTAGAAATCCTGAAGTCACATGGGAAGAGGAGGAAAAATATCAGCCAACTCGGCACTGTCCTATGCTGCTGGCATCCACAGACCAGATGGAAGGAAGGTCCAGAGCCAGAACCTCAGCCTGAGGTAAGCACGGGTCTGGAGAAGTGGGAATTGTCAGCAGCTGGCAGCCCCAGCCTCAGAAACACCAACTTGCGGGTGTGTGTACTACAAACGCAGCATGCGCTCCCCCTAGAAAAGGTCCCGGGATTCCAGATCAGAAACAGGGCTCAGCAGTCATCACAGGCAGTGATGTAAGCAGGAGCCATTTTAAAAAGAAGGGGGAAAAACGCCCAAGACTGAACCCTTTAGAATAAAAGGAAGCTCAAAAGAGCACACCAGGGATTTGGGGTCACCCTTAAACAGTGTCTGGGAAGAAACTGGCGCAAGTGGCAGAGAGGAAAAAAGAGGAAAAAAAGGCTGCTGATCCTCTGAACGGCTAAGAGACACCTCTGCTCCAAGGGTGGAGAGCCCAGCCCTGGAGAGGGAAGCCAGGACAGACGGAGAGCTTTGCTAAGTGGACCGGGGGGAACAAGTCACTTCAAAAGGGGTGTCACCCTGTTCCTCTGGCATGTGCCAGGGGCTTCCGAGTCACCGCTGCCCTGCACACCAGAGGCATCTAGGACCAGGAAGTCCATTGCCCGTCCATCCTGTGAGCCAGAGGCTTCCAGAGGCATCTAGGACTGGGCCTTCACCAAACCCTTCTTTCCTGTGCACCTGAGACAGCCAGAGATAGCAGAACCATGGGGAAAAGTGGTAACAAATTTCCTACAAAAAGACCTGAGACCCCAGAAGATGGTACCAGGGACACTGAAATTGCAGAATCCAAAGATGAAAATGGCAAAAATGATGGTAACTTCTGGGTCCAGATGTTCACTGAATTAAAGTAGGAATTAAAGCACGAAATAAAACAGACAGCGGAAGAGCTACACCAACACATAGCTAAGCTAAAAGCAAGCCTTGAAAAGCAAACAGAGGAGACCATAGAAGAAATATACCAGAAGATAATGAAGCCAATACAAGAAATTAGAGAAAAACACAACAGAGATTTAGAAAAATTGAATGCACATATTCAGGAAGTGAAAAACACACAGGAAATAATAAGCAACCACATTAAACATCTACAGAATGCAATGTCAGACCTAGAAAATAAAGTGATTGAGCTGTAACATACAGGCCATGAAGAACACAAAGTAAATAAGAAAGAAAGTGAATCGTTACAACGGCTGATAGATGATTCAAAGAGAAACAACCTCCGAATTATGGGAGTCCAGGAGAAGACTGAGGAGAAAACAAAAGGCTTAAAGGACATGTTTAATGAAATTATGGAAGAAAATTTCCCAAATCTAAGAATTAAAGAAATAAACATGGAACTATTGCAGGCATATAGAACACCAGACAACTTTGATCAGAAGAGATCTTCATCATGACACATCATAATTAAAATTCTAAAAACCCAACACAAAGAGAAAATACTAAAATCGGTAAGAGAAAAACAGGTGACCTACAAAGATAAGCCCATCAGGATAACTGTAGACTTATCAATCCAGACTCTAAAAGCCAGGAGATCATGGAGCAATGTCATCCAAGCACTGAAAGAACATAAATGCCAACCAAGACTGCTATATCCAGAAAAATTATCTTTTAATTTAAAGGGAGAACTGGAAACTTTCCGTGATACAGACAGCTTAAAGGAATTTGCAGCCACTGAGCCAGTATTGCAGAGAATACTTAAAGGAAACTTAGAAAGTGAAAGGGAGGCCAGCAACACCAGCGACCCCAGAGGAAAAGTGACAACAGCTAGAGGAGAATGAGCTGAGAAAAAGTAGGTTAGTAATCAGTGAAATAGGAGTAAATAAGTTACGGAAGTTAAAAAATTCTGAAATAACTAAATTTGCCCCCGTATCTGTTACTTTAAGTATATTTATGTGGTATAGATTTAAGTACATTTAATGTAGCAATGTGATATAGTTTTAACTTTGTTTTATTGTAGCAATTCACTTATTAGGTCATGATGAAAATTTATTCTAGAAAACTGACTGATGTAAAGATAACCCTGTGAATGTACAAGTATGTACCGTCCAGTATTCAGCTAAGGCATTTGAAATTTAACTTTTTTTTCTTCTTTCCCAAATTTACTAGTCTTTTGAACTATATGCTTGTAGTTATTTTCTAATGTGAACTGGTGGGTAAGGCCAGGTTTAAGAAGAGCAACAAAGATATAGAAAAATATAGAAAAAAAAAAACTTTTGGTAAATACCCCAATAAAGGGATTGGTTGGATTCAGAGAAGAGGCATCAAGATTTGACTGCTGCAACCCATTCGAGGAATAGAAAGCTGAGTTAGAGTGGTGACTTAAGTGAAAAGATTTAGGTGTGGAAGATTAATGTTAAGTACTGTATAGTTTCTCTGACTTGGAAAACCCAGAACACAGACATTCTATAGAATCACATGAAGTGATAGCCGGAGTTGGGGGAAGGGATCGGGAGCGGGTGGGAGGGTCAAAAATGGGAAGGGATTGTAAAGTTGATATGATGCATATGTGCACGAAATACCCAAATTCATTGTAAATACTATGTATTACATATGTATATTAATAAAAATAGTGGGGGAAAACCCTCTACTTTCAAAGAGATTTTCATTCCAGCAGGGGAGATAAGCAATAAATAAATGCATAAAACATACATGATATCACAGGTACTAAGCACTACTGAGAAAATAAGGTAGAAAGAGAATCTAATTGGAGGGGAACAGCATTCAGAGACTAAAGGCCTGGCTTACACAATGACATACATCTAGCATAATGTGTGACAGTTAAGCTGGATTGTCAACTTGATTAGCTTGGGAGCTGTCCTAAGGGGCTTCTAGGTGGGTCACGGAGGCATGACCTTAGGCAAAATATCTGGTCCCTGGCCTCCTCCTCTGTGGCACTGTCGCTCTGCTCTGTTCCCTGGCCACCATGAACTAAGCATCTTTACTACAACATATTTTAATGGCATTGTGCTTTACAGCCAGCTTACCGTGGACCGCATCCCCTGGAACCCTGAGCCACATAGGCCTTTTCTCCTTTAGGTTATGGCGTACAGTGTTATGTTGCAGTGACAGAAAAGCTAACTCAAGCCTAGTGCTCTAGGGCCAGTCCCCACCACGGCAGCTACTCAATAACTAAGGCCATTCCTCCCATTGCTGGTTTCTCCACCAACCCTGCACGCCTACACTGCCCTTGTGGCAGGGCTGGGCTTGCTCTGTGATGCTTTCTCCCTTGGTATCTGACAAAAGGGGCTACTATGAATACCTCTCAGGGGATAAGAAATTTTCCATATTCAACCTTATCTGCTTCTTGTGAGCTACAGGAGTGTGCACCATTAATCTTGCTTTTTAAAAGGGGAGTCTGAGTCTGAGAGCGGCTGGGTTGCCCAGATCGTCCAGAGAACATTTGAATCCAGGGCAGCCTGGCTGGAGGTGTCAGGCCTCAGCCGCAGACATCTCCGGCCCCGATCTCGCTTCACCTCCTGTCTGGACAGCCATGCACGAAGCTGGCCACAGCGCTGATGGTGCCTAGGAGGCGAATCTGGAATCTTGACTTCTCTGTTCTCTTGGTCCTATTATGTGATTTGAGGGCTCCCAGAAAGCCTCAGCTGTCTGTGTATAATGAGTTCCCTTATGGTAAGAGGGTAGCAGACACTGATTAAAACTGGAACCCACCGAAAGGGATGGGGGAGAGCAGGACAGATTAATTGAACAGCTGAGACAAGGAACCAGAAGAGTCCTGATGTCTTATGTGACTTTTACAATTTTCTTTTCTCTGCCCTTCACAGCATCTGGGCTGCTTCCATGAAAGGAATCCTCAGCCTTCCAGATAGGAGGTGGTGATGGGAAGGGGGGGGGGGGGGAGCAGGAACAACACTCTGGCTGCAGGAAGAGCTGGCCTGCTCTAAGAGCACCAGCACATCTATGGGGCCGAAAGCACACACCTGCCTACCTAGCAGTGGGATCACTGAAGCTGGCAGAGCGCAGAAAACTCCATAGGCAAAATTAAGCCTTTTTCTTTGGGTCTTGCTCCCTAGTCCAGGCTGGTCCTGAGTTCGCTATGTAGCCCAGGCAGGGCTTTGAGCTCACAGTAATTCTTCTGCCTCAGCCTTCTGAATGCTGTGGGATTAAACTCAGGGCTTACGCACCCTGGGCAAGCATTCTTAACAGTGGAGATATACTCGAAGCCCCCAAATTAAACTCCTGAAGGTAGATTCCAACTTTGCTGCTAATACAACAAAGGAAAAAGAAGCCCCTCAACGCGGGGAGCAGAAAGGCACACTGTCCCCGGCGAGAGGGGACTGCAAAGGACCAGGGACACTTTAAAAAGCATAGTCAATAGTATAAAACCAAATTATGTCTTAAAAGAAAAAAATAAATCTTATTTCCTAATCTTCCTTAGTAGTTTGGGAGCATGGCAGGGTTCCTCAACATCAGCTCTACTGACGCTTGGGGACGGACAATCCCGTGCTGTCTGGACGGTTCTAAGCACTTTAGGGTGTTTAGCAGCATTGTTCTCTGAGTATTAGGTGCCAGTGGCGTCCCATTGTCTCTAGGGACAGCTACTACATTGTCATATATCCCCTCCCACTGGAGGGTGTATGTGTAAAATCACCCCAGTTGAGAAATGCAGGATTACATGTAAAATGCGGGGCTCAGGCGACTTGAGCCACAGGCCCATGTGTGATACTGACGATGCTGTTTCCCATGTCCAAGTCTTGGTTTTGTGTTCTGTGAAATGAAGATATGATTTGTGTCCTGCATTACCCAAGATAATTGTCACTAGTTAACACAATTTCCTGCCTGCAGGTGTCCCAGCTGTTGGCTCTGTTTATGGCAATAGGTCTCAGGTCCTCGGGGACGCACAGAGGAGGGTCTCTGCACAAGGGAATGAGCATGCAAAGGCCGGAGGCTGGGAGGGGGCGGAAGTGTGAAGCTCACGTTTAGCTTGTTGCAAAGAGGGCATCCTTACTGATTTAGTGAAAGGCTCGAGAAAACCCTGGTGGAACCACTGCTGTTGGAAGCAGAATTGCACAGGACCTTACTTCTACCATAGTGACAGCAGGGCAAGAGAAGAGACCCACCTGGGGCTCTAAACATGCAAGGGCAGCTGCTGAGGATGCCTGGGCTTAGTCTGTGGAGGATTAAACCACAGACCGACAGACAGACACCAAACCCAACATGACACGCGCTGAACCACTGTGAGGGATGGAAGCAAAGGCCCGCTTTGAAGATGTGCGTGGCAGGCAGTCAAGGCCCATGCTGACTTCGCACGCAGACCTCTCTGTGCAGGGTCCTTCCCTGAGACAAAGCCTTGAGGTTGTGTCAGCCCTTTTAATTAGCCGAGATTAAGGGCTGGTGACACCAGGAGCATCCTTCTTCCAGAGCTTTTAATTCATGGAGGGAAACATTCAGTAGCAGCTGGAAGTAGAGACAGATAACTGCTGGAATCCCCATTCGGCCACCAGCTGTGTGAGCCGGAACTCTAGAATCCCCTCCCTCCTGCATCTCCAGAATGGGGTAAGCACATAGCTGTGGTGGGATTCACTGCAGCCCACCTGACTTTGCACCCAGCCCTTAGCTTTGACTGTTAAACTCCCCTTATCTCTCTGTTGAGGATGCAGACAACAGACATGTTTGAGTTTTTATTGTGATGTGGGCATTGTAGTAAGTGCTTCCTCACTGAGCATAATGACAGAGGTGTTATGCATGTGGGCACTCAGGCTCCAAGGGTTTAAGTGACTTGCTGATGGTGACAGAGAGCTGCGGGGAGACAGATCAGAACTGAACAGGGTCAGTCTCAAGACATCACCTTAACAGCACTGTAATGCTGCACTCTGTGCAGGTTTGGGCTCCATGGGGGAGCTTAGGAGACCCAAGTGTTGCTGGAGAGCATTCTGTGCGCTCATAAACGAGCTCCCCGGTGATGTGCGCTAACACAGACAGTGGGAGGGGAAAGAACACAGACAAGGGTGCTGGAAGCGGAACTGCCTGTGAGTCATCCCAGAAGCTGGAAACAGAAGGGGAATTTGGACTTGCCTTAGTACTGGGCTTCTCGCTCTCATTGGGAGCTCTACTACAGTCCCTCACCCAGGCCACACGCCAGACCCATGACGGCCACCTCTGAGAACTAGCGTCTATGTATTGTATTGCCAAGGAGTGTCCAATCAAATGTTCTCTTAAACGAGACAGAGAAGACCTAGTGACTGTAGAGCAAGTACTAAGTATTTACCCTAAAATATCTGAGGCAGACGCAGGAATTTCCACCAGACACTGGCTCCCATTTCCAGCTTCAGTAGAACAAAGCAGATCCACCACAGCCACTCCACAGCCCGAAGCCAGCAGGTCTGCCGCTCCCTTGTGAACTCGCCGCGTCCTGGCCTCGGTCACCACAGGTGGTGAGACTCCAGGGTAGCAAATGCCCAATAACCTCCGCCCAAATCCATCCAATTGTCTGCCCAACTCCTGGACTGTAATGTCTGGAATGAATTTTAAGAGAGGTGGAAAGATCGAGGTTTTTTTGAACGATGGGTGAAACTATGTAACTTTGTAACTATGGCAACATCCTCATAGGAAAAATGAGAGAGAAGTGCTCCGTCTTTCCCGTTAGCAACCAGCAGATCCACCCAACACGGGGCGAGCAGTGCTGGCTACGCGTGCGAGAGGAGACAGAAACGAGGGACCATGACTCCTATTTCTAGTTCAGCCAGATTTTCAAGGCTTGCTGTTTAAGGAAAGTCTTGTGCTCTGACTTATATATCAAGTACTTGCCTAGGCTGGGATCACTGAGGCAAAATTCAAATATGCCATGTATATGAATCCCAGGATCTAAGTAGGGCACAAATCAGCCCTGAAATTAAAAAAAAAAAAATCAGCAATATAAACATTCACAGAACAAATTCACAGCTACCTTTTTCTCTGTCCCACTTCAACAGCAAGGTCCCAGCACCTGGCAGCCCAGCACCTGTGCTGCTTCTTACAACTGCTGTGTTGCCGTCCTGTGTGTGCCTTCTCAGTCCCCTGCAAGGGTTGTGGCTTTTCTACTTTAAGACACCCCACTAAAAAAGAGGAGCAGGGCAGTGTAATTGGGGGATACCAGGAGGCTGAGCTGGAGCCCCACCAAGCGAGTGTTTCACAATTCCAAATACAGCTTTTTCCTTGGTGACACTTTCTACACACTGGCCTCCTTTATGCCCCTGGATTGCCTCAGGACCTTCGCATGTGTTACTCCCAAGGCCAATCCCCTTCCCCACTGTCCCCGCCTTTGCTAGGCCAAGACCACTTTTCCCTTTCTCAGCTTGTGGGTCAATTCAGAGAGCCCCTTGGCTCATCTTTTGTCTGTAACCCACTCCTCTGGTCTGTCTTCCACCCTGGCTACCCCACCAGGCGCAGCTCGTCCTCACGCCGGAGGCCTCTACTGCTCTCCCGTGGCCCTCCCCTTCATTAGCCTTTCCTTAATTACCCCTCGAGCTGCCATCTGCTTCTTGAGGCCCCTGACCCACATGGGGACAGCATCTGATTTATTCATCACCATATACTTGGCAGATACCAGAGTGCCTGGCACATGGTAGGCACTCAATAAATATTTGTTGAATAAATGAATATAAAACAACCCAGAGTTGAAATTTTTTAAAAATATCTTTTTCTTCCTCATAACTATCTGTTTCCAAAAACATCTTGGACTAAACTCTGCTATAGAAAACAGATAAAAACAGGGCTGCTGGGATAGAGGGTGTGGGCGGGCACAGCTGCCAGCACAGCCCCTCTTCAAATGGCAACTGCAAGGTCCCAGGGCACTGTGGACAGATTTTTGAGGGATGCTGTGTGGGAAGATGTGGCATCTTATGCAGTTTCTGCAAAGAAGATACAAATATTGGGGGCCAGGTTGAAAGCAAATGAAACTTACAAAGGGTAAAAGACTGAGCTCAGCTGCGGTAAGAAAGACAACAGGGTAGGGGAAGGATGCTGCTCTGTGAACCCCCGAGGAGGGTTTAAAACTTTCTGCAGCAGTCCAGGGCTCAGAGGTCAGCCAGAAGAAAACGACGATAGCCAGACAAAGGAGTGACACATGGGTGGCCCTGCTTCAAAGTGTGCCCACAGTAGACAGCTTCGGAAGGCAGGGAGTGGCGGCAGACGTCATCTGCTTCTTGGGTGGCGCCAGCTCCTGAGGTAGAAAGAGTGCCACCGAGGGCAATGCCCAGGTGACAGGGTGGCCGACGGCCTGACAGGGACGAGAAGATTGGGGTTGCTCCATGAGGGGCTGATAAGACGCTCAGGAGAGGCTAGGCCCCCTTCTTCCCTTCAGAGGGGCAGGGGGGAGCCTGACCACAGCCAGGGCCCCGCAGGGCCCTCTCTCGAGCTGAAACGAGCTCCAGGGAAAGCTCCCATTTCGGTGGCCCCCACGGTCTCCCCTGTTCAGGACCAGGGCTGCGCCTGTTTCTCATCCACAGACTCAAAGAGCAAATTAACTCCTCTGGCTGTGGCAAATGGGAACTGTTTGGGAAGCTAATTGAGACCGGGGGAGGAGGGACTGGCGCTTGGCTGTGCAAGCTGACAGTCTCCTTTCTCACCCGGGAGCTGGGCTCCATTTGTTACCCGGGCATAATTAGGCCAGGGTTCTGGTAGCCTCAGTTTCAGGGGCAGGGGCCTCATCTTTTGGGCTGCAAGGATTCCTGGAAAGCCAAGCCACAGAGGTCCCCAGATGTGGGGTCAGCACAGGCCCGGGCCATGACGTCTCCGGGATGGCCAAATGCCAGGCTCACCACTGTTCCTTTCCACGATATGGATTCCCCAGGCTTCCTTCCTGCTCAGTGACCGGTGGGCAGGAGACAATGTAAAGGATGGTACTCTGGGGTACATGGTAATAAAGCAGGAACAACTGTGACATTGTTTGCCCGGCACGGTTGAGTAAGGACACGCCTCCTGCACATTACCTCATGCCCCCAGCAACCTTGCAGTGTAGACAGTACATCTGCTGTGGATGCTGAGGGACAGAGCAAGCTGAACCACATGCGGGAGGCTGCACAGTCAGAGGTAGGGGGATGTCACCCAGGTCAGCTCTGATGTGTGCTGCAGCGTCAGGCCGAGCAGTGGAGGGGCCCCTGCCAGGCCTAGTGACAGGAGGAAGGCTAGAGGATCCCATGGCCACAGAGGACCTAGGTGGAGTTAAGATCACAGCCCCTCCAGGGGACGACAAACGATAAGCCACCACGTAGCCAACAAGCCCCTCTTTCCTTATCTGCTTCTGGCAGATATTCTGTATTCTTGCAGCTCCCAGCCTCCAAGAAGTGCAACAGGAACCAAGGCTGCCAGCTAGGCCACCAGATAAACCTTATAAAAAGCCCTGCTTGGCATTTTGGGTGGGATTCTTGGGTGAGACGCCTCTTGCACTCTCCTGGAGAGCTTTCTCTCCTTGTTTCTTGCTGTATAAAATAAACCTCTGCTTGCTTTGATCTTCATTGGACTCTGATGGCTTATTCCTAACTGAGACCCTGTGAATCCAGACTACCAAGGACCAATGAGACCGGTAACACCCAGCCTGAGTGGGCCCCTTCTCTGACCACCACGCCCATCCCTGATTCTGCCCAGAGTGACTTGGATGGGGTCTGATGATTTCCTATGGAATTCCCTGCCTCTAGACCAGGCTGCCTCAGCCCTGCCAGCTTCGGGAACAGATAACTCCAAGTCGGGTAGGAAGGGAGGCTGCTGTTCTGTTCGTTGTAGGGTGTTTACCACCACCCTCATCACTACTGACTCAAAGCCAATAGCACCCTGGCCCACAGTCACCACACCCACACACCCTCTCAACTTGCCAAAAGTCCCCTGGGTGGCAAAGTCACCGAATCTTACCACTCCACCCACTTCTGTGACCCAAGCTGCCATACTCCCGAGGGGAAGGGCTTGTGGAAGGGCGAGCACCTAAGGGATTTCCTTCTCATCTTCTCTCTCGGGCCCCTCTAAATGCAAAGAAGGGACTAAAAAGGATGCACTGTTCTAGTTTGTTCTCTCTCTTCCAGGTGCTAACCTCACATGTTCTCAAGGAAGAGTCTGAACTGGATTTTTCTGCCTTATGTTTGAACATCAGCACCTCTGACTGAAAAGGCAGCTATGGGGTGTGTGCTCCTGATAGGCAGAAATACACCCATGGTAGGGAGAGCCTGCACACCGCCAAGCAGCACAGAATACCAGCAAGGATGCTCTGTCTGCCCAAAGCACAAACCTCCACAGGTGTCCCTGCACTGGCAAGACCCCTGGCAGGCTCTGACCTGCTAGACAAGTGACCGGAGGATGCAAGAGTCCCCTTGCCATAGCACAGCTGAGAGGCAGGGATGTGTTCCAAAGATGGCCCAGGGAAACACACAGTGACAGTTCTCGGCTCAGTAGGGCAAGAAGCAAAATCACCAGGTTTCTGCCTCCATTCCTTGTATGTGGGAAAAAGAAGAGAAATGAGGAGATGGGCTGGATAATCAGCCAACCAGAAGCCAAACTCTTGGATAGTAAAGAGCTCGGAAAGGTCATTTTCCAGAACTCAGGAAAAGAGTGAAGAAGTGTGTCTGCTCTAGCTAAGCACATGGGGAAGTCAGCATGATGTTTTTAAGGTTCGTAACTTTTTATGCCAAAGTATACTACTATACTTAGCCTAGTATAGTAGGCTTTTTCTTTGTGTCTGTGGAAGATGGAGAGTTGATCTTCCATGTCATTGGCAGACTGGTTTGTGGCAGCTGCCTCCCACAACTGTCATAATCAGGTTTTGACTTAGGGAGGGGTGGTTGAGGTAACCCCAGGCAGAACAGGGCTGAGACACACAGACACACAGCTTTTGGGTGTTCATAGTGATGCTGATACAAAGGTGAGCATGGCTGCTGAAAATTACTTTAACAGTCAACAAACCAATCAAACTTAAATTCCTATGGGAAAAAAAAAGCTTGGTCTTGTGTTTTTCTGGCTTGTATATTGATTCTGGAGTTGAAACAGATCCTGTTAGAAGATTCAAGTGTTTTGTTATAAGCATTTTCTGAGCCAGACTGATGCAGTCATTGATAATATCAAAGTCACTGAATGCCATGGCAAGTATTACTTTCTTCATGTTTAACTCATACCATGCTTCTAAGGAAACCACCATTCATACACATCAGATAATGCGCTTATTGTTCCCTAGGATGCTATTTATGACATCAAAAGCTAGCTGGGGCCAGGGACAGCTCCAGAACTTGCGGCAAGAAGCACAATCTGATTTGTCTCTAAAGAAAGCTGGATTCAGAGGCAAAGGGGCATATAGTGGAGATATAATTTCTAACCACAGATGATCTAGCAAGTGGGCCTGATCACCCAAACAGGAGGGAGGAGTCTGGGCTTACCTTGGTGGTCCTCAGACCCAGGGGCCTACAGGTTCTTTGGAGGCCCATGTTAATAAAGCTGATGCCTGAGAGATTCGATTTGTGAGCTACAAGGGGCCCAAGAGTTTACACAGCTAACAAGCATCCCAGGTGAATATAATATAGGTGGATTCCTGGCTTACATAGATGGTGTGAATGGTGAACTGTTTACACAGAGAAATACGTATACATTTTGAAGCTGGTTCCAAGGAGAAGGCGGACTTTGAATCACATTAACATCCACTGTTCTCATGGAAGGGATGAGGGAGGGAGGAAGCAGGAAGCAATGGCTGCTGGTGTGTGGGAAGCAGGCCTCACGTGGCCCTAGGACTTCCTGTGGGGGGATGCTGCAGGAGGCTACAGCTTGGGGAAGGCCAAGGGTGTGGGGAGTCTTGCCTGCCTAGTCAAAGGCTTGTGTCTGTAAGAAAAGGGAGTGTCAAATGCACATTTTGTTGGTAGAAATCAAAAGAGATCCAATTAATATATATATATATATATATATATATATATATATATATATATATATATGGGCTGGGGAATATAGCTCCATGGTTAAAGCACTTGCCTAGGAAGCATAAGTCCCTGGGTTCAATTCTTCAGCACCACATAAGCTGGGCATGGTGGTGCACACCTGTGACTCCAGTACTTGGGAGCCTGAGGTGAGAGGAGTGCTGTGAGTTTGATACCAGCCATGGGTACATATTGAATTCAGAGCCAGACTGGACCGCAGAGCAAGGCTTTGTCTCAAAAACAAAAATCTTTGCTATATATATTACATACACACACACATGCATGTGCACACACACACAAACATATTTTTAAATGGTGCTGGAATTGAACCCAGGACCTCACATACACTAAGCAAGTGTTCTATTGCTGAGCTAAGCCTCAAGCCCAAAATGAAAATTTAAACACAAGTCATTCTGAAAACCTCCTAAAATGCCTAATTCTGGAATTGTGATGCCACTCATTCACTGGATATTAATTAGTCATTAAAAATAATAGTCACACTAAGTGCTGTAGTACACAACTAAAACTTCAGCTACTTGGGAGGCTGAAGCAGGAGCACCAGAAGCTTACGGCCCACCTGGACAACATAGTAAGACTGTTTCCACATAAAAAATAAAAAGAGGTGGGGATGGAGCTCGGCGTTCCTGGGCCTCGATTCCAAGTACTATCACCAATAAACGGGTGACAGAGCCCACAGACAGAGCTACTGACACGAGAACACGAATGAACACTCCTGCAGCCCACAAACAGCAGATTTACAACTAAGTTAGAAAAGAAATGGGCAACACATAGAAAACCCAGAAAATTCTCTGAAACATTAACATAGTTGTTTAGATTGGAATGTTTTATCCCTGTACTTCCATTCCTTTTCTAATTTTCTGTTTTATATTTTCTGGGTTGTTCACAGAGATTAAAGAGTTATGAAAACCTGTGTTTTGAATCCGTGTTCCAGTAGACAGCACTATCCATCTCATCTTCCTTCCTGAGCTTCTCACATTTGAAACCTTCCAAGAGAAATGTACACGTACCCTGAAACCCTTGCCCCGCGCCACCCCACCCGCCACCGCACCGTGGGCTGTCCCCAGAGTTGCTTATTTTGTGATAATATGAATGAAGTCAGCAGCGCTTTCCCCCCGTCAGCGCCCTGGTTACTTACTGCAGGCAGGGATGGCTGCCCATGCTCACAGAGGTTATAAATAAGCCTCCACACTGTTATCAAAAACCAGGACACTGCAAACATTTCTCTGGACCCAGAAAATGGCAGCAAGACCATGACCCCTAGCAGAGGGGGATGGACCACACTGGCAGGCTGGCTGGCCTCTCACCTCTCATCCGCTCTGAGAACATCCTCTGCTTCCCTACACACCAGGAAGTCACCCCAGAAAGAGAAACAAGGGCGCGTGCTCCCAAAGCTCCCATGGCTGTCACTCTGCCACGGTGACATTCGCAGCCTAAGATACAGGGCCCAGCTTGCTCAAGGACCACTAGAAAGTCACCTGGGAGCTGGCTGAAGGTGCTCCTTGGGAATGTCCCCACATTGAGCACGAATGCCAGGCTCCCTTCCAGTCCACTCGCCAACATATCCCCTTGAAGGTCTGAACGCCACATTCAAACTGCCTCTAGGCCCCACCCTAGACGACAGCTTCCTCTTCTAAAAATCAAAGCTGTAATGCAGCGTGGACACTGGGTATCAAGTTTCCATGGTGGGGCCCAAGAAGAGAGGAGGTCAGACAGAGTGCAATGCAGCATGTCCCTTTACCTTTAAAAATGTGACCCAGTTCCCCCACCCCCAGAACCCTGCACTCCCAGGCTCAGTCCTACAGTCCTGAAGGGCTCGACTTCAGTGCCTATCCCTGGATGGGCACATGTTAGCTTCCCTGCCACAGAGTCAGCTTGAGACTTGTTGCCAATTTAGGCCAGCGAGATTCAATTCTGGACCTCTGCTCACATTTTTAAGAAAGGGCAATTTCTTTCTTCCCTTCACTAGATGCTAACAGAAAGAAACAGCCTAGAGCTGCCAATGGAAGACCCAGCCTGAGATGCACCCACAGGGAGAGGCAAAAAGAAACTGGGTCCTGATGGCACTCTTTGGGCTCAGAGCCAGGCACCCATGAACTCTGGGGTTGGCAAAGCAAGTTCACTTACACTAGCTGCAGCTGGGATTCTGACACTTGGAAAAACAAAAAGAATTCTGTGGTACCAGTGACCAAAGACAACCTCTAAGCATTTTCCAGATATATCCCAGGCTGGCTCTGGGGCCATGAGGAGGACTGAGGATGAGCTCCAGGTTTTCATGTCCATGCCCCAGGCCGGGCTGCCCACCTTCTGGGGAAGGGAGTCCACGGGAAGATCTGGGCTATGCAATTTATGTCTGGGGTGTGGCCACTCAAGTAATGGCGCCGCCTGGCTAGAAGGCTTTCCCCAACTATTTACATAAAGAAATTGGGTTACAGGAGGGATAACCAAGCTCTGCAGAGGAACAGGGAGCTGGGCCTTCTCCAAATTCAATGTGGAACTGTTTTGCATTACAAGGATTAAAAGACATTGCAGACATTCTTGGTCAAGTGAGCTGCTGCAGTCCCTACTTCAAACTCTCCTCCAGTATGCCAGCGATGTCGAAAAATTAGCCCTCCACCGGCAATCAGTGTGTCTCGGTGTTGCACAGCTGAGCGTCCCTTGCCAAAGTGCGGCATGAGGCCGGGCCGGGGTGTGCAGGGGCCACAGCAGCAAAACGTGGCTGTGAGGGCGAAGCTTCCCTACTCTCTTCCTGCTGTGACCCCTGTTAGCCCAGAGGGAGGATGCGCTCGCCTTCCACGACAGGCCAATGTCCATCAGCCCCAGTTCTGGGGTTTGCAGCCTGCCTTCCTCGGGCTCCCAGGAGCAGTGCAGATCTCTGCAGGTTTCCTCCCCTGGGGACTCTGCTCTAACCATTCTTGGATTGTGGGTGCCACTCCGCTCAGCCTCCGGGAGTACGACCTTCCCCTCCTATGGCCACCGGGTCACGCTCACCCTCTCCAGGCAGCTGCTGCACAGCAGCCGGGGCTGCCTTTTCCAAATGCACATCCTGTCATGTGGCCCCTCTCTTTCCTTGGCCTGACATTTTAAGGGCTTTCCGCTGCCTTTAGGAGAAAGGCCTAAGCCCCGTAAATAGCCTAATGTGGCTCCGAACCATTTGGCCCCCGCCTTTCTTCCCAGTCTGTGAGCATCTGCGTGGTATGCTGCCATAGGTCCTTTTTTTGTTCTTCACATTTGCCATATATTTCTACCATGGGACCTTTGCACATGTTGCTCTTGATGCCTGGAATACCCCTTCCCTTACTGCTAAATGTCCCCTTTTCAAGCTGGATGTGGTGGTAGCATGCTTATAATTTTAGCACTCTGGGAGGCTGAGGCAGGAGGCTCACAAGGTCAAGTGTAGGTGCGGCAACTTAAGTTAGTGACTTAGCTCTTGGGTTCAGTGCTCAATAACCCTTTGCCCGCGCACACTTATTTTCAGGACACGCTCTTGGAAGTTCCTGACTCAGCCAACGCTGCTTGTGCATTCTCCTAGCCCCACATTTGCCACGGATGCCACTGTGTATCGCACAACTGAGTGGCTGCTGTCAACTCCACTGGGTAAAAGGTGCATGCAGGCCAGGCCCGGGTCCCCTGCGCTCAGCACTGTGTCCTCAGCACCTTGCATAGATCACAGTGCCTACTGACACGAATCTCAGCTAATACGCAGCAAGTGCTCAAACAGCGTGCTGCGTATTGTTCTAAAAGGGGACTAGCTGTCGGAATTCCCAAGCAACACTGCTGTTTTCCCATTTCTGAGATGAGGACACTGAGGCCTGGGACAGATACGCTGTTCAGTCCACTTTCAACTTTGGCAGGCCAGTCTACAGCCCTTGCTCTCATACAAGCAGCGGTGACTCAAGGCAACTGTGTAGCCAAACTCATGAATGAATGAATGAACAGAAATCACCCTGCCCCTTCCCTCCTCATTACATACCGGGACTCGCTCACACCACCCTCACCTCTTGACTGGCCAGCTGTCCTGTGCCCAGCTTTGTCCCTCCTCACTGCTCCTCGTGGGCACCGCTCACACCTCCTGCTGTCCGGTGGGCTAGCCTCTGCTCGGGTACCGCGGCCCCGTTCCAACTCCACTCTGCACCTGGTCTGGGGTATGACTGAAGCCTGGAGCCCCAGCTTGCAGCTGTAGCCTTGGGTGCCTCTCCCTCCGGTGCCATTGTGTGGTATCTGCCCCATGCCACCTGTACTGGTCTCCCTTGCCCCCCTGCCTCGGGCCTGGTCACACTATCCCAGACTGTTCCCCTCGACCCCGTGTCCTGGAGCGTCACCCTACCACTGCCAGGGTCAGACTGATACAGCAACAAGGAGGGGAAGGCCTGTCTCTTCAGACCGTCACGGGACACAATTCGAGTGTGATTGTGACTTTTTCTTTCTTGTGGTCTGAGGGATTGAGTCCAGGTCCTTCACATTGAGCTATCTCCCAGCGCATTTTTATTTTTGGTTTTTGTGAAAGGGTCTCTCTAAGTCACCCAGGCAAGACTTGGACTTGCAATCCTCCTGCTTCAGCCTCCCGAGGGCTGTGATTACAGGCCTGTGCTACGGGGCTCGGCATGCCCTTCTTGTGAGGTCTGTATCTAGGCAGTTACAAGCATGGGCTTTGTAGTTTTTCACACCTGGGTCTAAGTTCCGGGCATATGCATCAGAAACAAACAGGTAACTTACATGAACTTATTGTACTCATCTGTGAAATGGGTGTAAGAGGTTGGGGTTGGTCTTTCCACGGCTCACTGATGTCATCTGTACAATGGGACTAACAGCTCTGGCTACCCCCTCGGGTTGCTATGAGAGTGGAGTGAGTTGGGTCATCTGAGCCCTTAGACCCACGCAGAGTGTGTGATCAGCATTCCACGGGAGCTGCTGAGCAGGGCAAGGCGGGGAGGTGAAGAGCTTGTCAGGCTCCCAGGATGTGGTGGTGCAAACACATGCGGGGGCGCCCAAGGGCAGACTACATTTTCCAAGGAGAAACTGCACCCTCCCAGTTCCAAAAAGCTGTAGGCCAGGCCCAGATCCCAGGCTGGCAATCCACAGGGTGATCTGTTCCCCCCAGCTCTGTTATAGGAAGAATGCTGCCCCCCAAAATATCATGACTCTTGCCAGATTAAACATTGCAGCTTACTGAGCAGCACAAGGTACCAGCCATGGAAGCAACGAAACCCATTACCGGGAGCCTAGCTTCAGAGGAGTGGCCACAGTGCTCTGACTACACCTTCTGTGACACCTATCTATTCCTCATAGACTTCACTTGTAGGACTGAAAGATACAGGGACAGCCAGCTAGTTGCCTTCTCACAAGATTACTGAATTTTCTAGCAAAATTCACATGCAACAGTGAAGACGAGAGGCATAGAAGCCACTTTCCAAACTGGGTCACCACAGTGCTCAGCCTGGGAGGACACAGTGTGGGATGTAAGGGCTTCTTAGGGTCTGCTCCAAGGAGGAGCCACTCACGGGGGTTGGGGAGGGCAGGGTGGCACGCATCTGCGATCCCTATGCCCTGGAGGCTGCAGCAAACAGATCAAACAAATGGCAAACTCAAGCCCAACCTGGACAATGCAGTGACTTAGTGAGACCTTGTATTTAAAAAAAAAAAAAGAAAGAAAGGAAGAAAGAAAAGAAAAGAAAAGAAAAGGGGGGTTGGGGGCAGGGATTGGGCTTAATGTGAGGCCCTGGGCTCCATCCCCAATACCACACAAACACACACACACACACACACGCTCACGCACTCTCACACACACAATGGGCCATAACCTTCTTGCACATGGTGGTGTCTGACAGGTCCATGTAAACTGAAGGTTTCTTTAATTTCCCATTTCTTATATTCTTCTCCTGGTGCCTGAGAAAAAGAGGAGCCCCACGAGTCTTTAAGCCTGTGCTGCAAGCCCGTACAGTTAGTGGCACTGGGAGGAGTCCCTAGCTGAAACCATGGTACAGCATGTTTGGCAGGAAAAAGAATGAATCATGAAAAGTACCAGGTAACTGACTAGAAGGTCAAGTGTGTCGAACACCCTGTTAAAGAATTCAAGTGCATTTATCAATGGGTATCTTATGAAACCATGACAAAGGAAGTCACTGGATTCCACACATGGGGAGATTAAGTCTTTCAGGGTTTAAGGGACACCTTTAAGGCTACACAACCCTTAACAGACAGAGGTTAGATGAGAACCCAGGGACAGTGACTCCAGAACCAGTCCTGACCTGAGAATCTGGAAAACCAAAGACTTACGGAGAACTTCTAATCAGACTAATGCCAGAATCAATGCCATGCCTTCCTTCACTTCCATCACACCCCTCGTCCAACGGGCTGCCATGCACAATGAGTAGTAATGAGGCTTACGGGGAATCAAGTGAGATTTAACATTCAGCCCTTTGCTGCTGAGCGCCTGGAAGGCTGCTGTTACCGTGAACTGCTGGCCTAGGTTGTCACGTCACTTGGTTTTAATTACTTTTATTCCAACAGCTGGGTAGGGCTTTTTACTACCAGGCTGGCCAGTGTTATGTCAGCAATCTTTTCCTTTGGTTTTACCAGACACGATTCCTGGTAACTTTGCAAAAACCTGAGGGTAAGGAGAATTAGGTGCTTTCCCCAGGGATCCACAGAAAACCGTGAGGGTAAACAGCCCGCGCCCTTCCTTGGAAGCAACACGGGTTCCTCCCTCGGCCTTTAAGCAGGCCTGAGGCCCCGCCCTCCCGATTGCTCCACAGGGTCCACGTGAGGCAATTACGGCGGCAGCAACTTTCAGAACATCTGTGTTCAAGGCGATGGTGCAGGTCGGCACCAGCAGGGGGCTGGCTAAAACACCGGGCCCTCGGCCCCACTTCAGCCAAGTTACGCTGCAGCGGGCCTGGGTGTGCATGTGGGTTCTAGGTTTTAATCAAGCACCCCGTGAGATGATTCTCACACAGGTGGTCCAGCCCTGAGCTCTGCTTCCGAGGCCGAAAAGCATATTCCCCTGCTGGCCTCTCAGGTAATCTTGGCAAAGTGAATCTGTGGAGACTCAGTGGGCCCGGCTGGGAAGCCAGGCTCTCATCGCTCGGCACGAATGGCTCACTTCTGTGACATCGGGAAGGTGCCTCATCACCAGGCCCTCACTTTTTTTTTTCCCCACCTGAGCACAGAGGTAAGAAGATCTGGTTTTGTTTGATCTCTGGGGCAAGTGAGAACAGAGATGCAGAAGCACTTGAGGGAAAAGAAAAGTAAAATGTGCTATACAGACATCCTAGGACCCGAAGGCAGCTTCAGCTTGTGCGGCAGAGTTGAAATGGACTTCACATCTTTAAAAAAAACCTGTGTCTAATTTCTCTAGAAAACTTGGAAGATCTGCCAAGATGGGGCTCCTAGTAGATTGGCAGCCTGATGAGCTTAGGAGCACGGCTCCAGAGGTCGTGCGCAGGGGGCAAATCTCTGCACCTGCACTCAGAAGCCGAACGACTCTGGGCAAGTCTCTCAACCTCTGTTTCTCAGTGTCTCCAGCTCTGAATGATGGTATTACACATCCCTTACTGTGCTGTGGCACCGATTAGGCCAGCTAATATTTGTGAAGCTCCAAGAGCAATAACCAGGATGTGGTGAGAGTGATGTGTTAGCTGCGTCAACAGCCACCTGACACGGCAGCAGAGAGCTAGTGCCGTGGCGCGGGGTGTCCCCTTCAGAGGGGGCTGGCACACTAGCTTATCCCGATGCCTGTCCCACACTTCTGATGGTGGGCCCAGGCTGCAGGCGGCAGATGTGTGCTGGCTCCTACCTGTAGCGGGGCGGGGAAGCTCAGTGCCCCCTAGCGCTACTTCTCAGATGGTGTGGCACAACCGGTGTGGCTTTACCTCCAATCCACTGTGGCCCTCAATGCATGGCCCTGCCAAACACGATGGGCACAAAATATGCCACTGATGATTTACCACAAGAGTTCTACAACATCCCTGGGTGTGATAGCACTGGCAAGTCTATTCTGACTGCACTTGGAGTGCCGTGTGTCAGGTACTGCCTGATCTTCACAATCCAGGGCCAAGTCTGCTGGGGAGAGTGTGTGTGTGATTCTCCCCTACCCCCACTTAGTGCTTTTGGGACCTGCCCACCTCCAACGTGTCTGTCTGTGGACTTCTTATGTCCCTATCTACATATGTGCCTGTGAGACAGTGGAGCTCGGAACAGCCTTGGAAGCTTGCCCTGGAAGCTTTGGCTCCCAGCTGGACTGGGCAGGGCACCTGTGCCCCAGGGGTTGTGAATGCTGCCACTCCTTCCCAGCTGCCTGCTCCGCCTGTGTCCACACTGACAGCCTGGCCCCATCACCTCTTAGCAACCTTCAGCCAATGGCCACGGACAAGGGACCCAACTCTAGGATGCAGTCCGCCTTGCCCTGGGAGGAAGGCGGAGGAGACACCATCCCTCACCGGGCTTCTCTGGCCCTGGGTGGCTTCTCACCCCCTTCCTAGGATCACACACTGTACGTCCCCGCCATCCACACCTGACTCGGGCCAGACAAGCCCAACAAACACAGGAGCCACCTGAAACTGTGGGAGTGGGCCAGGAGCCACACTGAAACCCTAGGGACTGGGCTCGGGTCACCCAGAAAGGACCAGTGGCCACCTGTTTTCCATGGTGCAGAGCCTACCTGTGGTGTTAGACAGGGCCAGTGATTCCATGGAGCCATGGGGCGTCTGCTCTGTGGGTGTCATGTCCTCTGTGTATTTCAGGGAGCTGATGGGGTGGCGGGTCCGACACTGCGGAGTGGCCATGCCCCCTCCCGCCTCTTCCTCCTCCTCATACTTGGGGACTGGCATGTTCCCTCGGGTTTCACCAAAGCTCTGATTTGACATATCGCTGTAGCTCTCCTGGGACCGCAGCCGCCCTGGGTAATAGTCCTCTCGGCACTCCTGGACGAAGCTGCCGCCATGCCCCTTCATGGCCAGTGATGAGCTCCTCTTGGGGTTGCTGAAGTGCTTGGCCCACATGTCGGGCTGGGCCCCGGCGCCCTGCCCTCCAGGGCTGTAGGAAGTTCTGATGTTGCACTGGCTGAGCAGCTGCAAGGGGCTCTGGGACTGGTTCTGCTCCATCTTATTCCCATAGTGGTAGGGCTCATCTCGGCTCCTCCAGATGGGGTCACGGTTGAGGCTGGGCGTCTGGCTGGAAAGGCTAAGCAGGTCCATCTGCAGTGACAGTGGGTCCACATCGGCTGACAGGCGGTTGGAACTCACCTGCAGCTGGCTGTGCTGGCCCAGCATGGCATCCTCTGACTTGGCCTTGTTCTTGCCAATTTTGGCACTGCGCCGGGACTCCTTGGCTCTGGCATTCTGGAAGGCTGAGTCAGACGAGTCAGACCCATTGGGGTCCTCGCCAGCACTGCAGGCCCGGGAGCAGAATATCTGGCCCTGCTTTGGGAGGAACGGCCGCCCCAGAAGGGACTTCTTGCAATGAGCACAGCAGAAACAGGTCTCGGTGGCATGCCAATGCTGGCCATCATAGGTCATCTGGCCTTGGTCGATCCCTGGAGAAGCAAGACAAGGAAGAGGCTTAGAAGGTGCTCACAGTACCACATTGCCCCAGGCAACACACAGCACCCTGGCTGGCCTCAGGATGCAGAAGGAAAGTGCACCCTCAGCCGGTGACCAGGCCCCAAGTGCCAGCTATCACACCCTATTACAGCTCACTCCATCATCACTCCTTCCTAACTCATTTGTTTCCCATACAGAAAATCTAGATCAAAATCATCTAATTTTGCCTGAGAAGCGTTTTCCCCAAACACATTAATAACACAGGTTGAGGATCTCTACTATAAAAATCAAGAATGAAAATGCTCACTTTTTGTGTGTCAACATAATCTAAGCAGAAA
The DNA here is from genome assembly GCA_004027205.1 of Ctenodactylus gundi. Taxonomy (NCBI): domain Eukaryota; kingdom Metazoa; phylum Chordata; class Mammalia; order Rodentia; family Ctenodactylidae; genus Ctenodactylus; species Ctenodactylus gundi. The sequence goes on from PVKB01001963.1 coordinate 101,249, forward strand.
ATGTCATCCGACGGAACTGTTTCATGCATGAAACTATTAAACTATTAAGAATATTGTCTACCATCAGTGGGAGTAGTATCCTAGCAGAGCTTGTTCATCTCTCTGCCACATAGGACACAGTCAGAAAAGTCCCTCCTAAACCAAAGAGTGAGCCCTTCCCATCAGCCTGAGCTCTGACTTTGGTCTTCCCTGCCTCCTGACCCATGAAGAATACACTTCCGCTGTCTTAAAGCCATCCAGTCTGTGGTATTTGAAGAGACTGAGTCAATGGAAAAGAAATAGGGGCCTTCAGTTCTTAGTAGGGAAAGTCCTGCTCTTGCTGGAAAAGCTGGTGTGGTCTCCACAGATGCTGCCCCTCCACCAGCACACACCCTTCAAGTGATGTCACCAGAAGAGGAAGGGCAAATCTTCTGGGAGAAGACTGCCTGTTTTATAACACGTCCTCACCCTGTGCAAGCTCTTCTGCCTTCTTTTGGTGTGGAATTTCATCTCCCTGCTGACTCAGGCTGAGAACCTTAGGGCGAGCTAAAGCCACCCCTGGTCCTATTACCTGCCAGTAAAAAAACTCTGTCTCCTAACCCCTGGGGCTCATGCACTGTGCAACCTGCACTAGGCCAAGGACACGAACACCTGGCTGCTATTAGAGAAAGCACAGCAGGCTCTTTTTAATGGTAGGCATAAGCTAGCAGAATGGAGCTAAGAGGTGACTGGGGTACTGCCCTGGGGCTGGCCTACAGCAGAAGGGTCCTGTGTGAAACTTCCCTGTACTTGCACAGACAAGACCAGCTGGCCCCTGAGGCTTGACTTCCAGAGCCTTGTGTGGAGAGCTAGTGAGTGGGCCACGTCTGTGGGATGTGGCCTTTGTCCTTTCCACCACATCCTCTGCTCTGCTTTCTAAATTGCTGTCACTACAGCCAAGCTGAGATGCAAGGCAAATTCTTCTCTGATTAGCTCTTTCCCAAGCTATGGGGAGAAGCTCTCTTCAGCTGGGAGCCTGGCCCTCGGGCTAAGGGGAATTTGGGGGGGAGGGATGGACTGACGACGCTCCAGGGACCTCCCCAAGGGAAGGAGCCACTTTGTGAATCAAGCCCATCCCTTCCAACAGCAGCCCACCTAGGCCGGCTGGGCAGGGCTCAGAGCATGGAGCAGCACAAGGCACTGGGGTGGCAGTTTTCTGGTAGCTAAGAGTAGAGCTTGAGGACCGAGGCAAACACAGGTGCAAATCTACTCCTTCCCCTCCCAGTGGGGAACAGGGATGCTGACGGCCTGGCTTTAGCTTTGCTGCCTCCACACACACAGCTTTCTTTCCTGTGCCCAGAATCCCTAAATCTCAAGCTGGTACCCTGGGGCTGCCCTGGATCCTTGGCTGCAAAAAGCTACTCAGTTCAGTACCTAAGCAGCTATGGCCTTGCCCACTCCCCACTTGAGGCGAGGCACGACACAAGCGAGACCCGTGACCTTTCCTCTACACTCCTGCAAGGAGACATGCTCAGCTGTGGCAGCTAAGGCTGGGTCCCCAGGCAGTGGCCTCCGGGAGGAGGGGGAAGGAGCGGAGGGGGCGTGTTACAAAGAGCACAGCAGGCAGTGGAACGTGGTCGCTGATAAACATCAGCCCTCTCAGATGGTCCTCTGAACTGCGCCTGAACTCGGAACATCTGGAAAAGGGCTCTGCCGTGCAACATCTGAGGGGTCCCCCTTTTCCCCCTCTAAGCCCTGTAAGCACTTCTCTGAGGGTATATGTGTCTACTGCAGCCACAGCCTCCGATCTGTTTATAGGACTGTTTACTTGGCTGTGCGCAGGCAAAAGTCCCATTGCCATAGCAACGGCGCCCTGATACAGGGTCTGTTCTGAACGGCTGGATAAATATGGAATGTTTGTACAGTATGGTCAGAGGCACATTATCCAGCGATGGAGGTGTGCATGACACACACGGCAGCCTGTCGCCGTCGCAGCACAATCACGTTTTATAGAAAAGTGGGTTTAAACAGAAGTCTCAGGGTCTGCAGATCCCAGCATTCTGGGAGGCAGAAGGTGAAGCACAAATTCAAGTCTTACCTGGGTGACTTAGCGAGACTTTGTCTCAAAACAAAAACAACCAAAAAGGCTAGGGATGTAGCTCTGTGTGAGGGTCCTGGGTTCAATTGAGAGCACATAAAAATAAAAATGAAGCTTTCGGAACAGCAATTTAACTATGACGTTGCGTACACTGCAAGCCACAGTGGTCACCTTCCTGATAAAACATGGACACCTTCCCTGGGTTTAAGAGGAAAGAAAAATGGCATAGTACCGATGAAATCCTGGGTAGCTGAAAGATGAAAGCAGACGGGCAAGCGAGGGCCTGTGACTGAGTGTCTGGGCTTCTCTTTCTCAAGCTGCTGGGTAAAGATCCTAAGCAGCAACATCTGGATAGGCTCGCGGGTTCCATGGAGGAGGCAGAAACACTGCTATGAGCCAAAGTTTCACCGCCACAGCTTATGTCTCTAACACTCAGCTCTGTTATCTGAGCAGCACTCCCTGCAGACCAGAAGCCTCAAGTCAGCAGCCTAAGGTCAGCGCGTTGGACTAATAATACCCCCGCTGTGGTCCCCTGACTTCTCTGCCTCACACGTCCAGCCACCTGTCACAGTCCAAGTTCCTGTTTTATAACTTGTAGCCCCAAAGAAGTCTTCATGCTTGACAGTTTTGACCCTGTGAGAAAGGTTCCTGGGTATATGGCCGAGAACACACACTGCAGAAGAATGAGGGCACGGGGCAGGAACAGGGGCTTGCCACCACCCATGCTCCCAGAAGGCACAGCAGCTGGACCAAGATCCCCACCGTAGTGCTGAACTGGGGCCGGGCCGCAGGGCCGCACTGCCCAATGGCTCTTCCCCTGCCAAGCACGCAGCAGGTAGGTGCCCAAACACAACGCAGGGGACTCCATCAGCACACAACCCTCTACAAATGCTAGCAAATTTTTCATTTGTAAACGCCACTTCTGATGAGCCCGGGAGGTGGGAGCTACTTCTCGCTGGTCATGATATAACCTTGGAAATGGGTAAAATGGGCTCCCAAGGGATGACTGTCCATCCCTCCCGGTGAGCTGCGGTGGCTCCCGGGCCATCTGTGGGAAGCGAGTGAGATGTGAGGAGGTCGGACTGCAGTGTCACAGATGGGTGTCCATTGCCAGCCTTTTGTTTCCATCTTGAAGGTGGCTCCTTCCTCCCCAGGTGGCAGAAAAGGCAGGCCAAAAGTAGTAGCCACATACAGTCTGATCTGACGGGTCTGACGTGTGAACCAATGGGTTATGGGCAAAGGGAAAGTGATTCTCCTCATCTCAGATCTGCCACGAATATGGGAAGTTGATAGCTTATGACCTGTGTGAGGATCTTGTGCTTCATATTTGGCTGGGTTAGCTTTTGCTACTTTTTAAAAAGAAGGCATGCTTGCTGGAGCCATGTGGTTTCTTGACTCCATCCTACTAGCGGGACCACTGGGCTTCTTTGCTAGTCTCTAGTTTGTTTTTTTTTTTTTTTTTTCTCCCAAGGATGACAAAGAAGACACTATCTGAACCCTCACCTTCTTCCCTAGTGGTGGGACCATAACCAAGGCAGGGCTGGAAAGACTCTTACTTGGAAATTGGAGGTCCCCCTCTGGGGGGAAAATATATTCTTTCTTTGTTTCTTTCTTTGTTTCTTTCTTTCTTTCTGTCTTTCTTTCTTTCTTTCTTTCTTTCTTTCTTTCTTTCTTTCTTTCTCTTTTCCTTTTCTTTTCTTTTTTTTTTGTGGAGAGGCCCTCACTAAGTTGCTAAGTTGCCCAGGCTGGACTTGAACTTGCAATCTTCCTTTCTCAACCTCCCAAAGTGTGCTGGGATTATAGGCCTACATGATCAGGCTTGGCTTCTGAGAATAAACATATTAAGATAAGATAACTACGGCATCATTTTGGTCGCCACACAAACACAGCTGGCTCCCAAATGGTGATAACAGAAAGCAGGCTGAGCTGAGATACAGAAAAACCTAGATTTTATCTAATTCCTGAATCTATCCCTACCTGAAGCTGGATTTATCCTTGGTCTTCCTAGTAACAATAAACCAAGAAATGCATGCCTTTCCCACCCAATAGGCTGAATTTCTGTTACTTGAAACCAAAGGGATTTAACTGCATCAGACACAACGGAGATGCCCCCATAGGACAATCGAGGTGAACGCCAGCAGCGGCTCACCTATGTGCTGGGCACAGGTGTCACAATACTCCGCGTACAAGGACTCGAAGCAGTGGCAGCAGTAGGGCCGTCCTTCCTTCATGATGTAGCGCTGGCCGCCCAGCACAGTCTCGCACTCGAAGCAGCAGAAGTGTTTCATGTGCCAGTGACGACCCTCTGCTTCTGTACACTCGTCTGCGAAGATGATCTGGAGGGGGGAAGCCAAACGGTCAGTGAGACCCGCGATGAGGGCCCATCTGAGAGGGGCAGGTAACAGGGGCCCTGAAGGGGAAGGCTAAGAAAGCAGGTCTCGCCCGCGAGTCATCCCGTGAAAACCAAGGTGCACACGTTCACTGCACATCTGCATCAGCTCCCACGCTCGGCTTTGCCTAATGCACAGTGAAATGCGGTGCGTGACCGGCCAGTGATTAACCTAACTACACTTACGTGAGAGGGTAAGAAAAAGGCACCGCGTGGTGTGCTGGGCGCTCTTAGCTGCTTCCTCTGGCCTGTGTGAAGTGCTTTGTACAACGGGAAGGGTCATCTAGACACCTGGAATCCTGACTCCTCTGAATATAACTTGGGCGAAGCTCACGACCCATCCCTGTGCAGCGCTAGTACGCAGGAGTTTAAAAACAGGTCTCCAGAAATAAAACAGTATGTGTCCACCAAGTGTCAAAAGGGGGCAAAGACCATGCCACAAGGAAGCAACAACCCCTCCAGCAAGTGGGCTGGGCAGCAGGACAGCTGCACGGAGAAGAATCAGTTTGAACCCCTACCTCAAGTCACATGTAAAAATTAACTGAAAAGGTACTAAAGGCCTAAATATGCATGTATCATTAAAAAGAAAACCTAGGTGGAAATCTTGACTACAGACGAGGCAAGGTTTTTTTTTTTTAAAGATATGACACTAGATACAAAAGTAACAAAATGAAAAATAAAGCGTATTCCATCAAAACTGAAAACTTTTATACTTCAGAAGATATCATTAAGCAAGTACAGGGAATGGAAGAAAACATTCACAAATCATATATTTGATGAGAGACCCTATGACTATATGAGCAACTAAAATTCAGTAACAAAGAGAAAAATAACCCAATTGAAAAAATGGACAAAAGACTTCAGTGGACATTTCTCTAATAAAATAATGTATAAGTAGACAAATACAAGAAAAGATGCTCAACAGTATTAACAGCTATGGAAATCTCAATGTGGTCCTGCTTCACACACACTAGGTAAAAATGCACACAATTATAAGTGTTAACAAGAATGTGGAGAAATCAGAATGCTCATTCACTGATAGCAGAGGTGGAAAATCAGACAGCTACGTTAGAAGCTAATGTAGCCTTCTGTCAAAAACATAGGTTTACCAGTTTCACTTTCAGATGTGCATTCAAGAGAAATAAAAATATGTGGAGATATAAAACTTACACACAAATGTTCACAAGCAACACTATTCATAATAGATGAAGAGCAGGGGAGAACACCTGCTGAATGCTCAACAAGCAAAATGTCGCGGACACATGGAGTTGAGTATTATACAGCTATGCAAAGGAATAAAGCACTTAGGCATATTACAATGTGGATTAACTTTGAAAATACCCTGTTGAATGAAAGGAGGCAGACACAACAGATCACACATTATGTGATTTAATTAGCAAGAAATGTCTAGAATATGTAAGTCCACAGAGCCAGGCAGCAAAGTAGGGGCCATTAGCCAGGGGAATAGAGGGATGGATGAGGGAGAAAGTGGGGGAGGACAAGGAGAAGAAGGAGACGGAGGGAAGGGAGAGGAGGGCGACTACTAGTGCATACTGACTCTCTTTGGTTGATGGAAACATCTGGATTCAGATAGAAGCAATGGTTGCATGCTTGAATAAGCTAAAACCACTGAATTATATATTTTAAAAGGGTGAAATGTAACGCTATGCTAATTCTATCTCAACAGATTAAAAATTTCAAAGTAATTTCCTTCAACTGCCACATTCTCTTTGCCATTAGAGTACATAAAACTGCATCACGAGCATTGATTTTTAGCTGGGGAACCGAGGATTAAAGACAAAGTGTGTGCTGGAGCCACAGAGTTGGGCCTGAATCCAGTCTTCCACCTACCCAACTACAGGGGCTCTTTAGCACACCACAACTGGCACTAGGGTTCACATTTGTTGCCCTTCTAGGAGAGGGGTACCTTCTGGACAGCTTGCAAGACAGAATTTCCTAGAGGTTGGTGGCTGTAAAAGGCAGGTCTGTTCACCCACACCAGTGTTTCTAAGTCATACGAGACCCAAGCAACTGCTGGGGCAGAAGGGAACCTGTGTCTCACACCTGTCCCCAAATGATTCCTGTAAAAGTGGTCAGATTTAAATCATTCCTTCTGCTCCCAGCCTTGAAAGCTGAAGCGCTGTTTCTATTCTGTAGTTCGCACGCCATACTCCGGCTTGCTTGGAGGGAGTGGAGGCAGGTGGGGTGTGGAGGATGTGGCCAGGGCCTGGTGCTCCAGTTGCCTTCGTACCCATGCAGCATACTCACGTACCTCCTAAGAGCATGGAGCAGACACATCTGGCAGAGGATCCATCTGCCTCCTCAGAAATTCCGCAAATCGTGGGAAAAATCAAATGGGTTACCCATTTTCTCCCTGATCAGCCTGTTCCACTGGACAAGTGACACAAGCTGATGGCTGCTCCCTAGGGTTGGGACTGACATCTGCCCAAAGCTCCTCAGGGCCTTTTGCTACGAGTTCTGAGCTGACCTCGTGGCGGTTGTAATGGCTCTGGAGAGTGTCCTTGGCCAACCAATGGCCTCCACAACCAGGAACTAAAAGATGACCTCCTTTACAACAGTGACCTCAATCTCAGACACTCCAGCCACTAGGATGAGGCAGGGAAGCCTGCTCCCTGGAAAGAGGGTGCAGTCACCTAAGGTTTCTTCCTGCCACAGAATAGCAGGCACACAGTAGGCCATGGCCAACCAAGGTGCTGACAGGGTGAGTGAGAGGAGGCAGGACCGCTGACCTCATCGCAGGCCGCACAGCGTGGCTTCAGGCACTCAGCGTGATGCCTGCCGCAGTAGATCTTCCCGTCTTGGTAAAAGTAGATCAAATCTACCAGGAGCTCATTGCAGACGGTGCATATGAAGCAGGGCGGGTGCCAGCAGACACCGTGGCCAGCGCGTGACGCAAACACAGCAATGTCTCCACCGTTGATCTGGCCTCCACACTGCAAGGACAGGGAAACGTCAGTACCAACGCCAGCCCTGTTTCTCAGCTGGGTATACATGATAAGCCACCACCACTGGTGGCTGGGCGGTTGCTATCTCAGCAGAGACTGCTATCTACTTTACATATGCACGGGGCGAGCTGTTCCTATGCCAACCTTCCTTTCCCAGGGCCTCTGGAAAATAAAGGTAGAGTTACTGAGAGACTGAGGATTCACCAAGGAGGGAAAGAAAGATGCCTCTCACAGCATCATGACAGACAGTGGCCCTGCACGCAGGAGGTTCATGTACAAAGAGGAAGGTCTCTAACCTTCTAGATATTCCAGCTGCACAGAGAGGCACTGCTCAGCCTCATACCTGCACAAATGGGCTGGGCACGGGATGTGGGCAAGCTGGGGTGGCACCATGCCAAAGGGTACAGAAACACCTGTCCCTTCAACTCCCTTCCCCTTCTCCACGTGCCCTGCAAACATGCTTTCAGTTTCCTCTTCTGTCATTTCTGTAAGCAGCCTTAGTTGAACGGCATCACTTTTTAGGCCAGGCTAAGGAAAGGCTTCTTTAGTGTCCCCTTCTCTACTTTGGTCTCAAAGTTCCCTCCCTTATCCAGAAAGGAACAAATCAAAATCACAGATGATTCTGCCTACAGTTGGGGGGTGGGATAAAAAGAGCATGTCAGGAGGGTCTTGCGGGGAGGAACAGTGTTGGAAACAACAGATCTAGGGAGATCGTGGCTTTGGCCATGAGGTCCACAGCCTGAGTCCAGTACTACTGCCTTGCAAGAGCCGCTGAGCTCCAGGGACAACACCTGAAAACAAAGAAGCTGCCCCCAGGCCTTCCGCCCATTGCGTACATTATAATGCATCACAGAAGGAGGTAAAGGCCTTGTAGAATTATGTTTGGAGGCTTATGTGTGATGTGAGCAGGTAAAGGGAGATGCGCTGTCATATCAAGGACCACCCCTCTCTGCCACGATCACATCAGAACAACAGGATACACATACAATCCTGTGTAATCCTCCCCACCACTCCTCTCTAAATCTGCCATCCTCTTTGTGCGGATGATCAAACCAAGGACAAGTACTAGGCTCAAGGTCATTTGGTAGAAAGGTCTTCGGGCTTCCATATTCTTGACACCACACTATGCTGTTTTTGGCATTGGCCAAGAACTGTCTAGCCGTCCTTCCCGCAAGGGTGAGGCCTGCTCATCAGGAGCCTTATCTGTGGACGGTGAAGGCCCAGGACTGAGCACTGTGGCTTCTATTACAAGCATTGGCCACCTGTGCCTCAGTGGGAGATCTCAGGATGCTTTTCAAGTATGAGGCCTCAACTGCCAACTCTCTACCAAGTGGCTTCTCTGTCCTATTTACCTGAACCTTCCACTTTACTCCTCAGAAGGCTCAAAACAGGGTCCAGAGGGCATCTGTTCCTCTCAGAAATCTCCTACTGTCCCTTCACTGACTCAGTGCCCACTCCCTGGGTCCTTCCAGGGCATACAGAGCTAGACAGGGCTGTATACAAAGCAGCAGGACTTAGAGGGGCCAGAGCTGAAGGTCTATATACCATATGGCTTTTGGCAGCTGAGAGGCAGAAGAGGCAGAGGCAGAGGCACAGGTGGAATGGATTCACACCTTGCTATAAGACCTTCCCCCATGCCCTGAGGACTCTGCAGGAGAGAAACAAATCCTTCAATTCAGGGAACTCTTGGGGGGAATTCAGGGAGCATCTTTCACTCTAAGAACTCTCAGACCCAGGAGAAGTGTATGGTCCCCCTTTAAAGGACATCATTCCTGCAAAGATCCTGGGAGAGAGGGTGGCCCATGGCCCTAGCACTCTACATCACCAAAGGGGCTAACTTCAAAATACAGATCCGTCACATTGCTCAGTCCCTCCAATGGCATACTTGGCCGCACATGAACTCTGAATTTATCTGTGAACAGATGGACTTTGAATTTACCTGTGGAGAGGTGAGACCTTCTGCCCCAGCCACACGGCATGGATGTCCGCTCTGCCCCAAGGTCGGTGTGATTCTCTCCCTCATATTCATGTTTGCTTAGACGCCTTCTAAGGTAGATCTTTTTCTGCCATCTCAGGTGAGACCATCCTTTCCAGGCCGCTCCGGACGTCCCCCACCCTGGGTTTTCCTCTATATTACTGACTGCTACACTGTCTGGTTTCTTTTCCTAGAGCTGCACCTTGCATGGGTTTTGCTCGCTGCTGTATCTCCGAGGCCTGGAAAGGTACCTAGGTGGGAACTGTAATCATCCATGAGGAACAGTGCCCCCTTCTTCCATGAGCGCACACTCACCTGCTCACAGATAGCTCCGGTCATGGTGACAGGAAAGGGCCGAACATTCCCCCGGCCCAGGTTCTCCCGTTTCCTCTGGTTGCTGAACAGCTTCAGCTCCCTCTTCTCCTCCTCATCCAGGGAGTTGCAGTATCGGACCTGCGCACAGACAGCACAGTGTGGGCAGGTTGCCCTTGCTCTGGGAGGGCCCTGGGGCCCCTGCTCCAGAGTTTTCTCACTGCCTTGATTGTCACCACTTTGGCAGCTCTTTCCTAAACTGTAAGAGGCTTGGAGCTGTTCAAGGCATGCCTCTTGCGAGGCTAGTGACATTCAGAGGAGCTAACTGCAGGCTAAAGACTGCAGCTCTAGGCTCAGGCAGCACACAGGGCCTGGAGCTGGTCCACTCTCCCACCCTTTCTTGGGCTCATCTTACACAGACGGGAGTCACTGTCATGGATGGTGCTGCTAAAATTCAGGATCTTCCAAACTACAGAGGACCTAACATTAAACTTGGATGTGCCCTTGTGAATGGCCCCTGGCATCAAGAACGGCTCAAGCCAGTGAGCAGGACAGGTCACTGTGTTCATACCTCTGTCTTCCACCTTATTTGAGAAAGTGGGGCCACGGAGGTTCAAGCCTGTGCAGCCAGCTGGGCGCAGGCACCATGATGACACGGGGTGTCCTACGGTGTGCTCTGTGTGTGGGGGGAAAGGCTGCTTCAGCTAAGTGTGAACACATGCAAGAAGCATTTTCTTTCTTGCTAACTCCAGAAAGTCACAGAAGTAAGGGAAGGATATCAAAGACATTCAAGTCCAGTATTTACCACTCTATCCCCTTATTTTTGTAATTTGGCACTAGTATCCCTAATAATAATTGTCCTAAACTATTATTTATTAATGCTGACTTTGAAAGTGACTCACTTAAAAAACACTGAATGCATTTCTTAAAAAAACACTGAATGCATTTCTTAAAAAATAAACTACATTAAGACTACAAGTAGAAATCGGTCACCTGCAAACACCAGAAGGCGATTATGAAAGTAGAGAACAAAACTCCCTTGCTAGATTCCAGCTGGCCACTTTGCCTGCAGGGGTTCCTAAAATGGGGATCCCTGGTGTTCCTACCCAAAGCTGAAGAACAGAAGGAAGTAGAGAGGTGAGACACCTGCTAAGGCCAAACGAAATTTCCCGCCTGATTATTCAAGCACTCCATCTCTAGGAACAAAATATAATTCAAAAAGAAGTAACTCTCCCCGTGAGTTTGATTTTATTTGCCACCACGTCCACGTCCACATCCCACACCACATACACCCCTCCCTTGGGAAACAGGCCCGAGTCCACCTGCTGCCTCTCAGTGGACTGCTTGGGGCATGAGAAAGCGCGTTTCCCAAGTGATTCATCACAAAGATGCCTAGAGAGAAACCTTCCGACCAGGACTGAGCACTGTTACACCCTACACTGAACACTAGCGCATCTGTGCCCATCCAGATTACCTCATCTGCCTAAGAAGAGAACGATCACGACTTCGCAAGATCCTGTCTCAAAAACAAAACTAAAAGATGAGCGGGGGATGCATCTTAGTGACAAAGCCCTGGCTCAATCTTCAGCCCCCGCCCCCACACACGCACAACAAGAGAATGATCAAGTGTTTACTTTAGAATCACTCCTTGTCTTCAAAGGGAGTGATGTCAACGGGCTGACTCTGCCTCCTGGGTCTCATGTACTGCCCTCCTACCAACGGGAAGTCATAACCTGCATGAAGTCTCTTTTCATGAATGCACAGTTAACCACAAACAGGACACACTGTTGAAGGCAGAGAAGACCATATCACCTCCCTCCTTTAAGTAAAAATAGTTAAAGAAAAAAGTCTTCAGAAGGAATGTCCCAGAAGGAGGCCTGCAGTGACCTGACCGAGGAGAGCAGAAGGTTCCACCTCTGACATTTTAGGAGCATGCCTTTTAAACAAGGCACACCCCCCTGCTTGTAAAAACCTGCATTTTTCACTTCCAAATTAGTTAACTGGGCATCGGGTTACAATGTTTGCTCTTCAGCTTAAAGGAGAAAGCATTATTTATATTTGTTTTATGAAGTCTGACTGAGCCAAGAGAGAAGAGCACAGATGTCTTTCCAGGGAGCAGCTTAAGTGTTTGCCTCACTCAAAGTGATTCACTCAGTTACTTCTTTGGGGTGCCTGGGATTGAAGCCAGGGGCTCATGCACGCTAAACAGGAGCTCCACGCCACCTCCAGCCTTTCACATTTATTTCTGAGGCCCTCGATTTATTTCCTAGTATTCAAACGTGAGAAGGAGTGACTAAGACACTCCTTCAGCCCCTGAGACCTGGCCCACAGGTGAGGGTACTGCTGGAAACTGGTGCCCAGCTCTCCGAAGGGGTCATTTTTCCTTTCAAAAGAAGTTGCACTTTTGTTTTAAATGCGGTCAGAGTTAAGTAGCTTAATTTAATGGAATTTCTATTTTTAAAAGCCAAATACCTAAAACTTTATTTACAACTTCCAAACCTAATCCCTTCCAGCACACTTTTTAAAAAGGCATGTTTACCAGCTTCCCTTTATGATCAATGTGGTTTCCAGGAGAGGAAATGCTTGCTTCTAGTGCTGTTTCTGGGTTCAGAAAAGGGACAGTCCCCAAGCCATATTTTCAGAAGCACCGGCAGTGGATGATCCTAGTACGTCTGCTTCACCATGATGGAAATCACAGACGTTGGGAGCCACAATCATGGACACGTAACTTCTGTAGCACTATGTGGAAACCTGCACACTCGTTTAATATGAAATGATGCTGAAAATTTGAGAGGCTCGCAAAGTTTATGCAGGGCTTGCTGAGGCCCAGGGAGCCTCCATCAACTCCCGGACACATGCAGGCAAACAGCAGGGCACATTCCTCCTCCAGTCAGAAGACTGCGACCTGAGCTGTTAACTTCTAACGCTCCCTGGTTTCCACAAAGAGCTAGCTGTGCCAGGCGCAAAGTCTAATCCAGCCTAGTATGAGACTGGCACTTGTCCATGAGCCCCAGAAAGTGGTGGGCAGTTTCTTTCGGCTCTAATGAAAGCAGCTAAGAACTGAAATGGACAGAGGTTTTCTTCAGCAACCTCAGTGATTATATCCTTCCGATTATGACAAAAAGAACAAGTCACAGAAAGAGCCAAGAGCCGTCTCGGTGCCCCCCAACCCCAGTCCCTTACCTCGTTGTCATGCGGAGGCAGCTGGTGGAGGAGCTGCTTGACCCGCAGTTTCTCTCCAGGACTGTTGACATAAGGGATCTTCTCCTCGGGCAGGCAGCTGTAGTACTGGTGTACCTGGAGGACAAAGCACACAGACACTTGCTCACCGCTCGTGTCACATGCCTGTGTCCCCCTTCTGGGGCACAGAGTCCCCCAGCAGGACCCAACACACTTCCCCTGCTCCCCATGTTCTTGAAATCCAGCAGCTGCATTTCCTACTACAGGCGGAGAAGGTCGTCTTTGAAGAAAGAGCCAAGGCAATCACCCCTAACCGAGGCTCTCCCTCTCAAGAAGAGAAAAGGGAAGCCAGCTGACTTTGCTAGCTTAGGAGAATTCAGCTGGGGAAGCTGAGGGTAGGGCTTTCTCAGCAGACTCCCGAGTGTGTTGAGAGTGTTGCTTTACCATTTTCTGTGCGTCTCCGGCATGAGAGGCACCTCCCCAGCCAAGGGATATGTCAGCGCCTGCCTGGGCACTGCAGGCAAAACTTGTCTCTGGCACTCATGGACTCCTGGGTACCTCAGCCTCCACCTACATTAAAAGCCCTCCAGGTTCTGAGTTGTTCGCACGGCAGGCAGCAGCTGACACCTGTCACTAAATCTGGGTGCAGAGTGCAGAATTCCACACTGTCATTCACATGAGATTTCTGCACTTTCCCTGACATTTCTGGTTGCAACTGGAAGGACATATTCTTGCACCTTCTGGGGCTCATTTAACCCCGACAACTGGGGGAAACATCAAGCATTTCATTTTTCTTGAGAACAGAAAACAGACCTTTTGTCACCCCGTCACATGTGGAGTTAAGGTAAGAAAAAACTGGCCAAAGAGAAGGTATATTATCATTTAGGACAGGCAAAGAAAAAAAAAAAAACCAGAAAAACAAACAAACAAATAAAACCCCAATCTCTTAGATTGGGCAATATGGAGAATACTTCCAAGAATCTCATTCTCAGCATCAAGATCAGCTCTTACAAAACAAGGCACTAGTTCCAAATCTTGGGGAAGACAGGGCCGGGTGCTCCAAGTCTACACTCTATTTGTTATACTCTATGTACTCTGTCTAATTCCTCAGTGCTTTGGGAGCCTCGGGTGGAAACACATGTTCCGGGAATGCTGTGGTGAAGAGTTGCAAAAGATCTGTCTACTTTGATCTTCAGAAACTAAGTTGTGAGTGTTAGGAGAGAGAGCAGGAAAGGGCTTGTGATGACAGAGTCTTAAAAAATGTGAAGCCATCCTTATTTTCTTAACCAATGATCAGAACCATACACCATCATGTGCCTATTGTCCTCCAAGTCAAGTCCCAAAGGCAACCATCAACAGAGTTCTTGTCATAGACTAGCTGGCTTCCATGGCCGGGCCCCTGTATTCTCTCTCCAGAGGTACCTGGCACACAGCCACATCCCAGATGAAAGGAATGGCGCCAGGTTTTTAGCTCGTGAATTGCCATCATTTCTCAGAAGAGGTAATAGCCCTCATCACCAGATAGTTTGGGACTAGAAGCTAGGGATTTGCCCACACTTCCTTGAATGTCTTTAGGCACATCCCTGTAGCACCAGCATCATGGAATACAGACCAGGTACAGGGAAGCAGGCCTGGGCTCCTTGACTGGGGAATGGCCCTGGCCTTCCAAGTCAGAATACTGCTCGTAGAAAGGCTGGTGCTAACACTACCTGCCATTCTCACGACTCCCATTACAGGCACAGCACATGAGGCTAGATGCTAATATGACTCACCGCAGGTACCTGAAGATGCAGGATGGCTGGAGCTTACCTGGTGCTCCCTTTGATTACCCCAGTCCCCACGCCCCCTCTTCGTTGCCTGGGAAGCCCTTCTCAACTGGCACATTGACCACAGCCTGCTGCCATCCTGTCTACAGTGGCTCAGGCCGGAACCCTCTCTGCACCTGGTGGAGCCCAGCAGGTAGATCTGGGCCCCACTGGGCTCCGTGATGCCCTACCAGCAAGCTCTGAGCTAGCTACATAGCTGCTTGGGACATCTGTCAGACAGTCAGGATGACTGTCAGAGTGGAGGCAAAGCACATGGCCTCGAGCACCATCAGCGCCATTCATCCACCACAACAATAGCACCCAGCCTGGCCTAACCCGTATGGAATAATCCAGATGCTTTCTGGCCTGTCAGAGTGGAGGCAAAGCACATGGCCTCGAGCACCATCAGCGCCATTCATCCACCACAACAATAGCACCCAGCCTGGCCTAACCCGTATGGAATAATCCAGATGCTTTCTGGCCTGTCTTCCATTTTAAAATGTACAGCAATACTGTTGACCAGCTGCCCAGCTCGACTAGCTTTTTTTCAATTCCCCTGGTAGGCCCTAGCTACCAGTTTGGTGTTGGGTCCCCTTCTAGATGTGGAGTTGGAAAAGTCCATGAAGACTGGAGGATAAAGGGGCCTGAATGGGATACAGCTGGGCAAAGGTGGAGCCAGCAGTGACAGTGAACTCTGCAGATGTTTAGGATTAAATACATACATACATACATATATATATATAGACACACACACATATACATATATATACATAGTGTGTGTGTGTGTGTGTGTGTGTGTGTGTGTGTGTGTGTGTGTAAGCTTTCTGTTGCTGACAAAATGCCCGAGTTAAACAACATAATAAGAGGGAAGGTTTGTTTTGGCTCATGGTTTAGTGATTTCAGCCCGTGGTCCCTTGGCTCTGTTGCTCTGGACTGGGGGCCATGCGGGGAGCACACTGATGAGCAAGGTGCTCCAACTTCATGGCAGTAGATGAGCCGGAGTCCAGTTAGCCCATGGAAGATGTATCCCCAATGACTTAACTTCTATCTGCTCCTACACCTCACCTCCTAAAGGTTTGAAACCCCACCCATCCCGCCCCAATGTCACAAGTTACTGACCAAGGCTTTTAGCACATCTACTTTGGGGGAAATTTTAGATTCAAATCATAATACAATGCTCAAGTTCATCCTGAAAACTCTGAATTCTAGCTGGGTCTGGCGGCACCTGCCTATAATCTCAGCACTCTGGGAGGCTGAGGCAGGAGTTTGAGCTCAGTCCGGGCAACTTAATGACTTAGCAATACCCTGTCTCCAAATCCAAAATTAAAATACAGATTGTGTTGAAGTGTTTCTTTCAAGGCAGCTAGCAACTTGAGGGATGGTGTAACCACTTCCTCAGGCTCAGAGATGACCCATTCTCAAGACCACTTAGTTCACAACAGTGAAGAGCCCACAAAAAGCCCCAGCAAGGTGGGTGACTGCTTGCTTTGGGAAGAAGGATGAGTTTGTCATCTGTGATGTCCAGTCTTCCTCAAAGTCTGCTCAAGCCCAGGTGAAGAGGGCGTCCCTCTGAGGTTGGCCTCTGTGTTGCCAGGAGGTTTGGGCTCTGGGCTTCCCAAGCTCTCCATGGGACAACGAGAACCACCAGATGAGAAGGAGGAAGGGTAATCAGCTCTCCTGAACTCCTAGTCCTTCCCCAGCTGGGTGGGAACACTGCATGCACCCCGTGGCATCCCTTCTCATCAAACAATCGGATGGCCCCAAACACACACCAACTGAACCCAGGGAGCAAGAAAACAGTGAATATACCTTCTGACACACAAAAATGCCACATGGCACTATCTCTGCAAGTCCTGTGGCTTGGTCCTTGTAGCTTAAACATATTTCCTTTGTTCATTTTTAGGAGCAAAAATAAGCAAACCATAGAGTTTTATCAATGGTAAGCGATAGCTCACTGTCACCTGGTCTGCTAATGATCATGTGTGCCAAGTACACACATTTCAAAGCTGTCGAGTGTGCTGGCAGCTGTGCTCCCCCAGGTGTTCCCAGGTGAAGGCACGCTGCACTCTGCCCTGGGTGAAGCCACACCAGGCACACCTCCCCTGAACAAAGGCAGGTGAGCACGATGCACTGGCCTACGAAAATGAAACAGCCGAAGGCCTTCGTGTAGGGTGTGACTCCCTGCCTGGGAGGCGTGGCAGCAACTTCAGTCTGTGGCAGACACGAGATCAAGAGCGCAAGAGCGTCACTCAGTGTGCAAATACACGCCACTGAGCCATGCCTCGCCCAGGTGGAAAGGCCAGGCGTGTCAGAAGCAACTGCACCATGCCAGCGTGGGTGCCGGGGCACAGTGAAGGCAGCTGGAGAGTAAGTAACTCTGCATTTGGGAGAAAAATGTGACTTTCAGAAAGTGTGCTAGTTTTAAAAAAGAATACAAAGCACTTTTTTCCCCTCTTTTTTTAAACACAGTGATTCTTGAACTGTAGCTTGTCCCAGCATCCCTGGAAGGCTTCTTAACATGTTTTCTAACTCAGGAGTCCTGGGTGGGGCACTGGCCACTCAGGTCCTGCTGCTGGCCTGGGGACCACACTCTGAGAGTTGTGAAGCTATTGGTTGCTATCCTCCAAGGAGCCCATGCTGCTGGCCAGGCAAATGGTGGCATTTGCTTTTTCTGAGATATCAAGGAATCGGAGGAGAGGAAAGAAGACAGACCTAGTCGGGCCTCACCCCATTTTTCTAGTATTTCCTTCCACACCTAGACAGATGATTAAGCCAAGATTTCGTCAGCTCCGGCAAGAGCAGACATCCTTAGGGCTAAGCGCTCACACGCCAGGCTGGGAACACTTTCTGTACCAAGAGCACCCTGATTTTTGTTACAGCAGGAACCCAACAAAGGTGACATCAGACTCTTGATTGATCTCAGAATCCATTGTTCTTCACCATGTACCTGAACAAAGGGATCAGTAAGCTATTTATTCACTGCGCAGCTCTCAAGCCCGGAGCCTTTCCCATACAGTACTGCAGGAGCCCGCCCAGCACCTAGGAAGTGGGTATTTGACACTCATCAGATTAAATATTACACAGTTAAGAAGTGGCAGATCTGCCTTTGAACTTGGCTTCCTCATCTTCCGCTTCTGTTCCTTGTGGATGCTTGGCCTTTATCAAGAAACAGAGACTAGCAAGTGCATGGAAAAAACCAAACAAATAAATATCACCCCCCCCCCAGAAGAAAAAAACAAAACAAGATAAAACAATACAAAACACACACACACACCTCAAAAATTGAGTTTAGTACGTCGACCACAAAAATAATGCTTTTCTTTGGCATTCTCCATAGCATAACCAACAGAGGTGCCAAAGTGAACCCAAAAGGAACTGACTGTAAGGCAAAATGTTGTGAGCATTCACAGTCTGCCCAACAGCACGGCCGGGTGCTGTCACAAAGCCATGGCGGAGACGGCCGCCCACACACATCCGCTTCCTTTTCTCAACAACACCACCATCAATGTGCCCACTAGGAACCTCATTTTCCACACCTTCCTGGCAGCCACATGAGGCTATGCTCTGGCTAACGCTGTGGACGAGGCGGACCTTTTCAAGGAGGCCAGGCAGTTGGCAAATACCCTTTTGTTCATTCTTCCTTTTTCCTGTCTAAAGGGTAGAGAGAATGGCTGGAGTTCTGGTAGCCATACCGTACCATGAAGTAACCTTGAGAATGGAAATTGTGGGGCTGGAGGAAGGGCTCAGTCGTTAAACTGCCTGCCTAGCAGTGCTTTGTCAAGTGCTAAGTACCCAAGTTCAAGTTCAATTCCCCAAACCCAGCACGGTGGTACGTGCCTGTAATTCCAGTACTTGGGAGGCTGAGGCAGAAGGATTTCCAGGAGTCCAGGTTGGGCTTTATAGTGAGTTTAGGACTAGCCTGGGCTGCACAGTGAGGCACTGTCTCCTCCCCAACTCCCCATGGAAACTGTACTGGGTGTGGTGGTACACACCCGTAATCCCAGCTCTTGAGAAGCTGAAACAGGAGGGTTGTGTGAGTTTGAGACTCTTGTGGGCGATATATAGTGACTTCAGGACCAGGGAGAGCCTTTTTCAAAAAAAAAGGGGAGGGGGCTGGAGGAATGGTACAGTGGTTAAAGTGCTTGCCTAGCAAGCACAAGACCAAGAGTTCAATTCCCTAGCACCACAGAAAGCTACCTGTAACCTGAGCACATCAGCGGCTGAGGCAGGAGGATTGCTGTGAGTCCAAAGCTAGCCTGGGCTACCTAGTGAGACCCTCTATCAAACAAAACAAAAACAAAAACAAAAACAAACAAACAAAAAAGGGAATTGTGGGCTGAGGATGGAAGGACAGGAAGTTAGGAGCCTGGGTCTTTCTTAATATACCATGGAGCTGCTTTGTAATCTCTGGATTTCTTATCTCTAAGCTTCTCTCACCAGTGAGAGAGAAATGATTTCTTTACTTACAACCTGTTCTCCAGAAGTGAGTACACAAGATTCCTAAATGACGAGACACTCGTCTCCAAGCATCAGCGGATGCCAGGCTCCTTCCAGGCCCTCACTGAACACCATGCCTGTCCACCCTCCTGGGTCAGAAAGGGAGCCTGGGAATCAGCATTCTCGATTCTCACAATACACCAGAAAAACACCGGTGTACAGAAAAGGCACACATGACTCCACAAGGTAACACAATGCCCGGTGTGTAGTCTCCCAGGTTAGCTGCACTTTCAGAAGGATGTATAAATGCCTGTGTTGACCTGGGATGCACTTGCAGAAGAAGCCTGCTTGCAGACTCCCTCAGATGCTGTCTGGGGAATTTCGGGCCCCTAATCTGCCTCAAGCCTCACACAGGTAGGCGCCACCCGCAGTGACCCGCCTGGGCATCTTGGAAGGCAGGCTGTGCAGGGACGGGAGAGGTTCTGCCTCAACCCGTGGCATGATGTGGGTCCACCCAAATGCGGGCAAAAGGACCGTGAGGCAACACCCCACCTAAGAGCAGGGGGTGCTGCTCCAAGGGCCGTTTGCTCAGTCTGCTATTTGCCTGCATTTCTTTCCCAACCAACAGGAAAAAGGACTGTTAAGCAGTGTCGAAGAAACGAAATTTACTGAGTTTGGTTTCTTCTCTTTTTCTCCCACAGACCTTTATTATAATTTTAATTGGTTTACTCAGGAAGTAATTAAGGCAGCAATACTCTAATACCTAATGCCTGAACAATGCTTCCATCATGCTGCTGATCCCCCAGGATCAGCATCAAAATCAGAAATAAAAGCTCACTGGGGTATTTCCAAAGAAGATCCTGGCCAAATCCTCTCAGAACGCAGTGTCCTTCCACTCCCCTACCCAAGCAGCTTATGGTGATAAAGTGCTCACCTGCACCACGGCCTGCTGCTGTGGACAGTGGCTTCACCTTTGTCCCTGTGCTTGGAGACTACCCCTTAGCCAAAACAAACCCCTCTGAATATTGGGCAAGGCACGTCACTACTCCACTGTAAAGCTCCAGGGTCTCCCACTGGTCCCAGTTCAAGGCCAAGACCCTTACTGTAACGGCTTCCTGATCTACCCCCGCAAAGCCCAGCATTTATACTCCTCAGTACAGCTTTCTGCTCCAATTCTCTTGCTGACCATGTCCTCTTTGCTACTTTTTTTTACCTCAGGGTCTTCGAACTAGCTTCTCCTTTCCAGGCAGTCCTCACCTCCCCTACCCAAGACAGTTCCCTGGGACAGGACTTTCTGAAGCTGGCAGAGGACCAGGGTCACGGCAAAGGCTCCGAGCTCCAGCTTGAAATAATCTAACACATAATTCACAACTATTTATGTTACAGGCAGAATTGCATCCCCTCTGATAATCACATGCTGCACCCCTAGACCACAGCAGGACTGCATTTGGAGGCAAAGTCTTCAAGAAGAGGGAGGGGTAGGGACCTGTCTGTCCTGTTTGTTAGGACGGTTTGTTAGAAGAGAAAGGGGCATCAGGAGTGCAAAAGTGTGGAGAAAGGCCATGTGAGGACAGTGAGAAGGCACCACCTGTACCCCAGGGAAAAAAGGCTCCACTGGGCACCAATGCTTCGGGCATCTTGATCTCGCCCTCTTGGCCTCCGTAAATGTAAGAGAATCATCGGCTGTTGTTTCCACCACCTGCTCCGAGGTGCTCTGTAGTGGAAGCTGAGCCAACAAATGCAATCCACTTTGGGAAGGGAACCGAGGAAAAAGAGGATAGGCAGGTGAATATGAAACCCCCTTGGGCTGAAGGAGGGACACCCTGAAGTGATATTTAAGCCAAGTAGACAATGACTAAAAAGCAGAGTTAAAAATAATGCAAAAGCCCTGAGAAGCAGGAAAAAAAACATGAACAAGTTTTAATAAACCAATAAATCAAGCACTGGTTTGCAACACTGCACCCAACTTGCTGCGGCTGATTTCAACCCCACAATGTGGCATCTCTGATGGGCGGGGGGGGGGAAGGCCTGGTAATGGCAGCAAGTAACTCTTGGGTTGACAGTCAAGGCCATGAGTGACAGCAGTGGGCAAGTGCTGGAAGAAATCAATTTTGAGTATTTGACTTTTTTTCTGAGTATAATTTATTTAACCATAAATTTATACAATTAATTTTTTATAATAGCTCTATTTTACCTGTGACTTACAAAATTCCTGAAAACTGACTAGTTGCTCTTGCAGGGCAGTATGAGCTGGCTCAGGTCCTTCCCGGTCAGAAACATACACAGGCAGTCTCTCTAGTAAGCACCTAGGCATCATGGCACACACCTGTAAATGCTGGCACCTAGAAGTTAAGCAGCTAGGCAACAGAGCAACTTAGTAAGGTTCTGTCTCAAAAATTAAAAAAAAAAAAAGCGCTGGGAATGTGACTTAGTGCAAGGGACCTGGATTCAATCCCTGACAACACACACACACACACACACACACACACACACACACATACACACAAAGTGAAAGACAAGTGCAAAGGCCATGGACCAGTCCGAACAGGGATAGAACTATTGGACTACACTTCAAAGGGAACGGTGACAACTATTTGATGCCTAACTTTGACCTCTTCTACCTTCACTGGTTCCCGGAGCGAGAGGCCAAGGACAGGGCCTTCAGCCTGTGGCCTATCCCCCATACAGCCTCGCCACCAACCCCATCTTTTCCCTTATGCTGTCAACCTTTCCCTTTCTCACCTCTCCTGCTTCTTTCCTATATCCCCTGAAGTGAAGAACACAATATTTGCGCAGAGGTGGATATCTTGGCTACGTTCTCATTACTGGGCACAGCACCCAACACCCACAACTTAAGGGCAGAAAGATTCACAGTAGCTCACAGTTTTAGAAGGTCTTAGTCCATTCGAGGGCAGCTTGGGGAGAGGCCTTAGGGAGAACCGCAGCTCACAGCACGACACGAGGGAGGACCAGGTCTTGGGGAGAAGCCAGGGCAAGAGCATGCCCTTCCAGGCCATGTGCTCGGCAACCCACCCCAGCCTAGAAATCTGCTCCTCTGAACAAGGCCTACCTCACAGCATGAAACTCAATCCTATGATTGAAGCATCTTTGAGACACAAGGCTCTCGGGGACATCCCTGGCCCAAACCATAGTCAAGTGGGTTGACATAAATTCAATGCATTGTAACTCCATGAAGAAGGAAACCCAAAAATCCACCTTGAACGTTAAAAGTTCTTTTTTGGAGAAGGGTGTGTGGACAGCGGCATTTAATTGTCAGCAGTTCTTACTTAGAAGATAACTTAAAAAAAAAAAAAACCTTTTACTTTTGGCATAGCTACTCAAGAATGATCAAAGCTAATATCCACTAACAGTGTAGGAGGAGGAAATTGTATTTGGTACTTTGTGTTTGGGTCCTGATATAAAATATGGTAAGACCACAACTTTGGCCATGGTAGGCACTTTTCTGGGTTTAACGTCCTCTAAGACTAGAGCAGGCCTTCAGTCTTCCATAACTAGAGTGAATTAATTCCTCTCACAGAGTTACTGTGAGGATTAAAGGCTATGGAGGAATGAACGTATACTGTAATGTATACATTTGTATTATCAGACAGCTATTGAAAAGAATAATACTAGAAATGAGAATTCTATTACCTTGCTAGCAACAATAACCTAAGTACTGAAGTCTAGGGATGCCTTGGTAGACTGTAAAACCCACCAAGCACCTAGATTCTCCCTCTTTTCTGAGCCTACTATTCCATGGTGTTTAGTCTCCAAATTACAAAGTGGCTGCTGAAATTCCAGCCAACATATTTATATTCAGGATAAGAAGACAGATGAGACCTACTCCCAGTTCTATAAACAACATTTAAAGAGATTTTAACCAACTTCTACATGTACTTTCTTGGATGGACCTAGCTACCTGGCAATCTGGAAAATACAACTGTTAGCAGAGCTTACTGTTGCTCAGAATAAAACCAGGATCTGTAAGACAGGAAGTGACACCTTGTAATCTGTGTCCCCAGTGAGTGACTGAGTCCTCTTCCCTACATGGATCCCTTATGAGTCTCTACTTGGCATCTTTTCTGTGTTTTCAATCACTGTTTTTAATTCAATACCTATACCATAATTAGCTTATTTCCCCTCTATTATTAAATGCAGTATCACAATTTTATGCAAAACCAGTTTAAATAAAGTTTAGAAAGCAACTGCAGAAGAAATTCTTAGACCAACTCAAATTTTTAGCTCTCCGAAGAGATTTATAGTGATACTTACAACAATTCAATCACTTTTCTTCAAGAGATCACAGGACATTATTGAAACTTTTTTTTTTTTTTTTTTTTGAGACAGGGTTTTGCTCTGTAGTCTAAGCTGGTCCCGAACTCACTATTTGGCCCAAGCTGGCCTCGAATACATAGCAATCCTCCTGTCTCAGCCTCCTGAGTGCTGGGATTACAGGCATATACCACCATGCCCAGCTTTAAAACTCATTTTAAGTTACAGTGACTTTTGTTTGGAAGCAGTTTGGTTAAGAGTCTCAGTTCTACACATTGAAATAAATGAGGGCTGTGAACCCACAGAACACAAGGAATCTCACTGATCCAGCACTGAGCATGCATTTCTGACTGCAGTTGGTTCCTTTCAGCCTGTGCCTGGTTACACCTCACAGAGTGACCAGAGAATCTCGGTTGAGATTGTAGGAGTTTAGCTAAAGATCCAGGAGGGATTTTAGGTTACATGTGGCCATAAAACCCTAAGTGTCCTCTTATATGCCATCCGAGAGACACAAACAGGAGAAGGGTTTGTTTGGGATGTGCTAGATTATGCCAACATGACAGATATAACCAAAATGTTACCAGCTTCACACTTAAAAAAATTAAAAGTTTTTTTTTTATCATGGTAAATATACTGGGTTGTCAGAAAAGTCATGACACATTGTACAACAGATGCGCTGATTCATTTTTGGAAGTACTAGAGTCGGATGCATGTATGGTGTTAATTTGTCATATGACAGCTGACAATTTTAGCCTCATTTTTTAAAAAAAAAAAATGGGTGATTTGGTTGAGTTTTGGAGACTTTACAAGCTGTAGGTGGAAGATTGACCTCTGCATTTTTGCCATATTTTACTGTTTTACCTCTGTACAGGTAAGATGGCATGTCAAGCTTGTGAAAAATCATGTACAGTTTATGGTGACCATGCTCTACAGGAATATCAGTGCCAACGATGGTCATGAAATTCCATGTTAGTCATTTTGATCTCAACAAGGCTTCTAGGTCAGGGAGGGTCACTGAGGTTGATGACAACAAAATCAAGGCATTGATGGAGTCAAACTCTCATTACACGACACAGAGATTGAAGAAACATTGAACACCCATCATGCAAGTATTCATGACCACTTTAAGAAGCCAGGTACATAGGCAAGCTCGATATCTGGGTTCTTCATGACCTCAGATGTTCAGTTGATGGCACACATAAACATCTGCAATTTGCTTATTATGCATGAGGAAAATGCTCCTGTCTTTGAAGTGACTGATAATTGTTGGTGATGAGAAGTATGCTGTTTACAACACTGTGGTGCACAAGGGGTCTTGGTACCAAAGTGATTACCCTTAAATGACACAGAAAGCAGACATTTATCACGAGAAGGTTATGCTCTTAGTGTGGTGGGATTTTAAAGATACCTTGTTTTTTGAGCTCTTGCCAAGGAATCAAAAAATCATTTTGGATATGTACTACTGGCATTCATACAGTTTGAACGAATCTATCATCTGGAAATGTCCGGAGCTCATTAATCACCAAGGAATTGTATTCCATCATGAAAATGTATGACCACACACAAGTTTGATCATCTGTCAAAAATTATTGGAGATTGGGTGGGATGTGTTGCCACACCCACCATACTAGGCTGGCCTTGCATTGTCAGCCTTCCATTTGTTTCACTCTTTTCAAAACTCTTCATGTGGTATAACGTTCAATTCAGATGGGGCTGTAAATCAACACCATGATCAGTTTTTGCCTACAAAGACAAGTCCTTCTAGAAACAAGCAATTATGAAGCTCAATGAAAGACGGTGAAAAGTTATTGAACAAAGCAGGTGCTATATCACAGATTGATCTTTGCTCTTTATATAAATAAATGACCTTAGAAAAACACAGAAAAATGTCATGACTTTTTCAATAACCCAATATATGAGTACAAGAATTTCATTTTCACCATTTTCAAATAGAATTCAGTGGTATTGACTGCATTCACAATGTTATGTAACCATCACCACTATTTCAAAAACTTCTTCATCATGCCAAGTCGAAACTGTACTTATTAAGCAATAACTCTCCATCTCTCCCTCCCTGACCCCTGGAAAGTGCTATCTACTTCTTCTCCCTTTGGCTAGGCCTTGTCTAGATATTCTACTTAAGTAAAATCATAGGGTTTATTCCCTTTGTGTTTGGCACTTTCCACCTCAAGTGTTGTCAAAGTTAATCTGTATTGTAGTATCAAACTTCCTTTTGGTGACAAATATTGTATTCAGTATAGAGACACCATATTTTATTTACTGAATTTCCTGCTGACGGAACTTGGGTTTTCAACATTTTGAATAATGCTTCCACAAATATCAGTGTACAATTCCTATTTGAGGAGCCACAAAATCATGCTGTCCAGTGGTGGTGCCACTATACAACCACACATGGCCACAGGGCACAAAGCTTCCAGTTCCTCTCCATCCTTGCCAATGCTTGTTATTTTCCATTTAAAAGAGTGGTACCTATCTTAGTAGGCGTGCAGCAGCCTCTCTCTGTAGCTTTGATTGTGAATTGCCTTCAACACAGCTGCTTAAGCATTTGTCATATGCTTACTAGCAGTTTAATCTCCTTTGGAACAATGTCTACCTAAATTCTTTGCCTATTTTTTCACTGAGTTAGAGATTTTCTGTATATTCTGGATATTAAATCATTGCCCACACTACAGTTCTATTTCTATCTCACAGAGGAGCTGGGGCCCATGGATGGCAGCCCTTGACTGCTGCTATGTACCTCTGTATGTGAGAGGCTAAGAAAATGGAGGTTGGACAGCAGTAGCTAAGTGCTGATACCTATTGCCATGTGTGTGGACTTTGCTCATGTTTCATTGGTTAAAGCAAGTCACATAGCCTTGACTAACTTTCAGCGAGTGAAAAAAATACATACCTACTCTGTTCATAAAAGGAGAGAGTTATCATTTAAAAATAGCTGTAGTGGAATTTCTGGTCAAGATGGCGGCTTAGTAACAGCACTGTACAACGTCTCCACATCAATCCACATAAAAAGTCAAGAATTTAGTTAGCAAATGGGTGTTCAATGACACTAGGAATGCCAATGTCACAACTGAAAGGAGGCCAGGGGAAGGTCAGAAATTCCAAAGGATCATCAAAAGCTGAGGAAAAAAAAAATCCCAGCAGCCAGGAAGCTGCCGCAGGCCATCTGCAAATGGCTGGAGCCACAGGCAGCTGTGGATGGAGGAAAGCTCGCATGGACCCGGGACATCAGATGGAGCTGGGGGAAGATGAATCACCCCAACAACAGACAGGAGGCTGCGGGTGGGTCAGAAATCCTGAAGTCACATCGGAAAAGGAGGAAAAAAGCAGCCAACTCGGCACTGTCCTGAGCTGCCGACATCCACAGACCACAGATGGAGGAAAGTCCGGAGCCAGAACCTCAGCCTGAGGTAAGCGTGGACCTGGAGAAGTGGGAACTGCCGGCAGCTGGCGGCCCCAGCCTCTGAAACGGGTAGTGTGTACTACAAACACAGCGTGCGCTCCCCCTAGAACAGGCCCTGGGATCCCAAATCAGAAACAGGGCTCAGCAGCCTTCACAGGCAGTGACGTCAGCAGGAGGCAGAAGAAGAAGAAAAAAACAGCCCAAGACTGAACATTTTACAGTAAAAGAAAGCTCAGAAGAGCACACCAGGGCTTTGGGGTCACCCTTAAACACTGCCTAGGAAGAAACTGGCACAAGGGGCAGAGAGGAGAAAAGAGGAGAAAAAGGCTGTTGATCCCCTGAACGGCTCAGGGGCACCTCTGCTCCCAGGGTGGAGAGCCCTGCTCTGGGTAAAGGAAGCCAGAACAGACAGAGAGCTGTGCTGAGTGGACTGAGGGGAACAAGACACCTCAAAAGGGGGATCATCGCTCCATTCCTCCGGCACATGCCAGAGCCTTCTGGTTCACCACTGCCCTGCACGCCAGAGGCATCTTGGACCAGGAAGTCCATTGCCTGTCCATCCCGTGAGCCAGAGGCGTCCAGAGGCTTCCAGGGAATTACATCACCCTGTCAATCCTGAGCCCCAGAGGCTTCCAGAGGCATCTAGGACCAGGAAGTCCACCTCCCTGTCTGTACCTTGGGCCAGGGGATTCCAGAGACATATACAACTGGGCCTTCACCAAATCCTTCTTTCCTGCACACCAGAGATAGCCAGAGATAGCAGAACCATGAGAAAACATGGTTACAAATCTCCTACAAAAAGATCTGACATGCTAGAAGATGATACCAGGGATACTGAAATTGCAGAATCTAAAGATGAAAATGGCAAAAATGATGTTAACTTCTGGGTCCAGATGTCCACTGAATTAAAGCAGGAATTAAAGTAGGAAATAAAGCAAACAGCAGAAAAGCTACACCAACACAAAGCTAAGCTAAAAGCAAGCCTTGAAAAGCAAACAGAGGAGAACATCGAAGAAATATACCAGAAGATAATGAAGCCAATCAAGAAATTAGAGAAGAACACAACAGCGACATAGAAAAACTGAATGCAGATATTCAGGAAGTGAAAAACACGCAGGGAATAATAAGCAACCACTTTGAACATCTTCAGAATAGAACGTCAGACCTAGAAAATAAAGTGACTGAGCTGCAACACACAGGCCATGAAGAACACAAAGTAAATAAGAAAGAAAGCAAATCGTTACAATGCCTGATAGATGATTCAAAGAGAAACAACCTCCGAATTATGGGAGTCCAGGAGAAGACTGAGGACAAAACAAAAGGCTTAAAGGACATGTTTAATGAAATAATGGAAGAACATTTCCCAAATCTAAGAAAAGAAGTGAGCATGGAACTATTGCAGGCATACAGAACATCAAACAACTTTGATCAGAAGAGATCCTCATCACGACTCATCATAGTTAAAATACTAGAAACCCAAAACAAAGAGAAAATACTAAAAGTGGTAAGAGAAAAACAGAAGGTGACCTACAAAGATAAGCCCATCAGGATAACTGCAGCTTCTCAACCCAGACTCTAAAAGCCAGGAGATCATGGTGCAATGTCATCCAAGCACTAAAAGAACATAAGTGACAAACAACACTGCTATATCCAGCAAAACAATCTTTTAATTTAAAGGGAGAACTTAAAACTTTCCATGATATAGAAAGCTTAAAGGAATTTGCAGCCACTAAGCCAGTATTGCAGAGAATACTTAAAGGAAACTTAGAAAATGAAAGGGAGACCAGTGAAACCAATGACCTCAGAGAAAAAGCAACAACAGATAGAGGAGAGTGAACTGAGAAAAAAGTAAGGCTATGCATGAAATTAGGGACGAATTGATAGGTAAAAGGAAAAACCAAATAGGGCAAAATGTTAATTGTTAGTGAAATATGAGGAATCAATATATGAAAGTCAAAAAATCTGAAATAACTGAGCATAGCTCTTTATCTGTTGCTTTAACTGTAGCATACTTATGTGATACAGATTTAAGTTCATTTAATGTAGCAAATTGATAAAGTTTTAAGCTTGTTGAATTAAGCAATTCACTTTTTTGATGTTGAATGTGAGTTTATCCTCTTTGAGAGGTGGAAACATAAGCAGCACCAAAACAGCTTGGAGGAAAGGTAACATCTAAAGAGAAAATGTAATAAAAAAATAGATTGGTAATTAAACCATCTGGTTGATATACTTTTAAAACAGTACCAGTTCTTCTATAAAATCTGTGAAATCTCCCCACAACATTATTATTAGTAATAGTATAGTAGTGTGCAAAATAGAATAATTTCTAATTAATAATGCAACATGGGGAATTGACATAAAATCTCTTAAGAATACAAATGCACGAATATATGGATGGACAGACAGATAAAATTATATACCAAATCTAGCAGAATGTTAGAAATCAGTGAAATGAGTAAATAAGTTATGAAAGTTAAAAATTCTGAAATAACTAAATTTGCCTTCATATCTGGACTTTATATTTATGTGGTATAGACTTAAGTTCATTTAATGTAGCAATGAGATATAGTTTTAACTTTATTTTATTGTATCAATTTACTTATTAGGTCACTGATGAAAATTTATCCTAAGAAAACTGATTGATGTAAAGATAACCCTGTGAATGTACAAGTATGCACCTTCCATTATTCAGCTAAGACATTTGAAATTTAACTTTCTTCTCCTTCTTCTTCCTTCCCAAATTTACTAGTCTTTTGAACTACATGCTTGTAGTTATTTTCTAATGTGAACTGGTGGGTATGGCAAGGTTTAAAAATAACACCAAAGATATAGCAAAATATAGAAAAAAAAAACCTTTGGTAAATATCCTAATAAAGGGATTGGTTGGATTCAGAGAAGAGGCATAAAGATTTTATTACTGCAAACCCATTCGAGGAATAGGAAGCTGAGTTAGAGTGTAACTTAAGTGAAATGATTTAGGTGCAGAAGATTAATATGTTAAGTACTGTATAGTTTCTCTGACTTGGAAAACACAGAACACAGACATTCTACAGAACCACATGAAGTGATAGCCGGAGTTAGGGGAAGGGATAGGGAGGGAGTGGGAGGGTCAAAATTGGAAAGGGATTGTAAAGTTGATATGATACATATGTGCACGAAATAATCAAATTCATTGTAAACACTATGTATTACATATGTATATTAATAAAAACAGTGGGGAATTTTTTTTTTTTAAAATAGCTGTAGTGGACTGTAAACTGGTATAACCACTATGGAAAGCAGTGTGGAAATTCCTGAAAAAGCTGAAAATAAATATTCCATTTGGCCTAGCAATGTCTTCTAGGGATATTTCCAAAAAAATTACAAGCAACATAATTGTGTACCTGTAAACACGTTTACAGCAGCACAACTAACAATGCTAAATGGTGGAAGACACTGAATATCCATCAACAGAACAATGGATACAAAATATGTGGCATATATATGCAAGGAAAGGAAGTATTACTCTGACATAACAACAGACGGCTTTAACTCATTTGTAAGTAGAGAAACAACTTGAGAACTTTCTCAGTGAAGTGAGTCAGACTCAGGTTAAATATCGTAAGGTTCATCTAATATATGAGAATCCCAGAATACAAATAAATAAGAGTCAAATGGGAGAGATGTTGGGAGCTATGGGGCAGAAGAGTGAAAGGGGGAGAGGGAGGAACTGTTTAGTTGACATAATATATATGTATACAAAATTTTAAGTACAAGGTAACTGTTGTGTATTGTGTGCACATGGGCAGGTGCGTGCACAGGTGTATGTACTAACAAAAATGGGGAAAAATACCCCCATTGGGCTGGGGATATAGTCTAGTGGCTGAAGTGCATGCCTAATATGTGCAAGGCCTGGGCTCACCTCCCAGAACCATATTAGCTGGGTACAGTGATGCACACCTGTAATGCCAGCACTCAGAAAGGCAGAAGTAGGAGAACTGCTGTGAGTTTGAGGCTATCTCGGGCTATGTAGTGACTTTAGGACCAGCATGGACTACAGAAGAGTCTCTCTCAAAAAATATAATGAATGAACGAATAAACCCCTAAATCCTGCCCAGACAGGCCAAGAATGGAACACTGCATGAGCAAGATGTTAGCTGTACAATAAGTACAAGTGATTCTTTTTACCCGTGGAAGGTGTGTTCTATAGAGTCATAGGAGATACTGAATTAGTGAAGACTGAACAATTCCTTCTGGGAGAAATGAAGGGCAAGACTCCCACTAGTCTCTGGTCATGGCATTTTCACCTATCAATCAGCCCATAATCTGTTTCATGTGTTTCTCTTTATGGAAGATTATTTAATACAAATTATTGATTCACTAATATGGTCAACGGCACTGTCACTCTTGTCTGACCGAAGACTGCCAGCCACACATACTTTCTCCATAAAACATGTCACAAACTTTCTTACCCTTGGAAAAACTAGATAGCACTTCAATATGCTTGAGATAATTTTGAACACTGGAATCACCAGTGAAAAGCACAAAGCGTAACAAAGTGAGACCAAATAACCCATTTGGCATGACACCTGAAGCAGGAGACAGAGCCCTAGCCCGTGTGACCTCTGACAGCAGCACAACTGGTGGGCAACCCAAATGCTCCCCCCTCTGTGTCTGTCCCCTAAGGACCATGAAGGTGCAGGGTTAAGAAACTGCTGGTGAGCAGGCGAATCTGCAGCTGTAGAACCAATGAAATCATAAACGATTTGGCATCTTCAGGAGTAAAGGTTTGAGCCAGGAGTTAAGCCCAAGTCTGGCTTCAATGCTCCTTTTTTCTCCACGTCCTCTCTACAGTCTCACAAAACAGCCAGGACTAAACTCTGTGACCGCCCCCCCCCCCCCCCCCACACACACACAAAGAACCCAGAGCAGTGTAGCTACGGCTCATTCTCCAAGTCTGTTGTCCCTCACAGCCTGCACTGTGAAAGCCACAAGGCCCAGGTGGAATGCCAGGGAACTGGAAACTGGTGGTTCCCTTTGGTAAGTATGTGCTTGGTGTGTCATGAACTTCTACTGTGCTGAGAGTGTCATGATAACTCACTCAGGCTCCATAGATTTCCCCGCTTGGGTCTGTGTGAAAGTGTGGGGAGGTCTACCTCCAACCAAGGGCAAACGGTCTTTGAGAAAACTAAGTCAATTCTTGAGTGTGATTTCATGGATTTTATGTCTATAGGTATACACACATTCATGCATTTTTGTGATAGAGAAGGTAAGATAAAGCTTGCTATTTTATCTATTTCTAAGCACAAGCAGCACCACTGTCTATCTCTAGAACTTTCTTATCTTCCCACACTAAAACTCTGTTCCTGGTAAACATCAACTCTCCAATCCTCCCTCGCCCAGGCCTGGCAACCACCACTTTCCTTTCTGTCCCTCTGTGCATTTGACAACTCAACAGTGATTTTTATCACACGTTGGGACAAAAATGTTCTTCTTTGGTAACATGTCTCTAAAATTATAAAGAAAATCCATGGGGGAAAAATGAGTCAGACAATATTTGCACACAGGTAATTAAGTCCTTATCCTACAACTCTACTTCCATTTTTAATAAGGCGACTGGGGATCACAGGAAAGATGTTGGCCTCAGCCACTGGAATCTGCATCAAACAAAAGAATGTGGGAACTCTGGTGCTCGTAGTCTGTTTCCATGGGGACGATCCATGAGATAAATCATCTCTGATAATTGGGCCAGTTATCTCCTCTGAATTTGCAGTCTTGGGCCATTAACTCTGTATATTAAGGATCATAGAATTCCCATGATGGAGTCCTTTGCAGTTCATGGTGAGAGGCTTCCGATTGCTCAAGGAGCCAGAGCAGGGGAGGCAACCTTCGTCTGACCAACAGTCCGGATGGAGAAGAGCTCAATATTGATGTGGCTTAGACCCAAAGAGGCAGTCCTAACAGGAGCTCTTCAGCGCCCAGCATCCCTTCCCCCTGGCTATGCCCAGGCTTGCCTTGGGCTGGCGCAGTCTGCACCCACACTCAGCTGCTCCTGACAGCGAGCTGCCCACCAGCAACATCCGCCCTGCCCTCACAGGGTCTCTAGCCCTGGCATCCTGCCATGCTGGCCTTGGACGGCAATCCTCCTGTCTCAGCCTCCCAAGTGCTGGGATTACAGGCATGTGCCAACATGCCCAGCTTATGTAGTGCTGGGGAATCAAATGTGGGTACTTAGTGCTTGACTTAACACTTGCTAGGCAAGCATTTTAATCACTGAGCCATTCTTCCAGTTCCATAATTACTCCTCAAAATAAAGTTAGTATGATTTGTTAACACTTTACAGGCCAGAAATTAAGCAAACAGCATTAGGAGGGACTTAACAGATGCCACTATTGATGAAGACACTGTTGGTCATTTCAAAATTATTAATAACATAACTTGTTGATCATGTTTACAATACTCATGACTTTACTACTCTATTCTGGAAAATTATACCAAGAAATGTATTAAAGGGGCAACCCACTTAGAACCCACTCCCAGATACTGGGAGCTTTTATCCTTCTGTTCTTTGTTTCTAAATAAAGACCAGTTATTCTATATCCTGCAAAAGAAAAAGAAAAAGAAAAAGAAGAAGAAAATGTACTAAGTAAGATGCAAACAAAAATTTAAAAGAGGATGTTATAAAGTAAAATATGTTATCAAAGATCCAACGTGACCATAAAACTTGTAAGTACCCCAAAGGTGTAAGTACACAAAAAACAGACTCAAATACACAAAGCAAAAATACAAGGAAAAACAAATCCCTATTCACAGAGAAATATTATAAGATGCTTCTATTAAGCAGTGGTAGATCAAAAATTCTGAAGGCTACCAAATGTATATCACATCAACAGTTACTATTGTTCATGAATTCTATCATCTTTCTCCTAACAATGTAGAAATACTGCTTTGTTTATTTTACCTTATAATGGGAATGAAGTATTTTGCATCTTCACATCTCAAATGAGAAACAGAAGCTCAAAGATTTTCCCTTTGATATTACAAGAAGAGTGGTAAAGTGAGTTAACTGCTCCTTAACTCTGACTGCTTTTAAAAATATCAAATACATCACTTTTGCTTAATAAATACTGTACTGTCTTCCTTGGCTTATATTCTAGAATTCTAAAATTCTTTCTTCGACTGTCCTTGGATAAGAACTTCTAACTGAGATCTCAGCTCTTTTTTTGCCAGATAGGCCTTAACAAGAAAAGTGCTTCCACTCCAACTATCCTTTCCAGCCAATGCTTCTCAAACTTTTCCATGAAATTGAAAGAGAAGGAATACTGCCAAACTCCTTCCTGAAAGTTAGTATCATCCCCAAACCAGATAAAGACTGAATAAGGAAAGAAAACTATAGAACGATTTCCTTAATAAAAGTAGATGCAAAATACTCTAACAAGATACTTGCAGATTATTACAACTTATTTAAAAGATCATACACCATGATAAAGAAATGCAAATGTGGTTCAACATAATTAATTAATGTGATAGACCACATAAATAAAAGCAAGGACAAAACTCACATGATTATCTCAATAGATGCAGAAGAAGCCTTAGAAAAAATGTAACATCATTTATACAATATCATCTAAGGAAAACAGATGCATAAGGTGTCTTAGTTACTTTTTCTTTGCTGTGACAAAATACCCAACATCCACAATTTAAGGGAAGAAAGATTTATTTAGCTTATGGTTTCAGAAGGCCTCTCTCACACACAGTCCATTCATGGGGCAACTGGCTATGGTGAAGGCACATGACAGAGGCTGGAGAGCTGCTCACGCCATTGCAGACAGAAGCCAAGTGAAGTCTGCAGACTCAGGCAAGGCCAGAGCCATCCCAGGGAAAAATGTTAACAATGTCTCTTCCTTCTTTTAATAACCTCAAGCTGCCAGTTGCCCTCCAACCCCTCCTCCAGCCCAAGGTGAGTGCTCCTCTCTCTCTCCCTGGCCCACAAGTCACAAATACACACCTGAAATCTCTGTCCTGGACATCCTCAGTCTCAACAAGTTGAGAAAATCTTTCCATGTCCAATCCCAAGCATCTGCCCCTTCCAGCCAGGCCTACCTTCCAATAGCACACGGTTCCAAATACAAGAGGCTTTTGGGGGACACTCAAGATACAAACCATAGCAGAAGGTTCTTACCTCAAGAAATGTAATTTATGACAGACCTACTGCCAACATCATCCTATGTGAGGAAAAGCTGAAAGCATTTCTCCTCAAATCAGAAATAAGACAAGGATGTCTACTCTCACCACTCCTGTTCAACACAGCATTTCAAACCTTAGCCAGAACAATCAGGCAAAAGAATGGAATAAAGGGGAATGCACAGGAAAGGAGCAAGTCAAGCTATCCTTGTTTCCAGATGACATGATCTCCCACAAATTCTGTTGGAAGACTCTTAGAACTAATAAACAAATTCAGCCAAGTTACAGAATTTAAAATCAATACACAAAAAATCAGTAACATTTCTTACTAGCAACAATAAAAACACAGAAGAAGAGATCAGAAAGGCAATCCTATTCACAGCAGTGTTCAAGAAAGTCAAAATCTAGGAATCAACATAACTAAGGAAGTGAAGGACTTCTATACTAAAAATGATAATATTCTGAAAAAGAAATTGAGGAAAATATTAAAAAATGGAAAGACATCATCTGCTCCTGGATAGGCAGAACCAACATTGCCAAAATGGCCATACTACCAAAACTGATACAGAATCAATGTAATCCCAACCAAGATAACAACAGCATTTTTCACAGAACTAGGGAATTTATATGGAAGCAGAGGAGACCCAGAACAGCCGAAATACTCCTAAGCAACAAAACAAAAGCAGGAGGCATCACAATACCAGACATTAAGTTATATTACAAAGCAATAGTGGCAAAAAAAAAAAAAAAAACGCATGGTATTGGCACAAAAACAGACACTTACATCAGTGGAACAGAACTAAAAATTCAAACAACCACAACAAGCACCTTCAGTCATCTGATCTTTGACAAAGGGGCCAAAAATATAGATATGCTGGGAAAGGACAGCTGCTTTAACAAATGGTGCTGGGAAAACTGACTAGCCACATGCAGAAGAACAAAACTAGACCCACATTTTCACCATGTACTGAAGAGCTCAGGTTAGAGACTCCGGGACAGGCTTCAAACTTACTCTAAAAGTTACTGGATCTAAGCCTCAGCTTCCTGAGATCGTAAAACAATTGTAAAAAAAAATGCCCAACGCCAGAATAGCCTGGGGCCATTTGGTTACCTAGTTACAGCCAATCAGAAAGAGTTAATACAAATCTGGTATTCCTGGGCCTGGGACAAAATCAGTAAATTATGATAGTTGCCCAGTTACAACTAACCAATCACTCGACGCCTCCGTAGACCTTACCCAGGCCATTAAAACACCACTCTCGGTTGGTCACATTCAAAAGGCTCCTAAAGGTCATGATTGGGTCTTGACAAAAGTTATGGCCACTTTGCCTCATCTGAGTGGTCAGCATTGCCATCATAAAAACTGTGTACTTATGATTGATTCTATGTAAAATGATGATGTACCTATGTCACATTTCCTGTAACCACCCCTGCCCCTACCTCATGAAATCCCTGCTCTGTCTTTGTTCCGGGCTCTCTGGACAGATCCACAGCGTTGGTGAAGTCTGAGACCCCGAGCTTAAGCCCCAATAAAAGCTCCTTGTTCTTGCATGTGTGACTGGTTCTCTGGTTCACTGGGGCTCCCCAAAATCTGGGCATAACAGTACCAAAACAGATACCTAAATACTATATAGATGGTGACAGGACCTGGGTGTTTGTGATACCAAAGGCCATGTTTTGAGTCCCTCTACTCAGGAAAGATCACCCTCTAGACACATTTCAGCAGATCTACTTCCCATGTCATATTCACCCCCAAACTGAATTCATGACTTTACACCCAGCACTGGCATCTGCAAGAAGATGGACATTTCAAAACCACGTACAACCTTACTTCAAATTTCTCTGCATCACCTAACCCTCTCTCTCAATAAACACAGAACTGCTAAATGGTTAACAAAGTAGCTGATTGGCCCTTTAGCTTGTTTCCTTATGTGTCTCTCTAGGGCCACACCACAACCCTTGCAATGATCTGAAGGATGAAGGAAACAGAGAAGAAAAAGGCTTGAAGTGTTCACCAGAGTGTTCACCATCAGTCCGGGGGAATCACAATCCCTCAGCAGACACCAAGAGCCAGCAAGGATAGAGGTATCATCTCTTTTTCCTACACCTGTTTGGCAAGAGCCAGAAAGGAGGTTTCTCAGAATCTCAGGATTGTAGGAAAGTAATCTTCTAGGTTGTTGCTAGACTTTCAAGACAACCATGTAAATTAGAAAAAAGTAGCCCTCCTCCAAATACAAATTCAAGAAAACAAATCTGCAGATAGGCAGCAAGAGAAGGTGTCACAGATTGAAGAAAACATCTTCCTTCCTCCTGGAGTGAACAGAGTCCCGGTGGGTACTCTCACCACTCGGCCAAGTGTCTTTGCACACACGCAGACTGGCCGGCTGCAGGTGGCTGTTCTGATGCCATCCCATCCTCACAGTTTAGGAACTTACTCTCTTGGATTAAAAGTGCAGGCTTGGGGTATTGGAATCTTTAGTTCCCCTTAGCAAGATCTGATTGCAGAGTCTTAATTGGTAACTCTAAATTGCCAAAATAATAACAGCTATCGCCATTATTGAGTGTGAACTCTGTTTTAAGCACCACCCAGCTTGTAGAAGTAAGTTGTTGGCGCCACCCAACCGGATGTTGCTGAGTTTCTGCCCCCATCTCCTTTTTTTGCGCGTAATTCGCACTCAGAAGATCTTCTGGACAGTGATTGACCAAATAGCTTGGGGACTTCCTGCGGCGACATGTGGACCCTTATGAAGACTCCACCCTCTGGCACTCCTGCTTGCCAGTGAGCAACTGCATGTACTTGTGCATTTTGCTGAGGTATCTGACATGTAGTAAACCACATCTATTTAAAACACATATAACATTTGATAAGCCTCATTATGTCTTGACATATACATGCAGCCACAACTCTACCCACGCAATCAAGCCAGTGAACACACCGACATGCTTCCAAGGTTTCTTCAGTTCTTTTGTCACCCCTCCTTCTATCCGCCTCCTATTTATCATAAATTAGTTTGCATTTTTAAGAGTCTTATATAAATTTAACCCTAGAGTATGTACTTGGTGTCTTGCTTTTACTCAGAAGAATGACTTGGGGAACCATTCATGTCGTTGCATACATCTACTACAGTGCACTGTATGAATACAACTCCATCTGTTCATCCATTTACCTGTTGATGGGTATCTGGGTTGTTTCCAATTGTTTTCTATGCAGAGTGGTCAATTTTAAAGCATCAGTACTTAAGAAACAGTCTCAGTTAATCTTCACAACTACATGATACAAAGGCTGTCATGTTTCAAATGCTGAAACAAAAGCTTGTGGAGGTGAATTAACTTGGCCAGGTAGGAGAGCAAGGCCAGGATCGGACCGACAGCTCATTAGCACCAAAGCCTACCCTCTGGAGAACTAGACACACGGAATGACAGGTATTGATACTGTAAGGACAGAGCCAGAGAGGACCAGGACAAAGCCTGAAGACTGCATGGGAAGAAACTTTCTACACTTACCTGGGAGGCATAAATCTCATGTTACACAGAGTAAGACTGAAAGGCTGGAAGTAGAAGTGCCAGCGTTATGCTGTATTTGCAAAATAGCCACACTGGAATCATACCTAGACTACAGAATGAGTGCTTAACAGGAAAACCACTGAATTCTCAAAAGAAGAATGGATAGATTTATAGAAAGGTGGTGAGCCGGAGGAAGTTCAGAGGACATTTGTTATTTGTTGAACTGACAGTGGGCTCATCCAGCCATCCGATAAAATTACTCAAAATATCTCAGGAGTCCTAACGCAGAGGAGATCACTTTGATAGTAAATCAACTCTCACACCCACATAAAGTATAGTCTGCTCCGGGAGCAGAGAGGCCTGCAGCTGCAAACTCCAACAGGAAGTCCAACTGCAGAGGCCCACTCCAGATCTCCAGGCCCAGAACACTATTACTGTAAAGGTTGGAGCCATCTGTCTCAAAAGCTGGAAACTCCAAAGGCAGGCCTCCTCCCTCCTACAAGCATACATGAGCCTTGCCTTTGCTGGGCCTCATACTGTGCACACTTGCCCTGGCAAGTCCCTGCTGGTGGACCTGGCCACGCGGCTGCTGACTTCATCTGGCAGAGGCCCTAGAGCCTGGGAACCCAGGTTTGAGCTCCATCTCTGACAGCTCTGTTGAAAACAAGTCTATTACCAGGCAGTTTTCCTGGACGTTGCACACACACGCATATTTCCCATTGTCATCCGATGACATCAGAACATTCGGAGCCAAGATAAACACGGCATTTTCCATGTGACCATTTCCTGAAAACTGGGAGGGAGATTGCTTCAGGGCCTCCTTGTGGCCCCTTCCCCCTCACACTGCCCGGCAAACACTAGGAAGAGTGACAATGTCAGCCACGTGGGAGCTGCTGCTTAAGGGACCCTGCTGGAGACAGACGCAGCTCACTGCAACCGAGACATTCCATCCGGAGCTCAGCACGTGTGATGGAGAAATGAAAAGAAAGCAACGCTGCAATGGCTGGTGAGCCTAATCATGGCTGTTACGGGATTTTTAGAGGGACCGTTAGATGCCCCTCTATGAGCCACAGCCACCAGCAGGCCTGGAGCTGGGAGCCACTCTGTTCTCCTTCTCCCCCTGTCCCCAGTATCTGCCAGCATCTGTCCTTCCTGGTGTAAATAGCTTCTCACATAAAAGAGCAAACTGTCAACGCTCTGAAAGAGAATGGCAAAGCAGGACGTCTGGCACCACAGACCAGCCATGCAGGGGTGGGTCACAGCTGAGTAAGTCACAGTGAACAATGAAGGGATCAGAGCATCCCTCGGGACAGCAGGCCAAGGAGAAGGCTGAGAAGTAGGATGCATGGAAGGATGGTTCTGAGTTCACACTGTACTCAAGTGACGACCAGGGTGTGCCAGCTGGGGGAAAGGGCCGGGGAAGGTACAGTAGCTCCAAGACTTATCGGCTGTTACTACTGCAGGCCACCCTGCTTGCAAGTGTGGGAGACCCAAATAATGATGGCAGCTGCCACTTGCTGAGGATCTACTAGGCTCCTTATGGACATAAACTATCGGTTCTTCACAGCTACTTTCAACTTGGATAGAAACTTCCCCCATTTTACAGGTAAAAACGGGAGCTTAAGGGGCTGAAGATCACAGAGCTTCTATGTGCTGGAGCCAACGCGTGGCCCACCGCTCCCAACACTGCGCTCTTCCCCTTACGGTGGGTCTCACACTCTGGCAGGTGCCAGAAGCACCTGGGGGTCGCTGTTGACACAGGCTGCAGGACTCTCCTTTGTCTGGCTCATAGGTTAGCGGTACGGCTGAGGCCGCCTTTGAAAAATGCTCCAAGGTGACACCAACACTGCTGTGCAGGAATCACACTGTGGAAACAACTGACTATGGTTAGTTCTGCATAATGGAGCCACCACCCCACGTGCCTCAGCTCTAACATCCTCTCCGCAGAGGCTTCCCATGACCATCCACCCGGAAGTGGATTTTCCCTTAGCTGAGGGGCTGGCAGACTGTGGCCTGTGGGTCAGATCCAGCCCCGTGCTGCTTTTGTCAGCAGCGTTCTATGTTACACAGTGAGGCTCATTCTCCCACCTATTCTCTGACTGCTTTTGTGCTACAACGTCAGAACCGGGTATCTGTCAGGGACTGTGTGGTCTGTGAAGCCAAAAATAGCTCCTGTCTGCCTCTTTATAGAAAGCATCTCTATCCCTTGCTGTAAATCATTCACTCCTTTTTTTTTTTCAATCCGCTTTGCCATCACACACCTCTCGGGTTGCTCACTTGTGCATTTGTCTGGGTCCTCCAGTAGATTGTCTCCTCCACAAGAACAAGGATGCTATGACCTTGTTCATGTCCCCGAGTGCCCAGGAAAGCGCTTGGCTGGTGGCTGGCACTCAGCAGGGATTTCTTGGATGAATGAGCATCACTGTTGTGTGCCTAGCATGTGCCACCATGCAAGGAACATGGCAGCCTGTGCAGGAAGTGGAGAGGAGGCAGGATGAGAGAGTAGGAGGAGACAAAGAGAAACAGATTACCAGTGAGAAAAAAGAGCCTTTGAAGGGAGGGCCACACACCGCTTCCTACTGGGCTGGGGAAACCGAGGCGGGGAAAGACAAACTCCTTAAGTCACTGAGGAGGTCAGCTTGACATTAGGAGAAGTTCCAGCCCGTTAAGAATGAAAGGGCCTGGTGTGATGCACGCTGCTGTCTGCTCCCACCCCCAGCCACGTCTGTGTCCTAGGATCTGATAGGAGGGCGGAACCCAAGGAAGAAGGAGCCCTGAGGAGGAGGAAAGCAGCAGAGGGCTCTGGAGACTGGTGGCGGGCGTGGCACTGGCTCTGTCACACGTTGCCTGTGGCACCCTGGTCTGGTTTCTGATCATCTCTGAGCCTTGATATGTTACTAAGAAAGTGAGGAATTTTGCACCATAGATGAATTGTAATTGGTTACTCAGGTAACATCTGTTTATTGAATGACAGATATGCACCTGCCATTTTTTGACATTGCAAGCATGCGGTGGTGAACAAGACAGTTCTCCCTCATACTCGTATATTAGAAGGCAGGACAGACAACAGAAGAAGTAGTCAAGGAGGTGATTCGGGCCTTCGGCTGCTAGCTGCAAGCTGGCCATAGAACCGCCTGGCCTTCACGCTCAAGGACACCTTCACAGGAGCTGGACACTGCAGGTGCTCGATTCATTTCTTCCCAAAGAGTCCTACAACTTCTGCGCCAAATTCTTTGTACAAACATGGGTACTGACTGCACTGCATTTCTGAGTGTCACTCAAATGAATGCTTGAATTTCTGTAATGAATGAGATCTCTGCATAGCCGGCTTCTCCATATCACTAGGGAGCAGCTCAATCTCAATACCTCTTCCCAGAGAGGCTGGCCCTGCACTGGGTCTACATGGGTGACAGTTGTCATCTCAGAAGAGGGTGTACACCCTCCATTGGATGAATTAAGTGAGACACAACTGCAGCCCAGGAAAGAGTGCATTAAATATTAACTTCACTACCATTGACATTATTGTACTTTTAAAAAACAGCCCAAAATTATCTTGATCATTTATGTTCTGTGCTGCCTCCGCCCTTTCCCTCACACCACAGTACAGAAGACACCTCAATACCATCCTTTCTTTTGTTCCAGTGCCCAGACAGTGACAGGCACATAGTAGGAGCAAAGCAAACATCTGCTGAGCAAGAGGAACAGACACAACAGCCATTCCTTTTTCACAAAAAAATTCTAGCAGAGGCTTCAACTCATTTTTTTACACTCTGATTAGGGGAAAGTTCCAGTGGAACAATGCCAAGAAGCCTCCAGACCAGCTATCAGAGGCCAGTGGCAGCAGGCTCCGAATCAAGGCACCTACTGCCGACCTGCTGATCCCCCAGCTGAGATGCAGGGGATACTTGTCACTGTGAGAAGACTTTCTTTGCAGCCTAAGCAGCGACACAGAACAGACGCCCCAGGGCTTCCCTCC
Organism: Ctenodactylus gundi; assembly: GCA_004027205.1. Taxonomy (NCBI): domain Eukaryota; kingdom Metazoa; phylum Chordata; class Mammalia; order Rodentia; family Ctenodactylidae; genus Ctenodactylus; species Ctenodactylus gundi. The sequence continues at coordinate 143,705 of PVKB01001963.1, forward strand.
CGCCAGGCCTGGGGTCTGTGATGTCTAGGAGATCCCAGGCACTAAGGCAAGTGGGTGGCAGGGCTCAGGTCTTCAGCAGAGGGCCCTGGAGCCTGCTAGGGGCACTAGAGAATCCAGAATGAGGTGGCTCTGTCTGGCCCACATCCAAGTCACCCAGGCTCGGTGGAGACGGAGAACTTCATTAGAATGAAATCGCACCTTCTAACAACCCCCCAGCAGACAAGCCGTGGAGCAGAAAGATGCCTGTGCTGGTAGAATGAAAAATTACCTCATTAAAAACTTTGAGGAGGCTGAGAAGAAACCTAGAATCCTCATAAAACCTTCTGCCTAACCCCTCTCCCATCCTTACCTAACTACCCTCCTTGCAGCAGCCACAGGCCCATTCCCTCCCCTGCGCCCGCTCAGGGCGAGAGTAGTCACTACGTCCCCAGAGGGGCAGGACAAGGAACAGCCATTCTATCGAGCAACTTCTCTGTATACTTCCTAAACACGTGTGGCCCATCCAGCTCCGGGGCCACAGTCTCATATGTTGGCTTCAGGGTGTGGTGGTCATACTTTTTTTTTCCTCCCCATTTTATTGATATGTACAAGTGCAGAATTCAAGGTTTACAATGGAGTTGAGCATTTTGTGTGCATACTTTCCTTGTCAAAGTGACAAGGACTTTCCCGCTCTCCTTTTGTCCCTCCCCCTACCCTCCCTACCCTCCCTTCACACCCCTACCCCTCCCCCCTTTGTCTTTTCATTTAAAGTTCCATGAGATAGTTGTGGTCTGGGTCTCTCATGTCAGAGAGACCATCCAATGTTTCACCTTCTGCTTCTGGCTCACTTCACTAAGCATGATATTCTCAAGTTTCTTCCATTTGTCTGTGAAAACCTCCGCGCTGTTGGACTTTATTGGTGCATAGTATTCCATTGTGTATAAATACCACAGTTTGTGTAACCACTGGTCTATTGATGGGCATTTTGGTGACTTCCATGTTCTAGCTATTGTTAGTTGTGCTGCTATGAACACGGGTATACATATATCTCTGTTGTATGTTGTTTTGGCCTCTTTTGGATATATTCCCAGGAGGGGTGTCGCCGGATCAAAGGGGATATTTATTTCTAGTCTTTTGAGAGCTCTCCATACTGCTTTCCAGAGTGGTCGAACAAATTTACACTCCCACCAGCAGTGCAGGAGGGTTCCTTTCTCCCCACAGCCTCGCCAGCATTGATTGCTATTTGACTTGTTCATATAGGCCATTCTCTCTGGAGTGAGATGGTATCTTAGCGTTGTTTTGATTTGCAACTCTCTTATGGCTAGAGATGTTGAGCATCTTTTCATGTATCTCTTGGCCCTTTGTACTTCTTCCTTAGTGAACTGCCTCTTCATTTCATTTGCCCATTTTTCAACAGGATCCTTTATTTTGATGGGCTTAGTTTTCTTTAGCTCCCTGTGTATTCTAGTTATGCGTTTCTTATCTGAGGTGTTGGTGGTGAATATTTTTTCCCAGTCTGTTGGTTCTTTATTTACAATGTTGACAGTTTCCTTTGCTGTGCAGAAACTTTTTAATTTGACAAGATCCCATTTGTTGATAATGGGGATAATTTCTTTTGCTCTTGGTGTCTTGCCAAGAAAATCTTTGCCTACCCCTGTGGTGGCCATACTTTGAAGTGGCAGGTCACTCACTAGGTGTGCTACCGTGGACAAGTCAATTCACCTCTGAGCCTCCTTGCTTGCCTCTGCAGCAGAGACGGGAATAATCACTGTCAGATAAAGTGGTTATGAGAACTAAACATGCTACCACCTGGCAGGTGGTAAAAACACCAGTGAGCACACAGCACATTCTCCATGAAAGGGTAGTAACTCTCTCCACCACCACCAAGAGGAAACTGAGGGTCCTGGAAGGTAAAAGATTTTTCTGAGGCAGAAGCAGTGAGGCAGCAGCCAGACGTGCCTGACTTGGGACGCAAGGTTCCCCCCACTGGGCTGGGCCACTTCCTTCAAATCCCATGACTCCCAGAGAGCTCTGAAGACTTCTGATGAACACATAGTGGTACCCTGGTTTGGAAACACAGTCCATGTCCACTAGATCTTGTCTCCTCCCTGCAGGCCCCAGCCCCTGCAGCCTAGGGCGGTGGTGCTGACCAGGCTGCACTGGGACACAGTCCTTCACATACTACCACCCTCTCTGGCCTTCTGGCAACCTAAGAAAACTTGGAAGTGTTCAGGGAATTTACATAGGATTCATACTTTCAGGAGAAACAGAGATAATAGGAGTAACTGACACAGAATCACCCTTTATGGAGGAAAAATCTCACAGACATTCATTCTCTAAGCGTGGTGCACTTCTGGTTCTGTATGGGACCGCTGTTACTTGCCTGCCTCTTAGCAAATACTTGCTGGGTGCCTGCTGCACATGAGCCATTGTGCTAGGGGCTGGGGCTGGGGCCTTCCTAAGAACACAGCGGATAAGACCCCTGACCTCTTGGGTCTTAAAGAAAAGTGAGGGGGAAGAACAAATATTAAATAACTATGCAAAGAAATATCTAATTATGACTTTGATAAACTTACCAAAGAAAATGGAAGGGTTTGCTACAAAGCATGCAACAAGGGATCTAATCCTAGCTTAGGGTCTTATCAAAGTAATATTCAGGAGGTAGTTTAACATGGTGCCTGATAGACAAGGAATGGTCACTAAAATAAAAGCCAAATGTTATGGCTTGGATCTGGAATGTTCCCAAAGCCTCATGTATTGGAATGGTGCGGAATAACTACGGAACCATGTTGAGGATTAGGGCCTGCTCAGGAGGGGTGGATTACAGGCATGCGGTGGAGTAAGGGTGGATCGTGACATGGAAGAGGTGGACACTGAAACTAACCCCAGAAGGGTGGAAAATTGGGACAGGACCTGGGAGGGCGTATGCCTGTTCTGCCCTTCCTCCCTCACTCAGCTTCACGTCCACCATGCGTGGACGGTTCGTCCCCTGCTCTTCCTCCTGCCATGTGCTTCCCCCACTGCTGGCCACCCATGAATGGACTGAGATCTTCTCAAACTACGAGCTGAAATAAATCTTTCCACCCTTAAATTGTAGATGCCAGGTACTCTGTCACAGCAATGAAGAAGTAAGGCAGGCTTACCCTCTGGGTCATGTTGGGGTTCTGTTACATCACCTAGGGGAGAATGAGCAGAAAGTGAAGTCCAACACTGGATGGCTGCTCCTGGTATCTACTTTCCATCCTTATTGTAGCAGCATGACGTGAAAGTGGAGTGGTCTGGAGAAATCACCTGTCACTTTTTATGTGTGAAACAAAGCTAAGGTCAAGGAAAAATTACTAACCTGAGGACAGTAAGAAACTGGGACACTCATTTTTGGGCCCCTCCAGGGACACCTGGAATATCCAAAATGTCAATGAAAAGAGCACTTGCTCAGGAGAAGCACTGCAATGGTCTCGTCTCATGAAGGGAAGAAGAGGAAAACTATGAGTAAACCCAGCCCTACATGTGGCCAATGACTCCCCCCGGAGGGCTGGTCAGTTCCAACCTCACTGGAGGGCAGCTTGACGTATGAATCAGAAGCCTTAGACCATATCTCCTCCGAAAACCATACTGAAGGAGGAAGCAGGCACATGTACGGGGTGTACAAAGTGAGCTGCTGCTACGTACACTGCATGGCACAGGGTCAAGCACAGACGTTCAGCTTGTGGGGCTCAGCAGTGCTCCTCTTGACCGTCAGGATGGTCAATTCTTCTTTGTGCAGGATCATCTAGTACTTTCTAGGATACCTGGCATTTTAAGACCCATTCAAATGCCGATGGAGTTTGCCAACCCTTGAAAAAGTAGCTGCCCCCTCCACGACATACATGCCAAAGTGCCCCCTAGTGGTGGGAGGTGCCATTCCAAGTGGTGAACAAAGGATCCTGGGAACTGAAATATACACAATACAGATATGGGAAAATCATGTCACAGTAGGTCCATGGGAAACAGGACAGGAATAGGAATAGACAGAAAGGAGCCAAGGATAACTGTAACTTTTAAATTGCATTTTTGATGAAACTGCTTGAAAAGTTGGCTCAGTTTTTAAAAAGCAAACTCCTAAGAACTTGTAACAAAGGTCTGGGCCAGAGCCTTTCACCTGTTATCTGAGCTTCCTCCTACCAACCCTGTTCTCAGGAAGCTGCACAGTTAAAACAAAAGTATGTCTCAGATTCAAACAAGTGGAGATGGTGTGCACTATAGCCCTCCAAACAGGAAACTCCAGAGACAAAAGATGACCCACCTCAGTGACCCCCAACTCCTGCAGGTGGTGGCTGTCACCTACCAATAGGCCATCCTTTCAGCTGTGAAGTGAGTCATTGTCTTTCTATTTGTGTGTGAGACTAAACCTGAACTTTCAATAGATTATAGATGTCCACACCCAAAAAATCCATCCAGTTTTGGCCACAGAACATCCTTCCTTCCATTGCTCAGAGGCCTGCGCTCTCTGAGTGTGCACTTCTGAATTTTTGTCTATTACATCTTTCCCGAGCCCCTTTCCGACTGGTCTTAAAACGCTTTCTCTGCGATGCGAGTGAAGGGACCTATTCCACAGCCAGGGTAGGCCTGGGCCCCATGTCTATTCTGCGGACCTCTTGCATTCTGTCCTGTGACAGTACCATCGAATTTTCTGTACAAAATAAAATGAGACAGGTACTCTTTAATACACAGAAACTTGAACAGATACAATAAAGTTAGAAAACAAATTTCCTAGATTGGTGGGAATAAGAGTGGTTTTTACTTGCTTTTCTAGATGTTTCAAATTTTTGTTTCTTTTTTTAATGAAAAAGTTGCTTTTATAGAAGAGGAAAAGGCTATTCCTGAGCAGGTGTGGTGGGACATACCTGTAATCCCAGTACTCTGGGAGGCAGGAGATCACAAGTTCTAACCCATCTTGGGCAACTCAGTGAGACCTTGTCTCAAAACAAAACAAAACAAAACAAAACAAAAAAAAAAATGGCTAGGGATGAAGCTTAATGCAATGGCCGAGTTCATTCCCCAGTACTAGAAAAGAAAAATAATAAAAGTTATTTTTGTTTTAGAGCACAAACACCCTGACAGCAGCGCCTCCTGCCACTCTACTTTGGTTTTGACTTGGGAGCAAGCACTAGCTTCTATGCATGCAGTGTGGATCACAGCCTCTCACTCTGCTCAGCATGGAGCACGCTACAAAGCAGTCAGTAGTTGTTACATGGAGCCATCCTCTTTGTCTTGATCGGACCACAAGTTTGCTGACATAACCTCCATCTTTCAGTATCAGTTTCAGCCAGTGGTTCATCTGTATCCCAGGAACATCTGCAATGCCTGGAGACATACTTGGTTTTTACAATTGGGACATGCTACTGGCATCTAGTGGGCAGGATAAGGGGTGCTGCTGAACACCCCACGATGCACAAAGACCATCGAGCCAGAAATATTGACGGTGCCAAGGGTGAGAAACCTTGCTTGCAATTTGCTCTTCTTACAATTTGATAACAATTTCCTAAGTTCGTCCTGAAATATTACTGCTCACTGCAAATTTGTCATCATACACCTCTAAGAGGTGCATTAAATACTTATTAACTGTTTGAGGGAAATTCAAGCCTCAAACAATGACTTCACGGACAGACACCATCGCTCAGTTCTGCTACCCTCAGGTTCTCTGACAACATTGAACTCGTTGCCCGGAGTGAGCCACACGAAGGATAGGAGAAACACCTCTGATTAGTTTTCAGCCTATCACTTCAAACCACAAGACAAACGCCTTGCTTCTCAGCAGCATCTGTTACATTTCTCATTCCCCCACTATTTTAAGAATGTTAGGTTTTGCAACTAGTGGAACTTCACGAAATTAAATGTCCATATTCCAGAACACTTTTCTAAATGGGAGATGACTTTACTTTGCATCATATTAAATTGAAGGAATTTCTCAGAAGAAATAGGATAATGAGGAGTACCACCTGCAGGCACCTTAGCAGCCCAAGACCTGAGAGGAGACGAGAGACTGCAAACCAAAAATCACTCTCACCACTAACTGGTCTTTCATTTTTGCCTCCAGCACAAAGCATGTCCATGTTCACTATTATCTCTCTTGATAGAAAAAGAGCTTTTTTCTAATCACAGATAACTAACATTCTATTAAACATTAGAATTTTTGTCAGGAAAACGCAATGAGGCCCAAAGTTTTTCTTACCTGTGAGGACATGAGATAGCCTTTTTAAAAAAAGACTTTAAATTCATAAATAGCTTTGTAAATAAGAGACTTTAAAAGATATCATAATTTAAAATTTGAAGCCCATTTCTCTTACACTACGTGACCCCATCAGTTACCTTTAGTATGGACATTTTACTAGGCAAATACAGAGCTCTGCAAAGAGCATGAAAAGATTTTCTCTATCTGGAGGGTAATTTCCCTTTTTAATCACCTCTGTCATATAGGGTTGAGAAAGTGCAGGGAACAAGAAAGCTCCCCAGGAATAGCAGAATCATAAGAGATGGGAATAATTTGGCATAATTCTAAGTACTTGTTTAAGAGCGTTAATCATTTTTCTCTCACAACAAATCAAAGAAATTTCAGTTTTATGCTTCCCAAAGACATTCACTTTGGATGAGTCAAACGGCCTCCAAAAATACCATAGACTCTCACTAGGAATTAGTAGATTGAATCAAGACTCTAGCTTTTGCCATTGTCTATTCTCTTGGGTCAACATGAATGAAAGTTTTCTCTGAATCTGAGTATCAATGAATGTTCTTTAATGGTCTTAGACAAGAATCTACTTGTGTAGAAAAAGGAAAATCGTTTCACTTTGGATAATTCAGGGCACAACCGGGCAGAAAGCAATGTTGTTTATGTGAACGGAAGAAAGACGGGTCACGTGCCAGTTGCTGGAAACGGGCAGCAGAGCAGAGACAAGCTCATAGTCCTGCCCCCAGTGTGTGGGGACGCACTGCCCAACACTGGTGGCAAGATGGCAGCATGGGAGATTTTCAGTCAGCCACCATCTCATCTGAGCTTCTTGGCAATCTCAAGTAGTTTAAGACAATCTTTACTAAAACAGGAAATGGAAGGCAGAATCTCAACCCACAAATGTCACTTCAGAAAGCACTCATTTATTTCCTGCCAATGTCCCAACTCAAAACTCCTGTCAGTCCTCATGGAGAGATTTTTTGTGAGTACTTCTAGTCTAAGATAGAATGGATGATCAAAAATGTGGTGAAAGATGAAAATAAACATATTTCTGTAAAAGACACATTGGTATTAATTCACCCTCAAAGTATCCCCTTTGTTTTGAACACACTTACCCTGTCATTCTTTCACTTTCTGAAGCATTTCCACTTTTGTGAATGGCTATGTGGGGTGTGACAATAAAATGAAGTAGATTCTACCACTGAGCACCACCCAATGGAGAGTCGCCATGTGAAAACTACCACTTGGCTCTCCGCAATACTGTTTTTCTACACAAACTGAAAAAAGGCATGCAAGGTAAACATGTTGGATATATGCATGACAGCAAGGTAGCCACCACAGTGGCTAAAGACACCAAGATAAAGGGACTACCCTCACTGCTTCAGAAAATGGCAAGAACAGTGGGACAGTTTGCTGGAAGCCAAGGGGCATATTCTGAGAGGGATTAATGGCAATCTGTCTCTGCTATAATTGTTTTTAAAGTTTAAGCACACACTGCATATTTCAATCATACCTTGTATGCTCTAAGAGATCACAAAACTGAACTGTATGTATTATCAAAGAAACTAACACAATAATAAGAATTAGAATTACTAAGAGACTAGGATGATTTGGCTAAGATCAAAATTTGTGTAAAAAAATGGCCAGTCCTCAACTCCAACCAATTATATCTTTGCAGGAGTGAGATTATAGGCCCTCAGAATTTCAAAATCAAAATATAAGCATGTACACAAAAATTTCTATTCTCTAAGTGCTAATAACTAGTTAATAATTGTTTAAAACAATGTCTTACTGGCTGTACAAACCCTACTTGATTTCATTGTTCATTTTGTAATCTCAATATGGCAGAAGAAAATGAGAAATGATAACCAAAGAGAAGACAGAATGGCACTCAGTCACTAGTAAATTCTGGGGTCCTCATTAGTTATTGGGAACTTTTTTGGTAACAACATCCCATCTAAAGTTCCTGGCTTAGGATTTCTTGGCTATCTAAAAAGATTCTGTCAGACACAAAGATCTTCAGAGAAAGAAATGGAACAGGTCAAGAGAAGACAACAGCCGAACACGTAAGATTCTGGCATCACTGTACTGGAAACTCACAGGGAAGAGGTGAAAAAACCCAGCTTACAGGCCTCTTTCTCAGCCAGCCTGGGGCTGCTGGGAGGGAAAATCCCAATACGAAGAAATGGAAAGCAAAAGCTGTATATCACCAAGAAAAACACAGCAGAGCGGAAAGAAACTAAGTTCTTCCCATCAAGCCAATAATATTTACAACCCGGGGTTACTGCCAAAATATTTCAGGAAATATCAATACCTGTCTTTGTAAAGTAAGGTTAAATGTAATGTTTAAATACAGCATATATCACCGGGACGAGTAAGGCAAATCTACAGCCCTTCTACTCCCCGTCACAAAGACTCTGAACATTAGGATCCACAATCAAGGATATACCCTCTCTTTTCACTGTCAGAAATGATGTTTTGCTTTCTAATTTCTAAAGCCAACATTTCTGAGATGCTTCCAGACAATCTGCAAGCAGTTAATAAAGGCACCAGAGAAGCCCTTGGTGACAGGTCAGTCCAGGCTCAGTTTCCTGTCCCTTCTCCACGCCACTGAGGCCTGGGACATCTTTAACTCATGTGCCTCCAAACACTTCTCTGACTCCACGAGTTCAACCTTTCCTTCTGGGCGTGAATGAGTAAGGACCAGTGAGACCAAGTCCAAGCCCAAACCACCATCACCCTGTGCCCAGAGCGGTACCTGCTCAGGCTTCAGCCCTGGTGGGACCCAGGCATATTCCTCCAGGGCGCAGCCCGAGTCATCGTCTGAGGTTGAGTTCCTCTGGAAGTCAAACATGAGTTTGCTGATCGTCTTCTCCATCTCCAGCGGCATCACTGTCACCATGTGCTCCTCCTGGGGACACTTGCAGTGCAGGCAGATCTTCCTAGAGGCACAAAGGTGGCAGGTAAGAGGAATGAAAAATGAAACCTTTTTTGTTGTTCCCCGCAAGGGTACCAGTCACCAGCCCTTGGATCCCAAACCATCAATACGTTCCTTATCAACAGACTTCTGGCAAAGACGTGTCAAGCTATGATGCAGAACACACCTGTCTCTGCAGCAGGTGTGGTGCATCCATGCAGTGTGGAAACAGCATGAGAAGTTAGATCTGTTGGGTGAACATGGATACAAACCTTACCCTGTCCTTCTAAATCAATATCCTAAGAGAAAGAACAGAAATATGTTTTATTTTCCGGGACAGAACACTGAATATGAACTGTCTTAAGCCACTTTCTCATTGCTGACAACTAACACCCAACACCCACAACTTAAAGGAGGAGAGGTTTCCTTTAGTTCACAGTGCCAAGGCTTCAGTGTACTTGTGATTGGCTGGCACAGTGGAATGGAGAAAAGCTTCTCAAGCCATGATGGAAAGAAAGCCAAGAGAGCAAAGGGAAGATGGGGCAAGAACATATCCTTCCCAGCATGCCCCATATAGCCCACCCCCCCAGCCCAGCCCCTCCTCCCAGCAGCATGAGAAACCATCCAAAGCTGAACCCACTAATGAGCACAGCACTCTGTGATCCAATCACCTTCCAAACACACAAGACTTTTTGGGGAACATTTCAGATTGAAACTTTAATGGACTATGCCCACAACGTCTTCCACAGTGACAGCAATTACAGGTGTATTGTCAGACACAGATCAGAAACAAACATCAGTAGACGTAACGAACGCTGACGAACACTGCTTCTATAAAAGGTTCCTAAGCTATGGAATGAGGAAGAAATCATTTTACAAAGAACTGCAGATAAGATTTTTTCTAAGAAAAGCACACATTTTCCCTCACTGAACAAACCTGGCCCTAAGAACTCATGAGAAAGACATTTTTCCCTCTACTAAAGGTCCATGGTTTGAAATTCTAATTAAAAACTCAACACTTCCGTATGCTGGAGGTTTTTGTTTTTAAGAAAAAATGTATATATACATATAAAGATCATGTATCTGAATTATTTCAAAAGGTAGCAGCCAAAGATAAAAAATCTCTCCCCCAAACTGAACATTTCTCTTTTAAGGTTACCATCTGTTCCCTTATCCATGGCTACAGAAATGATAAAGCAACAAAAATGTTGATGTCAGCAACACAAAACCATTTCTAGCTTCCATCAATAAAGAGAACAGAAGCTGAAATTTTTAAGAAAATAAGCTGTCTTGTGTGCACTCTGATCTTTTTCATTAGTTTTCGTAGCACCTGATAAAGGCACCCAGAATTCTAATCCCCACAGGAGCCCGAAGCATTTGACAACAGCTCTGTTAAGATATAATTCCCACACCACAAAATCCACCCCTTGAAAATGTGGGACTCCTTAGCTTTTAAGATATTCACAGCATTGTGCAATCACTGCCATTATCTAATTTTAGATACCTCCAAAACTCATGAGCATTAGCTTTGCCTGCTTTAGACTTTTCATATATGTGGAACCACACAACATGCTGTCTTTTGAAAGTGGCGTCTTTCACATAGACAGATGTTAAAATTAATCTGCGTGGTAGCAGGCATCGATCCCCCCTCTTTCTTTTATTGTTGAGTAATACTTGATTGTATGGACAGATCATATTTTTCATTCATCGTCCAGGTAGTGTCTTGTGGCTGATACACAATACCCAACACCCACAACTTAAGGAAGGCCTATTTTAGCGAACAGTTCAAAGGTCTCACTCCTTCTGCGCTGGTCCAGCAGTGGTGGAAGGGTTTGGCAGGCACAGGAAAGCTGTTCATTATCTCCATGTTACATCAGGAGGCAGAGCAGTGTGAAGGGTGGGGCTGGTAAGGGTGACGCCACCGTCCAGGCCATGTCCTGAGTGACTGTCCCCCTAGCCAGGCCCTCTTCCTTAACAGTGCACAAAACCAGCAGTACATTGATCCATATGACCCAATTAAGTCCCATGATCAAGCACGTTCCAAATACATGTGGTCTGGGGGGACATCCCAGATCCAAACAGTAGTGGCTGACAAGTGGACCCTTGTCACTTCCGTGACTAATGCTGCTCTCAATACTCACATACAGTGTTTTTCGTGTGGCTCTATATTTTCATTTCTCTTGAGTGTACACATAGTGATGGAATTCCTGCATCAGATGGTGATTTTAACATCTGAGAGACTGTCAAACTATTCCAAAATACCTGCATTATTGTCGATTTCCACATCAGTGACAAGGACTGTATCTGCCACACTGTTACTTTCTATCTTTTTGTCATTGTCATTCTACCAAGTATGACATAGTATCTGTGTATCTGTGGTTTTGATTAGCAATCTCCCAATGGCTAATAAAGCTGAACATCTTTTTATATATTTTCTTCAAAAAATGGCTACATGGGGCTGGAGGAATAGCTCAGCAGTTGAAGTGCTTGCCTAGCAGCTCCGAGTCCCGAGTTCAATTCCTCAGCATCACATAAGCTGGGCGTGGTAGTGCATGCCTCTAATCCCAGCACTCAGGAGGCTGAGACAGGAGTATTGCCTTGAGTTCAAGGATAGCCTGGGCTGCATAGTGAACTTAGAACCAGCCTGGACTACAGAGTGAAACCTTGTCTCAAAAAAAAAAAAAAAAAAAAAAATCACTACTCAAATCTGTAATCCATTTTGCATTGGGTTATCTTTTATTTTATTGTTGAGTTTTAAGTGTTCTTTTCATATTTCCTAGGTATAAGTCTTTTATTAGTTATATGATTTGCAGAAATTTTTCTCTCATTCTTTAAAAAATGGCTGTTCAAATCCTTAATCTATATTTTCACTGGGTTATTTTTTATTTTAGTGTGGAGTTATAAGATGCCTTTTCATATTTTTCTGGATATAAATCTTAGCCGTAAGATTTACAAAATTTTTCTCCTACTCTCCGGGCTGTTTTTTTACTTTCTGGATGACATTAAATGAAACAAAAACATGATACATTTTGATGAAATTGTTTTTCTTATGTCATTTGTCCTTTTGGTATCACATCTAGGAAACCGCTCCCCTATCACACAACACAGATCTATTTATCCTTAGAGTCTACCCTCACAGTTTTATGCTTTCAGGGCTTACATTTATATCACTGATCCATTATCCATTATCTCTGTATATAGTATGAAGCAGAAATTCACCTTTGTTCTATGCCATAGTCCACCCCAGTCCTTCCCCAGCCATCTGTCTTGGCACCATTGTCAAACATCCACTGGCCTTAAAGCTAAGGACTTATTTCTGGCCTCTCAGTTCTACTCCTTGGAGCTATATGTCCTATCCCATGATGCCAGTGGCACACTGTCTTGATTATTACCGTTATGTAGTAAGCTTTTAAATCATGAAGTATGAGTCCTATAACTTCTTTCTATTTTTACAAAAATGTTCAGGTTTTTCTAGGCTCCTGGCATTTGCACTCACAAAGCATGAATTTTGGGGTTAGCCTGCCAGTTCTACAGAGACACCAGCTGGAATTTCAACAGGGACTGCACTGAATCCATACATCAATTTGGAGATTACTGCCATCCTAATAACTTTCAACCCATGAACACAGGATGTCTTTCCAATTATTCCAGCCTACTTTAATTTCTTTCCATGATATGCTGTATATTTGAGGCACAAGTCTTGCATTTCTTTTATTAAGTTTATTCTTATGTATTGATTGGAATGGTTCCCTTAATTTCATTTGCAGATAGTTAATATGCAGAAGCAGATATGACTTTATACTGATGTTATAGAATCCTGCCGAACTCATTTATTAGTTCTGTGTGTGTTCCTTAGGATTTTCTTTACACAAGATCATGACATGTGAATAGAGTTTTACTCCTTTTTCCCAATATGATGTCTTTTATTTTGTTAGCTTGTCTTGCTGACTAGAATCTACGATATTGAATGGAAGTGGGGGGTGTGGCACCTTGGTCTTGTTTGTGATCCTCACAAAAAATAACCAACCTTTAACTCCAAGTATTCATGTTAGTTGTGGCATTTTTCCTTAGATGTTCTCTATCAGTTTAAGAAAGTTCCTTTCTACACTAATTCACTGAGTGCTTTTTTCCCCTTTAAATAGAAAAGGGTGTTGGATTTCGTCAAATGCTTTTTCCTTATCTATTGAGATGATCAGTTGGGTTTTTTGTCCTTATTTGATGAACGTGTTATGCCTAAAGTTTGATACAAAAATGTGCACGAAGAAACAGAACCATTTGAGTCCAGCCAAGTCAGACGTGTCAAATCTTCCCACTTCCTGCTTTTTGTCACATCAAAAACAAGGCAGGATGCACACTTTGGATCTGGTTTACATCTTCATACTGCAAGATATTCCATCCAGATCCTAGCTGTTGCTTTAAAAAGGGCCAAAGGTCACTTCAACAGTAACTCTTTAATTAATCAACTACTGTAAAGAGGTCAAAGTTTCCATTACGCCTAGCAAAATGAATCAGACATAGAAGTTTACATATTGCATAATTTCTCTAACATGAGAAAGCCCAAGTACAAATAAGTAAGAGAGCCAAACAAGAGTGACAGCAGGAAAGAGAAGAGAGACTTTGTAGGGAGGGCGAGGAGACACCGGAGAGGGGTGCGGTGGAAAGGGGGAAAGAAAGCCGCAAGGATACATACACTGTCTACGTGCACCAACTCCTCAACCTGAACATGACTGAAACTAACTTGGGGAAAATACATTATATAGATTGGACTCTGCATTCTCCCCGAATATAAGTGAAACTAGAGGTGGGTGAGCTGAGGGGGAAGATGGCAGCGGTGGGGGGGGAGGGGGGTGCAAATAAAATATGTGTATTTCATGCACAGATCTGCCAACATGAAATCCATTCAACCTTATAACCAGTATGGACAGTATAACAAAACAGTGGAACAGGGGAAAGACTCCTTTATTTTATACAATACTGACAGATTTTTAAGTGGTTTACTTGGAACAATAAAAATTTAGTAACTCTAAAAAAAAGAAAAGAAAAAAAGGAAAGAAAAGTGAAGTTTTCTGGGAAGGAGGCAGGATTTATTTTTTTCTTTCCAATCTTTTTACAGCAGTATACGATTTTAGAAGAAAAAAAAGTTTCAGTGTGTTTAAACAAATTTAGTAAGTTCTCTGGTGACTAATGGTTTTTACTAGAAAGTCATACGTTAAAAACAAAATGTAAAGGATTTTTAAACCAAATTTAATCCCCAGAGTGTCCATCAATAAAGCTCATTTATATAGCAACCTAGGGGAAAGCCCTGTCTACTCCTGAACAGACATCACTGAACGGATGGAGGTCCTAGTAGGAAAAAAAAAAAAAAAAAAAACTATCAAGCACCTGCCAGGGAGGGGAGAGTTCCAGGCACTGGTTGTCAGACTGAAACAAAGCCCCCTGCCTCTTGGCATTTATGCGCTCCTGGAGGAGAAAGAAACAAGTGATAAACATAACAAGTCATTCAACCATTAAAGGTGGAAGTGCCTTAGCAAATGAGAAAGGAGACTCAGGACGAGGGGCTGGATAGAGTGGGGAGACACAGTCCACGCACAGCACAGGACTCACTTTATACCTCCCTCGTGGCCTTGGTCTGGCTCCCAGACCTCCAAGAAAGGAATGCCACCCCACTTTCCAGAGAGGAAAACAAAGGCTCAGAGTAGCTTAGCAACTGGCTTCCAGGAACCCTAAATAGGATGCAGAGCAGGGCATCCAAGAAGGGCCCATCTGAGCGCTGAGCGAAGAAAACACTCCTGGGGGGAGCATCATCAGGGGCAACAAGAGGAAAGGGAAAACAGAAACGGCAAATCACAACCACAGGGCTCTACCCGAGCTCCCGAGAGCTGCCTGCCTTCTGCTCCTGGCTTATCATCACCCGCATCCTGTGGCAAGGCATTCTCAAGCTTCTGGTGATTCCCCAGCGGCCTCTGAAAAGCTAACTTAACAACTTCCATTTACAAATCAGGAAACCATGATACAAAAAGCCCAGGCAGGAGCAGAGGGTCAGTGAAGGCAAGAGGCCTGTTCCAGACCCCCACGCCCGCATCCCCGATCCCCGCGCCTGCACCAGTGGCAGGGCGCACAGGGCGCACAGAGCAGCCAACAGCACTCTCGCACTCCATAAACGCTCTCACCCGAGTGATGCGGAGTCGTGAGTGTGTGGGGAAATAGAGGACTGGGCTTTTTTTTTTAAATAGACATTCATGAAAATAGAACCTGCTAGTAAAGCAGGATTTCATTAAAAAATATATAAAGAGCACATTGGTTTCATTCTGTCAGAGTTGACACTGTACCTGCACATAATTGGGTGTGTGAATGACAGGCTTTCAAGGAATGAGCCACGATTCAGACAGTGGGGTGCTCGGCACCCTCCACCCAGCCCCTGCCCCACCAACCTCTGCAAATGCCCGATCGCGGCTCTCCGTGTATTTGCTTCCACAGCTCAGGGGCCACAAGCAGCTCCTCTATGCACGACTTGGTATTGGCAGAGGTGGCCACCTCTGTACCGTGGTGGCGCGGTCATCCGCACCCATGACCGTGGAAAGCTGACTGTGCCTGAGCACCAGGTGACTTGCAGGGATGCTGAAGGGCTCATTAGAAAACAGGCAGGGTGTCCTTGAGATGCTGGCAGGTTACTCACGGCCCTGAACCCTGTGCCACAGGTCGTGGTTTGTATGAGTTGATGAGCTGAGCAGAAAGCAAGGAGAGAACCTCCTTGAGAACCGGATTCTGGCAAGGGCCCGTCACAGCTGCGGGGATGACTGTGGGTGAGACTGGACGCACCATTACATCCCCTCACCTTTTTGTTCTGTCTCTTATCCTCTTTCCTTTATCTAACAAGATTTTGTTGTTGTTTTTTGGTAAAAGAATTCAAATATAGCAACTCAGTATATAAGCTGGGTGATGTTAGAGGACATCGTGACCCTGGCTTCTCTTGAGCAGGTGCTTCCCCGGCTCCAGGCATGTCCATGGTCCTCACATCCTCAGGGCTCCAAGGACGCAAGTGTGAGACCACTGTGCTCCTGGGCCTCCTCCGGCTCATTTCTAAGATGTCCCAAAGTGTGTCCTAGGTGCTGAGTGGCTAGACAGGAAGGACAGAGGATGGTGATAGCTTTTAAAGAGACAATTTCTAATCACAAAACTCTTGAATACATGTAATAAATAACAATTCTAGTCATAGACACTGTATGGCTGGTTGCCGAGACACTCATGAAGATGCCTGGGGAGTGGAAGGGACGCCTGAGCCATGGTTTCGTTAGCTGTGAGCCAGAGCACAGAAAGGGCATTTGCCCCAGCAGGCCAGGAGACCACCCCTGTAGTGGGACCTCCATACATGGAGGGCACTTTCTGTACGTAGGGTGTGGGTTCTCCCAAGAGACCCAAAGGCCCAGCAATTCTGAGTGATACAAACTTTTTCAAATTGCTCCCAGGGGTTTATATCAACCTCACCTGCCTGCCGTGCCAGAAACTCTTACGTTACTCTGCCTGTCCATCACTAAGCTGGGTGCCTTCTAGGGCATGTATGTAGAAAGGTGCTGGTGTGAAAAAAACCACATCGGCCACCAGAAAGGATTTCTCCTGGCAGATCCGCCAGCTGTCTTCCTGCCCCTCCCCTCTCTGTGTCATGGGATCACTGGTCCCAGTCAATGGTCAGATCAGGTTCAGGCCACACTCACACACAGGGCCACGGGAAGGCCATTTAAAGAGTGGCTGAGCTCCTGCACAAACCAAGTGACCGATGAGTGTACAAGGCTGGACCCAACGTGGCGGTGCTCTCAGTGGCTGAGGCCAGGTGTGGGGAAATAAACTTTAGTAAAAGACAACACCATAACATACCCCAAAGGCCTTCACGGCTTCTTCTTAAAGAAAAGATGCATCCAAGGCATTTAAATTCTTCTATGACCCTAACTTGAAAGAGGCAAAAGAATAGCTCCTTTTATTCATAAGGAAAAAAAGGTGAAACATTTTTCTCCTTATTATACTTAATAATTTAAAGTTACTGCTTCTCTATCCTCAAAAAATAGTACGCAATGTACAAAGAAATCAGGAATTACAGATAAGCAAAGGGAAAGAAAAAATTTTCAAAACACTCACAATCCCAAAGATAATCACTGTTAAACAGAAACAGCTGTCAGGCCCCTTTTCCTCAGCGCTAAGAAACTGGAGACCAGACTTCATCCTACGTGCCCCCTGTCAGCGAGAACCAGAGGACAAGACTCTGGCTGCAGCAACAAGAGCCAGAGATCCCTCACACCCCAACACTCTGGGCAAAGCAGAGTGCATCATTCAGTCCAGATAAGTGAGTCTGTTCTGATCTAGTGCCCTGTGTTAGGATCAAGAATTCACTGACGTGGTGTGGAAGATACCACCACTGTGGGAATTCCAGAGATATATATGGGTATTGCAGAGTCAAAAGTGAGGCCCTGGAGATAAAGAACATCTGAAAACCAGATTTCACTGGCTATCAACTTTCCATTTTCTGCACAAGTGGAGAGAGATGGGGCATGGGTCATTTAAAACCACTAAGACTGGGCCCTGACTTGTGTCTCTGCATAGCAGGCACGTTCTCATCAATGCTGTGGTAACTTACGCTACATCAAACCTCCTAGAGGTCCCGCCAGGGGAGAGGCTGGCTCCGCAGGCACGGGGAAAGAGTCCAACTTGCTTACACGCCTTTCAAAGGAGAGCATCCACTCCGCATGTAACTGCACCAAAGCCCCCCTACCCTCTACCAAACATTCTTTTTAAATTGACTGACCTCTGACAACACCTTCTCCAGCTTTCAGGAATTGTTTGGGATGAAGAGAATTTTACTGGATTTCAGGATGCCTAGAAGTAAGAGAATAGAAAGACGGTGGGCATGTATGCCAAGCCACCACCTGCTGTGCTCAACTGAGTCAGGAACAAGGTCTGCCCAACACTGTGGAAGCAAGCCTACCCGGAACAAGCCAGAGGTACAGATCCGGTGCTGCCTCAGGAACCTCAGCCATTCTCTCCAACAGCTGCTTGGGTTACACCAACCTGTGACCCCACCCAGCACCCTCAGCTCCCTCCCACCTGACAGTGCCTCACAAAACATACAGGTGGATCCACATGTCAAGAAGAAGGAAAGGAAGTACTGGTCGAAGCTGCAGAAGTACAGTGAAATGTTCCAAAAGCTGAATGTCCCCAAACCTGCTCCCAAGACAGGTCATGGGCTCCCCATACAGACTCCAGAGCCTTCTCCATCCTGGAGGGCGGCAGGTAAGGAGGAATGCAGGGCTAGGTCTTGTACTAAAATCATTTCTGATACTGACGGAGAACTCACAATATTCCTACTACATTCACATACTTTATCCCATTTATTCACTTTGCAATAAAGCTGGTATTTCATCCCATTCAGAGATACCAAAAAAATGAGGCTTAAATTCCTATGTGACTTGACTGAGATTACATAGATTAGAACCTATGCTGCCCAACTTGAAGATAGGAGCTCTCTGCCAAATTATTTCAGGTACAACGCTCCCATATTGCTTCCTTTTATCCATCCATCTGTCCATCTATCCATTCAACCAGCCAAACACACTATTTATTGTAGGATAGATAACAAATTGTTTGCTAGGCACTGCAACAATATAATTTCTTTACCCTCACGGAGTTCCCAACCACATGATCAAGACAGATAACAAGACAACAGTCAAGTAAACAGAGACAAGCTTGCTCTTCATAGATGGGTCAGGATAGTCATCCCCACTGCAGGGTCTTTTGAGTTTCATTAGAAGCTGACTTGCCAACCAGCTGGGAGAAACATCAGGGCAAGTTTTCCAACTAAGGGAAAGTGTACCTAAAGGCCCTGAGCAAGGAAGGTGCTGATATGGCCTCCCTCCTCCCCTTTCAGGGCTTGCCCAGATGACAGCGGCAAAACGGACTGAGACACTGCCTGTCCCAAGGCCCAAGTGCCGATGGGAAACTCAGGGGGAGTCAACATCTCAGTGGGCGTTGGAAAATTCTTTCATCCCCCCTAACTTGCGTCTCCTGGAACGCCTATATCTCTGTCTCGATACCCAGACGCCGGGACATCCTGTTACAGGAAGCCTTATTGGCTGCTTCCTTCTCTTTCCTGGTCACAATAATTTGTTTATCCTTTTCTGGCAAATGCTGAGTCTGAACGAAGCACCCAAGCACGAACCCTGACACTTGCCATGTCTGGAAGCAAGATTGCTATCTCTGTGAGAAAGGAGAAAGGGTTTCCTCATAGACACAGAAGCTAAAGGCAGCAACTGGGACGGAGCCAGCTGGGTACAAAGGAGGCTGCAAGCACAGTGCCAGCTCCACGCTGCCTGGCCTGCCCCGTCCCCTCCCTGCCACTGGGGCGGGATGCTGGCTCTCAGGCCCTCAGTGGGGGGGTGGGGGGGTACAAGGAGTCCTCAGTGACAGTCCTCTGCCCAATGTGCCAACTCCTACTTGGATGAAGAAGTACGTAAGTACCTTACTGCAGGTTGATTTTTCTTGTAATTTTTCACCAGTGGAAAAATCCCCCTTTAAAAACAAATCTCTTGGATGACTGTGCTTAGAAACATACAATTTAAAGATCTTGACTTATAATATGACTCAGGAGGTTTGGATCTGGAGTGTCCACCAAACGCCTCCTGTACCTGGATGTTGTGCAATAGCCTTGTGCCACTGGGAGGTGAGGCCTGGTCGGAGGCGCGGATCGCCCTTCCTCTCTCGCTTGGTTTTTGTTTGACATGCCATGAACAGCTGCGCCTCTGGCATATGTTTTCACCATTGTTGGTTGCCCATTAATGGATTGTGACCTTCTGAAACTGAGCTGAAGAAAACCATGTTTTCCTTAAGTTGTGGACATCAGGCATTCTATCACAGCAACGAGACAGTAACTAAGACAGGGAAGAACTAACTGAGGGGCAGGTTCTGTTCTTCCAGGATGGGACCTTCAGAAAGTGTCTGCTTAAGGAGACTAGGGAGATGGCCCCAAGAAGGCCTTGTAGAGGAGTGGCAAAGGCCAGCATGGAGACTGAGGGCAGTCAGTGAGCAGCCTGCAGCAGTGGGCACGCAGGACCCACTGCACAGAGCACCATGGAAGATGGGACTGAAACTTCCTCAGCTGAGGTCCATTTGAGAGTTGGGGGGCATCCATCTGATTCCTTGTGGTCATTGGTTGAAGACCACTCGGGGCCCCTGATCTACCCGAATGCAAGCTAAGCAGTAGTGGTGAGCACCCGGGGGACAGGGTGGTGACAAACATTGGCAAGGCAGCTTCCAGGAACGAGCAATGGCCCGTGGGGCACTGCAGCCATGGACAGGTGCTGCAAAGGGCTAAGCAAAGTGAAGGAAAGCCAGAAGTAAGGAGGCCCCATCTGATTGGGACACGATCACAACATGAGCAACAGAAAAATCTAGGAGTCCACAGCATTATTCATGGAACTTCTACGTGACACTGCATTCTTTCAAAATAAAACAAATTGGGCAGTACTATGATCCAATTCTATGGTCATTATCATACCAAACACTGTGCCTGGGGCTTCCTGGTTAATGAGATGTCAGGAAGGGCACTGGAAACCGGACCTGAACACTGCTGAGCAGGAGGTTTCAGGCAGAAAGCGGAGAAAGGAACATTCCTGATGGGTGAATAAAGGCAGGAAGATGGGAGGGAACATGGTGCCTTCACACCATGGAGTGAGGAGACTCGGATGCTGGCAAGATAGCAGCTGGTACACTACTGTGCAGCCGGTTGAGAGGACTTGTGGTTCTGCTGGAAATGCATTCCCAAGCCAGCAAGGAAGCTGCCTACCAGGCACACCACCAGCTAATTCAGGACCACGATGAGTAGACAAGCGTGGCCACCGATGGAGTCTCCATGACAACACTACTACCTGCATCACTGCATCCCTGCACGCAGCTGGGGGTATCCAGAGAGCTCTGACTTCCTTAGCTGTCACATCCACTGCTCTGCTAAGAATAAGCCAAGGTGCACAATAGGGGCTACGCCTTCTGGAGAAATTCCTCCACTTCATTCTGTCTTCACAGTAACTGGAATTTTACAGCAGGTATTTTTTTTTCTTCAGTGAAAGTTGAGCAACGCAAAGTTCCAGGAGCCCTTCCTTTTCAGATGAGTTCTGCAAGGGGCAGTTTCTGAGGATATAGCTGCAAACTGTCTTCCAATACTCTTCACCTCCAAATTTCAAGGCAAGAATGAAAAATACATACAGAATCCTCTGTGTTTTGCTTCCATCCATCTACTGAAGTACTGGTGTGGCCTCTACCTCCTTGTGGAGGAGGTTAGTTACACTAATAAAGACAAGATCTGAGGCATTAAAGAGCCCATGAGTACTTTAGGGTAGTACAGTTGCACTGGGTTTGAAGACCACTTTGGGGCCTTAGGTTCTGGAGCAAGTGTCTAGGGTTCACATTCTAACTCCACAACTCTATTGAGCAGCCAGCAGGATTAAATAACTTAATATGCACAATATGCTTGGAATACAATAAAGACTTTACTATGTGCTAGTGTGCTGGCCCTGGGCTATGTCTAGGGACAGAGAGAAGAACGAATTGGTTGTGGTTCTTGCACTCTAAAAATCTAGCCCCTACTATTGTATCACAGTTAAGAGTAGAAAACAACGTGATGAAGTGATATTTCTACAAGGTTTTATTAAAACTCTTTAGTGTGTGCTGGACTACGCAATGTAAACGTAATCACTATCTTCACTAAGGCATTACTCATCTTTTACCATGCTTTTGATTTGTCAAGGTCACTCAAAAGTCCTTCTCTTTGTATCAACATACAACAAAGCAGCCAGTTAGATACTGTCTCTTGGGCTCATCAGATACTACACAGCAGCGATCCTCAACATCTTTGACACCAGCCATAGGTTTAGTTGAAGACCATTCTGGGGGTGGGGGATACTTTTTGAGCAGTAGGTTGTTGGAGAAAAGAGCAAAGCTCCACTTCTGCCAATCAGCAGCAGTATTAAAACCTGATAGGAGCATGCTGACAGGAGGCGGGGCTTTGCTTGTTGTTTTCTGCTCCTCTGTCCCAGTCGCTCGTCTGTCAGGGGGTCAGGGGGTGAGGGGAGCTGCCCTTCCAAGTCTGCAGCTGGAGGCTGGGAACCCCCACTTTAGAGCTTATCAAGCACTTGCAACTCAGGTCACTTCTATCAATAATCTCTCCAAGGTCCGTCAGAAGAGCAGGCTTATTCACAGATGAGCACTGTGGGGCTCAGAGAAGCCAAGGGCTGGGCTTTATTGTAGTACTAAGTGCTGAAAATGTCTGGAACGCCACATCTTTTTATCCCAAGAGGAAGAGAAAGCAAAGTCATTTTGGTCCCACGTCTGGGTATGATTCCTCCAACTTTTAAGATATTTTTGACAGTACGTTGGCTTCGGCTAAGCACATCCCATGCATTTCCTATTTGATTCTCAAATTGTGCTATGAGATGAAATTATTATCACCTACATTTTGTAGATGGGACAACTAAGATTCAAAGTGTTTATAGAAATGACCCAAAGCCCTCCACTAAAGCACCCGAACACCTTACTCCATGTAAAACAAGTTCTGCTCTTCTCCGTGGTCACAGAGAGGCCCCCCAATCACTGGCAAGTCAGAGGAAATTCTTAAGTGGCTGCTTATTAATAACATTTTCAGTTTATATTAGGCTGCCTTTCATCCAGGGGAACTGGGCCAGCATCATACACAGAGACCCACAGACATCCAGCCATCTCTGGTGTGGACTTGGGCCAGCTGGCACTGATATCCCTCAGGGGCTCAGCCTGAGAGGATTCTGTACTGGTCACACCCTTCAAAATTTGACAGGAATCCTTTAATATCCACGCTGAAGTGCTTGAGGCAAAAACTTCCCAGAAATTCATGTTCCTCTATGGATGAGGCCAAAGGCTCAAGGTGACCCCAGTGGACTTGTGAAATGACAGCATCAAGAAGCTGGGTGTTTACCAAATCCTGATGCTGGATGTAAAACTCCTTCATTCAGATCGAGTTAGACACACGAGAGAAAGACATTATTTTTCAAGAGAGACCTGGCTTTGGTCAAGTCCAAGGAGAAAAACAAACAAAACAATACTTTCAGGGTTTCCCATAGGAGGCATGGGCAGAAAGGGAAGATGCTGACTTCCCTTCTCTAGGCTAGAGCTCGGGGACAGACTTGTGGTTTTGTTCTCAGCTACAAATCGTTTCCTCATTCTGAAGCAGGGAAAGGAAGGAGGAAAGAACATAGAAAGAAAAATAACATTTCCTGGTTTCATGTTTTACTGGAAAGAAGCCCTTCAAGAATTAAATTCACATGGTCTTCACCAGTAAGGTTTGGAAAACATTTAAAAATTGGTTGTATTCAGATCTGACAAGATGCTGGGGGAAGGACAAGGCCTCTTCAATTCCCTTTCCTTCAAAACTGTGGGACACAGTGGCGCCCAGGTGCCTTTGGCACAGTATCCCCTGAACGGCCCAGGCTGTGGGCCTCCATGGTGCACGGTGAGTCTCAGCTGTGTGCTCCTTTTCCCTTTCCCCACCTTCACCATCTCAGTGCAGGTCACCAACACCTCCACCTCTGCTAAGGTCACAGCCTACTTAATATCCGCCTCCTGCTCCTGTCCTTCTATAATCTAATCCCACCTGCTTTTTCTTGCTTGAAATGCTCTACCTACCTCCCACTGCACAGATAATGTGGGAAAGCCTGCTAACCCCAGCCTACAGGACCCTGTGAGATCTGGCCATTCCTCTCCCAGCTTCATCTTGTCTAATACCTCTACCACATTGGCCTTTATTTGTCCTGTGCACCTGCCAAGGCCAGTCCTTTCCCAGTATATGTGGAGGGGCCGTTCTGTCCAGAACACCGTTCCCCTTATCTCATGAGCTGCCTGTCATTACTCAAAGCCATGGACTCTATTAAAAAAAGAGCTTACCTCCTCCTACATTCACTCTCCATTTTTATTTTTCAAATGCTTTTCCCCTTAACATTTGTTACTACCAGAAATTATTTCATTTGTTGATGTGTCTCCCATGTTTTCCCCTCTGTAATGTAAACTCCATAAAGTTAAGGGCCTTATCTTGCATCTAGAACAAGCATTGAATCTTCTAACACACAGCTCAAAGTCTAGCCCATCAATTATCGAACAGTGGACAGCAAACAAACCCTTCAGAGGCAAGCAAACAAGATGCAATCAATGCACCAATTTTATATTATTTCCATATTTACTTTGTACGGTTGAAGATGTATATTGCTGTAATGATGCTAAGAAAGTACAGTACGTCCAACTACATAATGAGTGGTGTACCATCAATCCATCCAGGAAAAACCGTCTTTGTCCTCCATGAATGGAGTGTGCAAGAGAGAAAGGGAGGATTGTTTCTTCCAGGAAGGTATTGCAACTTGCACACAATTTAATTAAGTATACTGGAAAATGGCCGATATTTAAAACAATGCCTGGAGAACAAAAAAGACCCAAACAAAAAATCCTGGCCTAGCCAGGATCATTAAACAGTTTAATGAACAATAAGAAATGTCTCAGAGAGAGAAGAAATAAGAACTCCTACGATCAGAGCTCTCGATTCACTCATCTATAGAGTGAAAGAAAGTCAGCCGATTCCCTTTCCAGCTGCACAGGGATTAACCTAAAATCCTGGGAGCAAAGTGCTGTCTTTTCACGGGGCAGTGATGATTCTTTTTCTAGCCCTATGTGAACCTCTGGAGATTTTCTCTGGATGAGTTTACAATAACCTACCACATGACCTAGCAGTGCTTAGCTTTCTGGGTGACTTGATGCCTTCAGGAATCTGACAAAAGCTGGAATCTTCTTCCTTACGAAAATGAATACATACACATTCACAGAAAATTGTGTGTCTAGACTCAGAAAGGTCATCAATCCCAGTAGTCCTCTGCCACCCATGAGGCCCAAGCTAATAACATCCAGTTTACAGAACTAGTTAAGTGCAAAAGGCTTCTATAGGATTTAACTCTACCCATAAGGCCTTGTATCTTAAGGATGCTCAACTGCTATTTCTCATTCTCTGCAACATTCTTTCAAAAATTCAAAATAGCTCATGACATCATAGTTACCATGTAGGACGCTGCATCTTAGCAAGTTGGTGGTAGGACTGAAAATGATTTTAAAGCAGTGGAGGGCAAATCCTGAATCCTGCTAGTGCTTAGATAGCCAATGAGGCAGCACGCTTGGCAAGTACAGGTGGGCAGGAGCAGATTCCCTGATCATGGAAGCCTGGCTACTCCGCTATTCTCACCCCTTTACCTTCTAGGAGCCCTTCCAACAAGAACTGAAGCACCTGTTGTGGGGGAGGAGGAGTACACGGCTGAGGAAGAATGCAGGGTGGCCCGATCTGCACAGGAAGTACAGATGGCAGAGGAAGTGGGGGGGGGGGGTGGTGGCTTATATTTCTAGCCCATGACAAGACTCTAGTCTGACAGACTCTCCTGGCATCTTCTGAGATGAACTCATGTACAAGTCACAGATTTGGGCAGTGATTTACAGGCAGTCTCAAATTCTGATGGATGAGTGAGCAGGAGGATAGCATTAGCTAAGGGCCTTGCAGATGCCGAGCCAGGAGCAGCCTTCTGTGCACTGCCTCCTAACCAGTGGCTGCACTGCCCAGGGGATGCGCACAAAACAGCCACTACAAAGGGGCGTACCTTGGAAGGCCACACATGAAGCTGGATAAAGAGAGAGTGGTCATCACTAGTAAGGAAAGGTGACAGGAGCCTTACCAATGGTCACTGTCATAAGTAGAAGAACAGGATACATTTCTCTTAAAAAGGAAAAAGTAAATCTATTAACATTCAAGCAAAAACTCAACTAAAACTTCCAGTAAGTCCACAGATCATCCATAAACATCGGGGAGAAAGAATAAAATGCATTCAATTACATATAAATTGGAACAGTGGTTTTTTTTAACCTTAAAAATAATACAACCTCACATAGGAAACACCTCTCAAATCTCAGGTACTTCAATACTCCTAAGGGCACATATCCTATAAATCACACCTATACAGAGTTGAAGTTCCAATTCCTTGCACGTCTACTGTCTCTATGAGCTGCGAAGGATTCAGAATCAACCAGTGAGAAACTCAAATTCCAGCTCGACCACCTAATAGTGATATGATCTTGGCCAAGTTACTCTGCCTCTCTGTGTTTGGTTATTGTAGAATGGAACAGCAGAACTCACCTCATACGGCGAGGACTAACAATGACCACAGTGTCTGGCCCATAACCAGCAATTATTAATGCTAGCTATTAATTATCTGTATTGCTCTGCAGAACGAAAAACTTGAGTCATGAGCAGCTAAGTGACTTCAGTGAGGTTTACTCAAATAAAGAATGACATAACTGGGACCAGAACCTGGGGCTTCTGAATTTAGTCGGATTTTTGTCCCTGTGGAGCCCTCTGTGCCTATTACAATAGTAACTCAGAAGCAGGGACACTAGCAGGGACCTTGCTAACAATGTGGGGCCTGCAGCACAGCAGCATCTGCAGGTGTACCTGGGAAGTGAATCTGCACAGTCAGAGATGGGAGGATGCTGAACCACTTGATGCAGCCCAGAGAGCTCTGCGTGAGGAGAAGCAGCCCCTCTCTGCCCAGGCGGCCTCCTCCACCCCGTGCCGCTGGGCATATCTAAAGGCCAGACATGCCTCCAGAAGTTTGGCAATTCTCCAGAGGCCAGGGGCTGCTCCTGCTCCAGCACACATTCACACCCGAACAGGTGGTCCAGGAACCAAGGCTGACCTTTTCATTCCCTGCCAAGAGCTGCCAGTGGTACAAGTTGCAGCTCTCCGACAACAGGCTAGATTCACTTGGAAAGTTCACATTCATTAAGGTCGGGACTGGAAGTGACCATATAGATCAGCTGACCCAAGACCCTCAGGCTGGAGAAAACCGAAGTGAAGCTCAGAAGAGAACAGACTGGATGTACTCACAAGTGGAGGTCAAGAGCAAAGCCTGGCCTCCCTCCAGAGCCTGGGTGTGCCCAGGACCATCACTGCGGCCCAGCACAATCCTCCAGGCTCCCTCTCGTCTCACAAATGGCCTCTTGCCTCAGTGGGCAGGCGTATTCTTCAACCCAGGTCATTCTTGACATCCCACCCGCCCTCACACTTCCATCCTAAAGTCTACATTCAATGCAATAGGTGAACAAGGTACTGCATTCTCTTTCATGCATGGCTTCACTTCTGCCAAATCATCAACCAAAAAGATTTTAATTCAGCGACTAAACAATGAGGTGTTTTTCAGAAGGGATTTGAAGATAAGATCTAGAAGGATCAGAAAACCCACTGACAGGGGACTATAGTAGTAAGTGTAAGGAAGCCTAGCAGGATGGACATGGTTCAGGCCTAGAACTACGCTTAGCCTGGGTGGAACACCAGCTTTATTCTTTACTGTCTGTAATTTCTGAGTGACCTCTAAGAGACTCGGTGTCCCGACTGTTTGAACTAACAATACCCAGCTATAGGATTACTGCAAGAAGTAGTAAGTTAGAGAGAGTATGCTTCACACAGAATAGCACACAGTAGGGGCTCAGTCCATGACAATTGTTTTCTCTATATATACACAGAAATCAATATATAGACTACATACAGACACACAGACACTCAAAAATATACCCTCCCATCCAGAACAGCCCTCCAGAAAGCATACCTGATTTTATTACCATAGAAAGTGTGGCTGTTTCTCAGCTGAGTGTTGGAACTTTCATGACCAAATATCTCCAAGGACTCATAAGCGATGAATGAATGCCAAGAAAAGAGCTGGAGAAATGGCACTCTGCCCGGGTGAAATGAAATGCTAAGAATTTTGGTCCCACTTACTCTTAACCCTGGATGAGCCTCAGTAATACTTAAAAGGCTTCATTTTTAAGGAGCCAAGGAGGGAAGGAGGACTTGAGGTGGAAGGCACTCCCAGGGCCAGAAGGCTGGAGGCGGCTGGAGTCAGCCATGGGCCCCCAGGTCAGGCCAGGGGCCGAGCTGTCAGACCCCGAGGGGGTTTTCTCTCTCCTCTCCTCTATGTCCTAAGAGAGAAGGGGCTTGTGGGACCACGGACACCCCGGGCTGGGCTTCTCAGAACAGCTCAGGTTGGAGCATCAGCACGAAGGGGAGAAGGACCGGGACCTCCAGCACTCCTTGGTCCCACAGGTTCACACTGCAGTTCTGAGTGGGTGTGGCAACCATGATGCCTCCATGAGGCCACCCCTAACTTCCTCCATGCTGCCACTTTCCATGGCATCTCTGGATCGTGGGTCTCCAGAGTTCCATCTTGCAAGGTAGCTATCATAGTTGAGTCTTCTGATCAGCCAACTCGGTTTTAACAGACTGCAGAGCCAAACATGTGCTAGAAGTATACTGTCTATACCCACCACAGAAAGGCAGGCACGCACTGTACTTGAACAAGGGCTCCTTTTAATCAGTGCACTTTAGAAGTGGTCCACAGGGCCCCAGAGGGAACACGTGCTGCATTCAATCACAAGCAGAGGTTCAGGATCTAAAATGGCTTCACTGTGGGCTTTATAGGACAGATTGGCTGAGGTGCTAGGGAGACCAGAAGCTCTTCACTGAGTTTTATAGGACAGACGGGGCAAGGAGCTAAGCAGTGCAGAGGCTTTTGTCTTCCAAAGGGAAACTTCAGCTTTGTATTTTCATGGCAGGCTGGAGATTTGCTCTGACGGTCTCCTAGCTGCTTCCCATGCTGTCTTCCCTCTTTCCCCCCTCCTTCTCAGGCTTCTACACCATCCCTCTCCCTCCCTCTCCTCTTTCCAGTACTGAGAATGGAATCCAGGGCCTCATGCAGTCGAGGCAAATGCTATGAGTGGACCACATCTCCGGCCCAGCAACCTTGCTTTCCTCTCCCTTTGCCTCAACTCCAGGGCCATAACAGAATAAGCTCCAAATAGTGAACTGCTAAGCAATAGGCCAAAGTGAAAAGAAAACCAGGCTTCCAAACCCAAGTCACACACACACACACACACACACACACACACACACACACACACACACGTATGTGAGGGGGGAGAGGGAGGGAGAGGGAGAGAGTACAAAATCCTCAAATTTTCATTTAAAATGCTCACAGAATTCCTACCCAAGGGACAAGCATCTGACCCTTATATGCCTGAAAATCACAGCAAACGGAAAAGACCCAGCAGGGACTTCTGATAAACAGAAGGCTTTAGCCTGGGGCAGGCAGCACAGTGGGTGGTGAGAGCCTTCCTAGGTTCCAGGCATCTGGAACCCCTTTTGCCACAAGCAACACTGGACTGGGAATGAGCTGTCATCAGCTATGTCACTGAGGTTAAGTTATTTTGCCTTTTAGGTCCTCAATTTTTCTGATAAATATTAAAACTACTGCCCTCTGTTGTTCACAGGCTGGAATCAGAGAACCAGAAGGAAATGAAGCCCACACCCAGCAAAGAGCAGGCACTGGGCACCTAGCGGACATCTTCACACACTCCTACAGGCAGGGGAGTCCACGCCCAGCCCTTTACATGCAGAAACCAAGTTCAAAAAGGTTAGGTTACTTACCTAAGTCACACCTGCTAATCAGGAACTAACAAAGGTGGGCTCTTCTCTAGATAGAGACATTATGTTCCAGGTACAACACAGCTCTACCAAGATCTGTGGCCAGCGGAAGCCAGCAGCACCTACTTCTGAGCTTCCTGAGGAAGAATTTCATGCTGGGCTCTTCGGACTCCTTTAATTTGCATTTAATCTGTCTTACAAATTAAATGTGTTGGAGCCCCATTTCCCCCAAATTTAAAAAATGAAGAAAAAAAAAAGGTGCTGGAAGGGTGGGGAGCAGCAGCTGCCCAGCTGTGCTCGCGGGCACGGAGGAAGAGCCTGAAGATGGCGAAGATGGATCACTGGTGGGACACGCAGGCAGAGGGGGCTCCCAGGCTGTGGGAGGGAGATATTCCTGGCCCTCCCCGCCAGCCCTGAAGCGGATGCTACCCAGGTGGTGGTGAAAACTCAGCCTTAAACTTGGAAGGAGCCACCCAGCAGGGGATGCACACATTCAGTGGCCTCCCTGCATGGTGAAGAAAAATGGTGTCTGCACTGAAAGACAGAAGGGGAAAAAAAGGAATGCCTCTCACATGCAGAGAGCGTGCAGAAGCGAAATCCAGAGAGGGTCGGTGCCAGTCTGGACCCGGCAGCTTTCCCCATGTGACTCCCCCACTGCCAGGACAGGAGGCCTTCTTCAGGGTGCTGAGCCCCAGCTAGCTCTACCTGATCTTCATCACACCATCCAGTCACTTTTAGTTCTGCAAAACAGTGGCTCTGGATAATATACTTTATTCTGTCAACTCAATCAGTGCAGTGGAAAGTTCCTTGGAGTGGAAACGGTTTGGCCTAACACCGACTACAGGCAGGCGGCAGCTTTTCTCCCAGCACAACCTCTTCACAGACAAGTAGACATGAACACGTTGCCTTTTTCCAAGGACTGTTTCGCTTTTAGCAACACCACTTACAGTGGAAAGGTCACAAAGGTAGAACCGACGGTGACCCCAGGCCCAGCGGGTAACATTTACTGAGCATTTACTCCAAGGCTGGCACACAGTCATTTCATGTTCAATCTGTCTCTCTCCCCACAGGTTCCATTGCCCTCCTGGTTTCACACATAGGCGTCAACCCTCAGAGACAGAGCTCCAAGTCTCTTCAACTCTTAGAGTCTGAGCCCTGGAAAAACATCCTCTCATACCACTTAACCAGCGTCTCCCCTTCTCCTTCTTTAAGCTTCCATCATGATCATCCTTGCTGTTTCTAATCTTTCCCCCACATTGCATGGGCAGACCTTCATAAACTGGTTATTCTAAATATGCTATTTTGGACTGCAATGCCCCATGGAGCCAATGTTTGAATTTTCACATTCAGAACAGAATTCCCAAGGGGAAAGCACATTTGATGGAAAGGCGAACCCTTTACAAGCACTCAGGGAAGAATTAAAATCCAAATTTCCATAATATGGCCATTCTGTCAAAGTTGTGGCTTACTCGGAAGCCCTGGGGACAGTCATCCTGACCCATCTGTGAAAGCCATCAGCAGGCAGTCAGCTGGTGGGCAGCAGGGGGAAGACAGCCAATGTGGCCTCTAGCAAGGAAGCCAGGCTGCTCCATGCATGGACTTGGAGTCTCCCTGAGGTTGTCTGAAACCTGGTCTGGAAGAGACGCACAGGCACAGCAGCCCCCACGCAGCCTCCCAAGCTGCAGGCCTGCTGTCATGGCAGCCCTCTCTGTGCCTCTGTGGCACACCGAAAGCCTTCCCTGGCTGTGTTCCCATACACACTCACACTGGAAGCCAAACTGTCACTGGAGAAATGATCTCGGAGCCTCAGTTATGCCCGAACCACGTCTGGACTGGCGGATGGCATC
Source organism: Ctenodactylus gundi (assembly GCA_004027205.1). NCBI lineage: Eukaryota > Metazoa > Chordata > Mammalia > Rodentia > Ctenodactylidae > Ctenodactylus > Ctenodactylus gundi. The sequence continues at coordinate 175,216 of PVKB01001963.1, forward strand.
ACATCTGGTAGAGATCACTTGCCCCATGGTGACTCTGCCCAGCCCAGATCACTTACAGTTCATTAAAGTCCCAGTGGACCCCAGCGCAGACCAAGACTGCACAACAAAGAGTAATGGGACTAAAAATCCCCATTTCAGCATGAGACCTCCATGGTCGGTGCGTAATGCCAGGACTGTTCTGGGGGGAGAACCAGGGCTGAGGGGAACTCACTCCATCAAGAAGGCCAGGGTACAGCACAGACCAAACTGCTGGCAGGCAGGTTCTGAAGATGTCACCGTTCCTAATGTGAAAGTGCTGGCTAAAATTAAACCAAAACAATCTGAGAGCCATCTCTTTACCAGAAGTCTCAGCAGAGCCCTCATACCCTGGTGCCTCTGGTGCTTCCGACGTCATGTGTGGAAATGACAGGGGAACATGAGCCCTACCTGGCATCTGGGTTTTTAACCCTCTCTGTTGTTATTACTGTTATTAAAGGTGCTCTTCACACAAATGCTGTTTCCTAAGCACCAAGATCTGAACATTTCTTCAGGATGGCCTACCCCGCGGTATTATGTCACTTTGCGATCCAACTTTGCAATCAGTAAAGGAAAGGCAAAAGGTTCCAGGCCACCGGAAACACTAACTGGTGAGGATAACACCCTCTCCCAATGCCAAGCCCCTATATCCTTTCTCCTCTTCCCTGGAAAATACACAGCACTTTAACCTGCGAATCGCAGCCAATGTCTTACCCACCTCCAGAGAGGATGCGATGCCCAGTTTCCGAGGAAGCTTTCTGGGGTTGTCAATTGCCGGGGTTCACTTTCTCCCTAGATCTGGCTACCGAGAACGCGAGCAGGATGACAGGCAGCCAACGCATCTTCTTCCCTCCCGAAGCCGGCGGCAGGCTCCAGCCTGAGCTCTGCCCTCCCACGTCGGGATCCAGACCCTGCTGGAGGCTCTGCGAGCCCGGGAAGTGACTTCTGCCCTTCCTCTGGGTCCACTTGAGCCCTCCGGTCACCTTCCTGAGAACCCCACTGTCCTCTGAACTCTCCTCCTCCTTCACAACATCGGAAGGAATTCACAGCCCCAGCGCCGGCGTCACCAACTGATCCGGAGCCAGGCCGTGCAGGAGCAGGCTGCGCGCAGATCCCAAGCCCCGAGCCAGGAAACGGGCGGCCCGGCCAAGAACCAGTAACTGTCGGCGGCGGAGCGGCTGGCGGTGCCGGAGAAGTCGCCGTTGCAGTGCCTGCATCCTCCGCATGCTAATGAGCCCGTGACGTCAGCAAGTCAGTCACGGCATCTGGCCGGCCCATCCCCACCGCCCTGGGCTCAGGTTTATTTACATGTAAATTAGCCTGGCCTTCCAAATCAATAATCCCCAGGCCAGGGAGGGGGGAGCAAGCCTCGGCGGACGCAAAGTTGCAGCTCTGCAGCTTCAGGAGGAATATGGGGGGGAAATCACAACGGAGAAGACAGGCTTTAAAGGCACACGGCTGCTTTTTCTTTTCCAAAGCAGTGCTCTGCTGCGCCGGGGCACGGCGGTCCACCGGAGCGCCCGCTGGCTCTGGGTTATAGGCTGCCCCACCCGGCAGCAGCCTGGGAGCGGGACTCCACCCTCAAGCAAAAGCTGCGCGGGCGGGCCTTTTTGAAACGCTGTACTTCATCTTTTGTTTGTTTTTTTTTTTTGCTCTTCAACTTTCATGCCAAGGAATCAACTGTTTGCTGGCCTAGGACCACGACATCTTTGAGTTTTTGGAATGCAACCCACTGACTCCTTTCCTCAGTGACCTGCTACCTAGTTGTTTGGGCAGGGAATTAGTCGCTGGCCTTCCTTCCCAATCTCAAGTGAGGACCCTAGTGTAAACCTGCCCCTGAGGTTCTGAGGGTCCTGGGGTCCTTGAAGAACCTGGCCAGCCTCCATGCCTCGTCTGGCAGGTTAGAAACCAGAGGTTGGGTGACAAAGGGACTTTCTTAAAGATCCTACTGAAATTTCAGAATCCATATTTGCTGGACCTCAGGTTGATACTTCCATAAATACTTCTGGCTCCAAAATTTTCATTTCCTTTGAGAGTTCAACGGCCATGGGTTAGAATCCTGACCTTCCTTCCTGCTAGAAAAGTGACCTTGGGCAAGTAACTAAACTAGTGGGATCTTAACGACCTTAGTTGTGCCATTCACTCACAATGTTTATTAAGCATATACTCTATGCCATGTGATTCTAGGGACTTGGTGTTCCTGGTTTCTGCTCTCGATGCTTTTATGAACTAAACATGCACTAACAGAAAGTACAAATTGTGAGTGGGATGATGGTGATGATTACCACAATCATCGTTTTTGATATCTTGAATGAAGTCAGAAAAATTTCGTTGAGCTGTTGGTCTATCACAGCGGCCACGGTTTCTCTGAGTATCTTCCCGTCATCTTTGGTTGCTTAAGGTCATTTGTTCCTTTGCTGTTGGGAAGCAAGTGCAAGCAAGCCAGGGCCTGGACTCTGAGCTGCGAAAAGGAAGCACTGGCTGTGGGTAGATGCGCAGGGCGAGGGAGGGAGGGGCTGGGCGCGCCAAGCAGTCCACCATGCACGCCAGTGTCCCAGGGGACAATGCTGCCCGGCTCCTTGCCCGTACTCCCCCGCCTGGACAGCCCACTCTGATGAGCTGTGCCCTTTCAGCTGGAGCTTCCGAAGCTTCAAATGAGTTTCTTTGTTGGATGTGGGGAAGCTAAATTATGTCTTTTGTTGTATGTAATTGTATTAATAATGCTTAATAACTTCTTTCAGAATGCTTCTCTATGTTTCACAGAAGACCTTTCAGGGAGAGAGAGTCATGGGACCTGGAATAACTTTTCACCAAGAGAAATGAAATATAAGCGAATGAGTAACACCTGCCATTGGTCCATCCACGGAACTCTCCCACTCCTTAGGTGCCTTCAGAAAGTCATCTAACAAATCTAACAGCTTGGGGCCACCAATGGCCAAATTCAACTAGTGACCTGCTACCTAGTGGGGCCACAGCCACAACACTTCAACTTCCTATGACCTAGTTTCTTCCTCTGTAGATGGAGAGTCTACTTTCTGTTTTACGTAGCAGCAGTGTAAACGGGAAACTGAAAGAAGCAATTTACAAATGATCAACATGGAAGCAAGGAAGAGGGAAGCTGGAACAAGGAAGTGACAAGAGACTTACCTTTAACTGAAATAGATTTGACATGTGACTATCAACTTCACAAGGGTTAACAATATGATGTGTTTGCATGGATGGTTTGGGATCCGACCTGACTCTGGCAAATGCTAGTTCTATGACTTGGGGCTCAGGGCTCTCATTTGTAACACAGGAGAAAATAATAGTTTCTGAACTCATAGGATTGTCAGGGGAATCAAATGAGAATTAACGTGAAGACTTTAAAAACTGAACCTCATGCCTGGTACACAGTCAATAAATGCTATCGGTGGAAGAAATGATGTTTCCATGGTTCACTGCGGCACCACTTAGTTAACTCACTGAAGTTCAAAAGGTGGGTACAGAGAAGAACGCCAGGTTACCCCTACTTCCAGGGTACATTACAAGCTTCACCTGGCATGGATGAGGCACTGATGCCATTTCTACAGCACAAACCCTCTTCACTGCTGGGAACCAAGGGAAAGAAATGGTAAAAGCAACCCAAAGTGCACCAGGAGCTTCCACCACCGAATGTGCACTCCAAGGCAAGAAAACTACACACGTTCCTTGTCTTACGATGGGGTGACATCTTGACCAACCAAATTGAAAACATTCTTACAGTAAAAATGCATTTGACATAGCAAGCCCACCAGAATCGTAGCAGAGCAACATGGCACATGTGGAGTCCTGATAGCTCACCCTCAATGGTGGGCTGACCAAGAGCTGTGCTCACTGTGGCTGCCCAGCAACAGGAGAGGGGATCACGATGGCTATTTTCAGCCCAGGCAAAGACCAAAGTTCACATTTCAAAGTATGCTTCCTTCTGAACACACATAGCCTCTGCACCACTGTAAAGATGAAAAAGTGTAAGTGAACCCACTTGAAGCCATGAATATTTGAAGCCATGCATATTTCTGGGGTGCTTGGATGCTTTATCTCTCAACTCATTCGTGATATAAGATTCTACGATCTGTGACTGTGTTCAGGACTCGGGGTCATTATGGTGACCAAAACAGATATGGGACTGGCCAAGAGCTTTGCAGTGAAAGAGAAAGACAAGAAGCCACTAGAGCAGAACGTGATGTGTATCACAACAGGACAGCACAGAGCCCTGGCCTCTATGGAGTCTGACTGCTGCTGGGATATCTGTGCAGCATGCTTGCACAGTGTATTAAAATAGCAAAACATACAGACTGAGAACTCTTTCAGATAATGATTTTCATTCTGGAAGCCATTCACTGTGGATTTTCCAAGAAATGTGCTATCAGGTATTCAACAAGGTGACAGGACAATTTCTTTGGATATTTCTGAGACCTGCTGGCAAATACGGAAAAGTTCTCCCTGCATTCACAAAAACACAGCAAAACTGCAGATTCTTGAAAGGAAATTTCATGGTGGTAAGGAAGGGGAAGGATAGTTATGATAAATCCATACGAGATACTTCATACCTACTGTTAGAAAAGGTGAAAGGATAGTAGGATAGATAGGCCTGGTAAAGTCGAAGTGAGAAACTCACATTAGCAAAAAAATAAATAAATAAATAAATAAATAAATAAATAAAGAAGAACATAAAATGTCCACTATTCAGCAGCTCCCTCTATTCTCACTATATTATATCCTGGTTCTTCCCCTTAAAATTCTGGTGAGCATATTTTGCAGGCTTTACATACAGGAAGACAGGGAAGAAAAACAGAGTTTTGTGTCACAGATGATGTAACTGCCAAGGTTATAAAAGATGCAACCTGGCAGCTGCAACCAATAGGGTTCTTTCTGTACAAGGCCCACCATAGGCCTACCCAGAGATCAGAGAAAGCTAAAAATCCATCCAGGAGATTCCATACTATTGTGGTTTGGATCCCTAAAGTCCCCCGAAAGCCTCATGCTGTTAAGGGGGACATGACTAGGAGGAGGCGGGCAAAACACTGAGACTTGACCCAAAGGGGGCAAATTCCTGGAAGGTAACTCTACCCTTAGTCATTTGCTTAGCTTTCCAACTGCCATCCCATGAAGCGCTCTCTAGCTGTCCCCCACCACGTGTGTTCACCACTGCTGACTTTCCATGTGACCTTCCAAAACAGTGAGCTAAAACAGATCTTTCCTTCCCTAAATTGTGGATGTTGGGTATTCTGGCCCAGCAGCTAAAAAGTCAAGATACGTTAGGTTAAGATACTTACATAGACAAAGCCGGCTTCCAGCTCTGGGTTCCCTTCCACAAAAGGAAGCTGTTATTCTCCCTTCTTTCTAATAAACTTTGCTTTCTAACTTCTCCAACTCCAATGCATATTTCAATCTTTGTCTTGAGAGTCAAGGACCTGCAGAAAGCAGGTTCAAGGTACACACAGCCAAGGAAACAACAACACTGTGAAAAGATGCATACTCATACACTCACACAAACAGTTGGGATGATGAGATATTTACACAAATGATATAACTGCAGAAGGACCAAGGAGAGTGGAGGGCACTGACTGGCTGTGGTTAAAGCCATAAAGGAGTGTAGAGTCAGGTCCCTGGTCAAAAATAAGGTTACTACTTCTCTAGAGTCAAGAAAAAAAGAAGTCCAAACCAATTTCCTAAGCATGACATGCAATTAGGAAGCTATAAATAAAAAGACTGCTGAAATTGCCAAGGTCAAATTTTGGCAGCTAGAGAAGGTATTCCAGGGAGGAGAAAAAACACAAATATGAGTGAAAGAAAAGTGTTAGCACAAACCTGGAATTAAAAGACTTCTCTGGGAGAGCATTAGACGGCAGAGTATCACCGACATGACAATGGCAGGTAATGACAAAGCAGGCCCTCGATACATGCTAGAAAATCAAATCATCCGTCCATTCTGGACAGCTTTAGTCAGAATCTTGTTAGAGGATTACAGGGAAAGGTTAAGTGAATCTGCGGGCTGGAAGCAGACGTGATGACAGAGACCGTGGCCTCCTGGAGGAAGGGCTCCATGAGAAAGGGTATAATGAGCAAGTTTTAATCTCCATTTCCACAGGCATAAAATAAGAAGATTTGTAATGAACTATGGAGAGATTTCATTTGGCCCAAAGGAAGAGTTTTGAATACTGAGATGATAAGAACTAGTATGGGTCATTCACTAAAGGAAAAGATGGTATTTTGGTTTTTGGAGAAGTTTGGAAAGATAAAGACAGAGCTATCCTCTCACTGCTTTACATTGGGATTTCTGGCTTTGCTACTGGGAAATCCTAATTCCTACAATAAATAGTATGAAAAGTTCAAGCTATTCTTTCAATAAGGCTCATTTCAGTTTATTTTACTTTAAGAAAGAGAGAAAGAGAAATATGTGTGTGTATGTATAATTTTTAAATAATCTGTTCAACAGTGGTTCTGTGACATTTACACTTCAAAATTCAGTGAAGTAAACATGGGAGATGAGGTTGACAAAGGACTGTCACAGTAGCAGGACACACGGCGCAAGGGGCCCTGTAACAAACCCTCGCAAGTCCCAGGCTGAAGCATTAGTAACGCTCTCCCTTGGGCAAAGATGGTTAGATGTCTAGAGGTTTCTGTTCCAAGCAATGACTCAGGGATCTAGTCTGCTTTCTTCTTTTGTCTCTGTAACTTCAACCTGTAATTTCCATGTAATAGCAACAGAAGAGCACAGCGGATAGGCACCTGCATGACTCAACTGGGAGAGGAGCAGCATCCCTTTGGTTGATGACACTAGACCCAGAACCTCTCCCCTGGAGGAGGCTGGAAAGTGTAAACCCAGGAAGAGGAGGAAACACAGATAACACGGAGCTCTAGGAATGCCTGCCACACCTGTCAATGTTTTCTTTTTACTACATGAAAATATTTTTAAAGAATTCACAGCCTATTAAACCCATAATGTTTTAAAACAAAGGGATAGTTACCATCCAAATCCCCAATGATATTCCTGAAATAATACTAGAGCTCCAAGTCGCATCTACTTTACTTGAACAGGGAGTAAACAAAGAACATATTATTGATTTTTATTATGTTTCAAATAACAACACCCCACCCAAGTAATCATAAAGAAAAGCAAATGCTGGAAATGTGTGATGGGTCTGTGACAACACGTCCCACCAAGGTGGCAAAAGCAAAGCATGAAACCGCCTCAGTGGGGTCAGACCACTGTTCCCAACTCAATTTACAATGTGTCTCCCACAACAGAGAGGGCATTGTCATTTAAAGCCCCCCTCCACTCCCAACAACAACCAAAACACCCAGGAATGCACATCTGCCTTTATTACCCCTTAGCAGTATGACATTGGTGGTGACAGTCTAGTCACCTTTTCTGACCTTTAGTTTCTCTATTTTTAAAAGGCAGGCATCTGTCCACCTAAGGTTGACAATGATTAGACTCACAAGCAGTTAGCATACAATGTCACATAACTATCACTTCCCACTTGCTCAGTCAGCTGGCCTCGGGCCTGCCAGCTACCCATGCCCCCACCCTTTCTTTCACTGAAGACTGAGTCTTGAAGGGAACAGCTACTTCCCAAACCCCCTACTTTTTGTGGTGCTGGGGCATAATCCCAGGGCCCTCACACTAGGCTATATCCCCAGTCCAAATTTATTTCTGATTTTGGGACAGCGTCTCATTAAACTGCTGAGTTGCTCAGGCTGGGCTCAAACTTACAATCCTTCTCCTTCAGCCTCCCAGAGTCCTGGGACTATGAGCCTGTTCTACCACCTAGCTCCAAGCTTTAAAAAACAAAAAACAAAACAAAACAAAAAAAAGTTGAGGCAGTATCTTGCTAAATTGACCAGGCTGGCCTCTGCCTCCTGAGTAACTGTGACCACAGAGGTGTGTCATGGTGCCTAAGTCTTACTTAGTTTTCAAAGGAAGAGGAAAAGAGGACTCCTGCTGCCGGAAATGATGAATCACTCAAGGTAAGCGCAAAGGTGAGTCCTCTACCACCCAAAGCCTTCTTCCTTATGCATTTTCAGAGATTTTGTATTACGGACATTTCTCAGGTAATGGACATTTCTGAGTCTTGAGAAAAACCATCTGGCATGTTTAAAACCCAGAAATGGGGCCTGCCCTTTCCCCATCATCTTAGGAGCCTGCCACATTTCATACATTTTAATTATTCTTGATCCCAATAATCAGATGCACAAAATTTTAGCCCAGCCTTTTATCCTTTTTTAATTACATTAATTAAAATGAGAAATATGGACAAGCTAGACTGTGCATATCAAAGTGAAAGACTGCTGAAGACTGTGCTCCCGCCCCCCAAAAGATTAAAAATTGCATCAATGATTTAAGCAGGCTTACCACTGCACATTTCCATGAAAATATCATTAAATTGGCATCACGTGTTAGACAAAGAAGCCTGCAGTTACTATGGCATCTTTTAGACCCAGCCATTTTCATTAAGCAGCAGGCCGGACACCCAAGTGTGGTCTGTGGAGGGACGGAGGACAAGCAGGATGTGCACACGGATGTCTTGGGTTCCCAGCACCCCCTGGGTGGGCATGAGCTCTTGCACGCAGCTCCAGACTGTACAGTGGCAAAAGAGAGCCCAGAAGAAACTTGCTCCATGAAGTAGCAAGTGACAGCAAAGATCTGCCCTGGGGAAGTGTCCTGAAGATGAAACGGTGCAGAGTCACAAAGTGATACGGTGCCCGAGCGGGGCCCCATTCGTTCCTTGTTCTCTCACCACGTCCTCACCAGCTTTCACTGCCCTGGGCAAATGGACAAGGAGGAGCGGTTCAGAGTGCAGAAGAACGAGGCTAAGGTCCCCAGCTGAGATTGGGCCCTGGGCCTGACTCCCATCCCACTTCCTTCCTCTAACCCAGAGCTCTTCCCCCTCCCCTCTATCAACTAACTACTAGTTAGTGCTGAAGTATCACACCTAATTCCTCACCCAACACAGAGGAGCACAGGTCCCGCCACCCTCCAGGCCGGACCCCTGCCTCTGTCCGAGGGAGGACCACACTGCACCCCGCTCTGTCAGAGCTCTCCTTGCGCCACCACCTCAGTGACCACCACCCATCCGTGGTTAATATCACCCAGGACTCGGTCGCTGCCGCGCTCACTTGACTCTGTCCTTGCAGGGAGGGACCATGCCTTTTTGGCTCATCGTTCCACTGGTGCCCAGAGGCCTGACAGGTAATGAGCATTTGTGGAGTTAAAAATTTGACAATGATTTTTTTCTGTGAGGAAATTACAGGGAATTCAGCGCCATTACTTTTAGAACTTCTCCGTGCTCACCTGCACTCCAGCAGGCTTTGGCGGGTGGGAGAGGAAGGCAGGAGATGACCTTACCTGGCCATGTTCCCCGGGCAGCTTGCAGAATGCCACATTCTCCTGGATTCTCACCACCTCTGCTCTTTCTCGGTCTTTCTTGCTAGCCCCTCCTAGTTTCCCTGATACCCTGTGTCATACACACACACACACACACACACCCCGATTTTTGTCACTCAGACACTGGTCCTCCAACACACAAGCTACAGGCCTACTGTTGTACTTCCTCTGTCTGAACTGTTTCTCCTGCAGACAGTATTATGGCTTGCTCTCTTTTCAAGTCCAAGATCACCTTGGTAAGGCCTTCCCGATACCCTACAAGATAATCTCCCTTCTTCTTCTCAACGGTGCCAAACTGTCTCCCCACTTTTTCTCCTTAGCACTTTTTGGAGAGTTTTATTGAGATATAACTTGCATACCACACCACTCACCCATTTCAAGTACAACATTAAATACTTCCAGTGCGTCTATAGGGTTGCAAACCACTACCATGAACTAATTTCAGAATTTTCACTAACCCACAAAGAAACCCCAAATAAGAGCCATTCTCCATCTCCCTCGCTGTTCCAGGCCTAGTCAAACGCAGACTTACCTTCTGTTGTGACACGTTCACCTACTCTGGCCATGTCACACAAAGGAAGCCACATAACATGGGATCCTCTGTGGCTCGCTTCCTTTGTTTAGTGTAATAGTTTCATTTTAGCCATGTGCAGCTTATGAGAACATCATTCTTTTTTTATTGCTAAATAACATTTCACTACACGGGTATATATTTTATCCATCTCTATCAACTAAGAGATATATCCAAGTTGTTTCCACTTTTTATTTATGTATTTATTTAACTTTTTTTTTTTTACTGCTAGCTGGGCCCAACGGCAAAGGCCTATAATTCCAGTACTTCGGGAGGCTGAAGCAGGGGAAGTGCAATTTTGAGCCCACCTTAGGCAACTTAGCAAGACTCTGTTTCAAATAAACAATAAAAAGGGGCGTGGGGATGTAGCTCAGAGTGAAGGCCCTGTGTTCTTTTCAGTACTGTGAATAATAACAGTGGTAATAATGCTGGGTTGGCAGAATAGCCCAGCAGTAAGTGTTCCTAGAAAGCACAAGGTCCCGAGTTGAATCCCCTAGCACCATGTAAGCCTGGTGTGGTGCCACACCTATAATCCCAGCACTTGAGGTGGACAGGAAGGTTAGCTTGAGTTGAGGCTAACCTGGACTACATAGTGAGATCAGGACCAGTGTGGACCAGAGCAAGACCCCATCATAAATAAATAAATACATAAAATGAAATAAAATAAAAAATAATGCTATTATGAGCGCTGGTGTAATGTTTTTGTTGGAATGCATGTTTTCATTTTTCTTGGATACGTGTCTAGCAGAATTGCTGAGTCACATCATAACTCTGTATTTAACATTTTAAGGACGCATGCGTGTTTCAGAGCCATGAGGGCCACACTGCCCTGTCTGGAGCCTGTTGTTTGCTTGTCCGTGCAGTGAGGAGGCAGGCAGGTTGAGCCTGCAGTGCAGCCCTGCCACTGCTTCTCAAAGGCTGGGCACTCTCCTCCAGCACAGGGCCATCACACCCAGCTCTCGGCCTCCACTAATTGTTCGCTGACTGGTCTATTGTTCTCAACAATAACCTTTGAAATAAATTGCTCCAACATCTTATCTGACGGCATCAGGGACCTTCCCAAGGCAGGGCGTTGCAGGTGTACAGGCTACTCCTCCCAGGGAAGACCACAGACTAGGCAGGAGCTGGGTGGAGTTTCCATCCAATGATGTGCCTTGGGAGAGAACAGGTTCCATTTATTTATTTATTTATTTATTTATTTATTTATTTATTTATTTATTTTGAGTAGTGGTAGAGGTACAGAGGAAGATTAAACCCTGAACCTTCACGCTGAACTTCATCTTCAGCCTTTTTATTTTTTTATTTTGAGAAAAGGTCTTGCTAAATTGGTCAGTTATCCAACTTGAAATCCTCCTGCCTCAGTTTTCCAGAGAGCTGGGATTACATGCATGACAGTCTCTTGACTAAATGTTTCCCCATTTGCTGTACATTCTTGAAACTCCAGAAAATTAAAATGATTGCTTAAATAAATGCACTTTAAATGAATATTTTTAAAGAAAGACACAAAATACAACATCCTAAAAAAAAAAAAAAACAAAATTTGGGATGCTGAGGCAAGAGAATCCCAAGTTTGAGCACAGCTTGGGCAAGTGACAGACTTAGTGAGACTGCCTAAAAATGAAGGGCTAGGAATGCAGCTCAGTGCAAAAGCCTTGAGCCCAGAACCCAAAACTTGGTGGGCCGAAGAGGGGAGGGAGGAAGAGGAAACCCGTAAGAATAAAAATCAAGACCAGAATTTATTATTGAGTTTGGTGTGATACCACACACAAGAAATTAAAGAAGTACTAAATACTTAGGAACACCCAACATCAGAATCTGCAACCTGCACTTTAAAAAATGTAGTTACAAAGAATCTTATCAGTGATACAAAAGGCTCTACCACCTTTGTCCTGAAGCTAATGACAAGGTGTTCTAGAGTTCCTAGTGTTGTAAAGTGATTGTCTGGAAAGCTGCAGCCTGCAGTCTTCATCCTTACCCTCTGCATCAGCCCAGTCCTCCTCCTCATCTTCTGGCTCCTTCCTCCTATGGGCCTGCTGGCTTCCCAGGGTGCCTCTCCCACTTCGTTTTGCATGTGGCCCAGTATGCAGCACGATCTCACTCCCACTTCCCATCAGCCTAGCTGTTTCCTGCTCTATGGCTGCTGACCTTTGGCTGACTGTCCAGACCCTCTTGGCCCAGTTTTTCTGAAGTGCGCCCAATGAACAGGCCTGGGTGTTCACTTCTGATATCTGGGCAATGCTCAGAGCAAAGCGGGAAAAAGGCAGGAGTGGTCTTCTAGGAGCACTGGGACCCTTTTCTTTCCTTTCTTGTCACCTTTGGGTGTAACAGAAGTTTCCTTCCCCCCTATCTTATAAGAATTGTCACTATTTGCCGTATCTTCAGAGCAGACCTGGTCTTCCATCTTTCTGAACCTTCGCTGGACACTCCAAGAAAACCAGTCACACAGTTGGGATGTTTCTTCTTGTGCTTCCCTGAGCAGGACTACAAAGAAGGCACATGAAGACATTTTGCCATTTGGCTTGTTGTCATCCCCTCCCCCGATGACAGAGCCCCATGTACCTGGTACAAGCTTTCTCTTTAAGAGTCCATGGAGTGACTGGATCTAACGGAGATGCCTCCATCCAGGGCTCCTAGCACAAACTGGTTGATCTTAAACAGTTATTTTCAAGATATATACTGAGATCCAGAAAATGACCATTTTGCCAATTGAGGTACCCACTGTGCCCAACACTTATTCATCTACTCTGTTTTATTTCTGTTGCTTAATGTCTTACTGCAGAGCGAGGATGTCAGCTTCACTTAGCCTTCGATTCCTAGAGCCCATAAAAATGCCGTCCATGGGCACACAGTGGTCCCTCAATACAGATGGAATGAATGAATAAATGGATGCATAAATGAATGAAAGAAGAGCGTATGGCCCACGGCCTGTTCCACAGATGCCACGGCTGACCACAGACTGCCACTGATGGTGTAGTCACAGCATTGACAATTTGACAATTACGAATAACTATAGCTCCTTCATTCCACATAGCTTTTTTTTTTTTTTTTTTTTTTTTTTGAGATATCCGCAGAAGCTGATCTTGCACCGGAAGGCGGTCACACCTGGTAAAGTTCTCAGGTAGGTGATGGATGGGGAACAGGCACAAGCAGCACAGCTGTGACAGAATCTCCCAAGCTGCTGTCCTGGATTCTGCCTTTGTTCCTCTAATCTTAAATATTCCTTGACACCTATAAATAGCTTGCTACAGAGAGCATCTAATTTATTGTTATTTGAAAAAAAAAAGTCCTGTCAGAGTGGAAGCAGCAATGGTTAGTAGAATCAAGAAGCCTGTGCTGGCTCCTGAGCTGCCGCTCCTGCTGGCTGCTGGTCATGAGCAACTTATTTAACCTCATTCTAAAAAAAAATGTGAATAGGGGTGATAACTGTAATGCTTTCAGAAAACACTCTGGACCCTGTTGGACACCAGGAGTGCTCGGCAAACACTGGTGGTGGCAGTTATCACAAGGCAGTTACCATGGGACCATCCACCCATCACCCTGGGGTCATCTGTGTGTTTAAGGAGAGCAGCTATGGAAGTAGCTTTCTTCGTGACTTCTTGTGCAAGGGTTACCTTCTTGGAGCTGCAGAACTCCGTATCCCTGGCCTCTGGGCTGAGGAACAGACACCTTGGTGTTTCTTTCCAGGTCCATCACCCATTCCATGCCTGAGTTCACACTGTTGTGTCCACAGACCAGTGGGAATCCTGCAGGAGACTGCAAGGAACTTCAGCTGAGAACTCATCTTTGCTGGCAACACAGGTCCTCAGGTAGAGACATCACTTGGAAGATCCCTTCTCAGCTACTACCTTGATGAGCAGGTGACTGGACCAAAGCAAGGTCCAACTGATAAAAAGCAGGCACCACAGCCAGGCCCTGTGGTACGGTCCCATACTCTAAGCACTCTGGAAGTCTGAAGCAGGAGGATCCCACGATTGAGCCCGGCCTGTGCAACTTAGCAAGACTAGGGAGACCCTGTCTCAAAATCAAAACTAAAAACTAAACAATGAACTGGAGTTATAGCACAGCGAGAAGTCCCTGAGCTTATCCCCAGTACTGGAAACAAAGAAAAGAGACGGGAGACACCAGAACTTGGGACAGGTGAAACGTGCAACAGGAAGAGGCCTCACTGTACCTCGTGTGCTTCCCTCCAGAGAAGGTGAAGCATTAGGACTAAGTGGGAGGAAGAGGCACCCCCATGACAGCCAGAGTCTAACGGAGCTAGACACCCTCTCATCTTGCAGGGGCTTTGGAACAGGTGCCGGGTCAGGGGAAAGGTGTCCCCGGGCAAGTCCTGACTCCGCCTCTGCCCACCTCTGAATTAGGACAAATCATCTGAACTTCATCTAACAGTATCAGCCACATGGACTTTTTGAACAATGTGAGCAAAAGTATCAAGCACACAGAGAGGGCTTAATAAATGTCTATGGGGTCTGAGCACAAGCACACCACCCACCCTTCTCCCCACCTGACCCTGGGCCTGGGTGGTCCCCGCTGGTGGGTCGGGGCGAGTTCTCTGCCGCCTGCTTAGCCTGCCTGATCCTGGGATGCTGCAGCAGCCCAGCAAGTGGGGACCCTGCAAGTGTGTCCACAGGGCCAGTCCCAGGGGATGTCAGAGGAGGCTGCTGTGGTGAATTATTTAGTACCCCTTCTCCACATGGGCCAGGCAGGCACCTTGCTGACAGCTCCACAGAGTGAGGTAGCAGCCTGTGACCACCGTCAGGAGCCACTCTCCTGTTCCCTTAGCTAGGGCCAGGTAGCTGGCAGACGGTTCTCTGCTCAGCTCATCCCGGCCATGGCAGCTGCAGAATGAAGGGCAGTGAAGGTGTCTGAGAAAAGCTGCACAGAGGGGTTTCAGCAAGCTGGGGTGCCAGGGCACACACCACAGCGGGCAGCACGAGTGAAAGCAGGCCAGCCTAGAGGAACAGGGCGCAAAGAGCCCACTCAGACCCCAGGGGTGGCTTGCAGATACCTCAGAGGCCACAGGCCTTTGGGAATCTCTGTCTAATCTAGATAATGAGTATCACGAGTTCTAGCCACAGGGACATTGGGGGAGAGAAAATTCATAAGGCAGACAGATTGGTAGGTGGCACTTGCTACATATACACATCTCAATGCTGGCAGCAGCCCTAATCCCTTATCACAGATAAGGAAACTGAACCTGAGCAGAAATCAAAATAGCTATGTAGTAGAAGCATGCAGCTAACTTCTGAATCTATTCGCTTTTTCTTCTATTTATTACTGTTCTCAAACCTTCCAGTTAGCTTGGTGCACTGCTGTTTCCCCTTCTGCCCTTGGCTTCGGTTGATCCTGTCATCATGGACCGTTGAGTATGGCCAGTTGTGCATGGAGGTCCCAACAGAACCAAGAGATTGGCCAGGCTAAGAAAAACAATGGAGAACAAGGCCTCTGGGAATGAGGGTTACATTCATCCTGCTCCAGCGAGCGAGGATGAACCAGCTACAGCCTCTCTTCATGGCAACCACTCAATGGGAAACCTTGAATATAGGCAGCCCTTGTGTAGACAAAATGGAATTGAGTTTGGATGGAGTCCATGCAGCACCCTTCAAATTAGGGAAATAAAGGAAAATTTTAGGGTTAAGTTTAGGGAATCCTTTGCTTAAAGTCCCTGTGTGGACTGCGAAATAGCTCCATGATCCGGAGCTGAACACTGTGGTGACACCCTACATTCATAATTTAAGGGAGGTCCTCCGGAAGAGCCCTATAAGATTAATATCTCTCCTTTGGCCAGCTTAGCCACCTGCTTAACAGGCCTAGCTTTTGAGTCTTACCCAACAGCACAGAGTGTCTGGGCCAGTGGTTCTCAAAGCGTGTCCCTGCCCCAGCAGGGAACATGTTCAAGGCCACAGATCCATAGGCTGTGCCCATACCTGTGGGGAGGACCCCACTGCTGCTGAGTGCCACGCAACAGAAAAGCAGGCTCACGAAACACTGAAGTAAGTCCTCATCCACCCACCTTATTCACTCGATCTGGCACCATGTGACTTTGGTTCTTCCCTAAAGTCAAAATCACCATGGAAAGTGCCATGGTTCGGATCTGGAGTGTCCCCCAAAAGTCATGTATTTGGAGGTAGTGGGATAAATGTGCAACTATGCACTGTTGGGAGGTAGGGCTTGACTGGAAGGGGTGGAAACTTGGGGTTTGCCCCAGAAAAACTATGTCAACTTGTGGAGACTTGGGGGGGGGGAGGGCGGTGCAGCTGCCCAGGGTAGAGCTTTCATGTGTTTCTTATTGACTTGTGGGTCAGGAAGTAAGGAAGAGGCACCCAATTGAGGAGTTGGGGCCCAACTGGAGGCTTAAACTATGTAATGCAAGGAAGAAACACTGTTGTAGCTTCTAGCCTTGCCTGAATTTCCAGAGATGGCTCCTGTTTCATTGGCCCCTGCCTGCAATAGGGTGAGCTCTCCAGCCTCTGCCATGTGCTTCTGCCAGCTGCCTATGAATGTGTGAGACCTTGTGAAATTGTGAGTTAACTGCATCTTTCCTCCCTTAAATGGTGGATACTGGGAATTCTGTCACAACAATGAATCAGTAACTAGGACGAAAGATAAACATTTTCAATCAATTTAGGACATGTATGTAGCCGTAACAGCACAACTAAAGACACTCATAAAAGAGGACTTCTGGAGCTGCTTCAGAAAGTGGCAAGAAGGATGGGGCAAGTGTGCCAGAAATAATAGCAAGATTTTGAGGGAGATTAATCACAATATATCTCCTACTACAACCTTTTTCTTTTAAGAGTCTGGAGGAGCAACTCAGCAGTTAAAGTGCTTGCCTAGAAAGCTTAATGCCTGAGTTTGATTCCCCAGCACCACATAAACTGGGCATGGTGATGCAGATCCGTAATTTCAGCACTCTGGAGCTTGAGGCAGGAGGGTTGCTGTAAGTTCAAGGCCAGCCTGGGCTACATGGTAGATTTTGGACCAGCCTGGACTACACAGCAAGATCCTGTCTCAAAAAAAAAAAAAAAAAGTAAACATAACTATATTTTCTTGTCATATACACTAACATCTATGTACGTGTTTGTATGTTTTCACACTCACCAGTATGGAGTACTTTGCATCACCGAGATCCCCATCTCTACCTCCATTAACTTAAAAATGACCCAATAACAGGAAGGAGTCTAGGACATAACATCCCCAATATACTGCTTTGGCATGAGGTCCACTTTGGAGTGAGGGCACTTACGAAGCAGCAAAGGCACAGAAAAATTTTACCTGAATTTCCCCATCTGACTACATGCAGATGATTCTTCAGAAGGAATCCAATTGTCAAAAACTCCTCTGTGGGAATGTTAATCTATCATGGAAGCTTATTTCTATAAGAGACTATTCCCTTTTCCTAAAGTCCTTTACTCTCCCTGACTTCCCAACACTGCCACTTCCTTCTGCCCTAAGGAGAAAGGCATATAAGCTCCTGCACCTCCCTCGGGTATGGGTGCTTCCTCCTCTTTCCAGTGAAGCCTGTGTGCATAAAATAAATCTGTACATCTCTTCTGCCAATCTGCCTGCTGACTGTTTACTTGTAAGCCTCCAATCCTGTTATGACTTAGATGTGAAATATCCCCCAAAAGTCTCATGTTTGAAAGGTGATTCAATCATGGAGGTTAATCCTTTGAGTTCCACTGCCACTGGGAGGTGGAGCCTGGCTAAAAGGGACGATCTTGACCTGGAAGGGACAAGACACAGGGTCATGACCTGGAAGGATGTATGCTCACTCTGCACTCACTTGGCTTCCCGTCCACCATGGGATAAACAACTTCTCTCTAGTTAGAACTCTGCCAAGTGCTCCCACCATTGCTGGCCACCCACGAATGGATCTTCTAAAATCATGATCTAAAAACTTTTCCTCCTTTAAGTTGTGGTGTCAGGTACTGTGTCCCAGTAACAAAAAAGTAAACTAGAACAAATATTGACCTTTGAGAAGCAGATGAACTCTCATGCCCCACCCCGCGCCCACTGCAGTGAAGCCTGTCTTGGAACGCAAGGCTTATGCTATAGCTCTTAATCTGTCCTTGACGTTCCAACTTCAGCAAGATGGCTCCCCTGCTCAGCGGTGGTTTCCCTTGACATCCGACTGCAAAAGCCCGCTTCTTCTGTGTGCGCGACCGTGTTGCGGGGTGAGGAGGCTAGAGTGCTTGTAGGAAAGCAGCACAGAAGGCCTGCAGCAGTGCCCAAGCAGGGGAGACACTTCGCTTTCTATTTTTTTCTCTTTATCTCAGGTATCGAACCACTTCCTAAAATCAAAAAAGGCTAACAGCGCACCGTGTGGGGTTTCTGGGATTTCTCATTTCCCACCTCACACTCTCCAAGTAAGACTGTGGGAGAAACCGTTCTCCATGCACTACTTTGCTCAGGTTCACCAAATAGCTCTTCGGAAAGCACACTGGCTGTGCCCTCTATTCATCTTTTCTCCTGCATGCAAGCTCCACCCAGGATCCAAGGTCCTATCTGGAGCCTTCCACACTCACTCAGTCTGCCTTCCTCTTCTTCTCAAGCCAACGCTGACCCAAATAAATAAATAATGTGCATATAACGATAATGATCTTTTCCTAAAGAAGGAAAGGGGCATAATTAATGTCACTTTCCTAGCAATCTAGCCGGAATCTTGCTTTTGAACTTAAGTTCCATGAATGGCATGCAGCCTATCTCCCTGCCCACGTTCCTTTGGAGTCTTTCTACTAAGAAAATTCTCCACCTGACCACCCCATTTCCTTTCTTCAAATTGTACCTGCTTTTCCACTCTGCATGCTACAAAGAAGATCTTTACAAAGAAAATGTGTAGATCTTCAGTTGTCTGGGTGGTATATTCCACAGAGAATCCCAAGATGCTTCGAGTGGTTACACAAGCTAGTTTTCCATTTGTATTATGGAGCAACGATTTATTCTACAATAAAACAAGCTAACCCTGAGAGTTTACGCCATGGATGCTTGGCCAGAGGCCAAGATTCCTGGATTCTTCTGCTTCTCCCAACCTCCCCTACTCTCACACGGGGCCATCATTATTTTACAGCCGTTTTGTGAGGCTAACTTTTACCTTTCCCCTCACTTAGTGCTAGAGACACTAAGTGCAAGGCTGTGAGTGGCAATCTTGTCATTCCCAACATTAATGGTAGAGCCAAGCACATTCTTAGCTGCGTACAGGAGGAGCACACCTGACTGAAAGGCTTCTACAAAGCAAACAGGGATACATAAGATATACAATGATTACCTCCAATCACAGGATGAGAAGCATAAGGCTTAAGCATCTAGGTGAAAAATAAAAAGTGTAGGTGTATTGGTTATTTATTCATTGCTGTGACAAAATACCCAATATCGACAATTTAAGGGAGGAAAGATTTATTTAGCTCTCAGTTTGAGAAGGTCTCTCACACACACAGTCCA
This sequence comes from Ctenodactylus gundi, assembly GCA_004027205.1. Lineage (NCBI taxonomy): Eukaryota > Metazoa > Chordata > Mammalia > Rodentia > Ctenodactylidae > Ctenodactylus > Ctenodactylus gundi. The sequence goes on from PVKB01001963.1 coordinate 194,652, forward strand.
TTCATGGGGCAGCTGGCAAGAGTGGAGGTACATGGCAGAGACAGAGACTGGAGAACTGTGCACCCCATCGCAGACAGAAGCCAAGAGAGGCCAGAGGAAAGGCGAAGAGCTATCTCAGGAACAAGCTGCAACCGTGTTTCTTCTTCTTTCATTTTTGTAAATACCCCCATACCTAAGCTGAGGGTCCCTCCCCCCTATGGCCCTGGACTAAACAATAAACACCTGAAAGCTAATCTGGGGCCTTTCCGGGTGGCAACAAGTTGATACAATCTCTCCAGTTCAAACCCCAAGTATTGCCCCTTTCAGCTAAGCTCTGCTTCCCAGTAACAAACACTTCCAAATACATGAAGCTTTTTTGGGGACACTCATGTTCCAAACCACAGCAGTAGGTCTATTTTGTGCCAAATCTGTGGCTCATAAATGACTATGAGGTGCATGAGCACAAAACTCAGAACCTCGGGTGTGCTCCTTGAGAACAGCCCAGCGAGTATCATTGTGGGCAGCAGCAAGCAGGGAGTCCGGCGAGCCACACATCAAGGCTGGGCCTACAGCAATTTCTCCACAGCAATTCTCCATTGTCAGTGACTACACCAGGTATACAGCGCAATGTTTTGACAAGCCACATCCATGATGGTGGTCCCATAAGACCACCTGTTGGTGTAATGACTATATCTTAGTTTGTATAAGGGCACTCTGTGACGTCTGCACAATGGCAGAAGTCCACTAACCACTATTTCTTACTCCCATTGTCAAGCATCATGTGTGGTACTACATGGAGTTCAGCACCATTCCTGGCCTCCTCCCACTAAACACCAGTACCAAACTACCCTCTACCTGGCCTCACAACCAAAGGTGTCTCCAGAGACTGCTAAAAACTCCTCCTGCGGGTCAAAAATTGGCTCAGAAGTTATGCTATGGTTGCCACTTGAGGTGACAGAAGACAGAGGGTAGGAGCACAGACTGTGGTACAACCACAACTTCAGCTCTGCCTCTTGCCAGCGGCATGGCCTTGGGGGGATGAGTCAACCTTTTAAGCCTTTTGGCATCAAACGGGATCAGAAAAAATTAGGAGTTAATGTAGATGAAGCCGTGAATAGAGTCCCTGACACACCGTCAGGGACAGTGCAACCATGCAGTGCAACAATGTCAGCTATTGCCATTCTGATTAAGAAATGCAGGTGCCGGCAGGCATCAGATTTATTTGCCTCACCTCATACAATAGTAAGTAAGTATACAAGGATTGTAAATAGAAGATTTTGATACTGAGTAGGACCCCGTTTCCTTCTCCAAGAAATCCACAGATTTGTCTACTGTTCTGAATGCCCTTGCTTGTTCATACGGCTAGTTTTGTGTCTCCCGCCATGTTGCTGCTATCATCTCCACATCCCTTCATCTCACAATGTCAGTTTCCCTAACTTGTAGCACTTTTATTTATGGCAGCCAAATATGGAGAGGAAGAAGTTATGTCATTCTGGGAAGACCTACCATGTATGTGTCTGTCTGCATCCTATTCTAATAATAATAAAAGACAAAAGAAAGACATACAAGTCCCCTTGTATGGCATCCAAGAGGAGGCTCAAAGCAACCTTCCTGGGAAGTGAGAAGCTGAGCAGGTTCTGGCTGTAATATGTGGCCAACACCAACCATGGACCTTTAATATCTCATGCTGTCTGATTGTGTTCAGTGAGATGTTTGTGTTGCCACAGGTAGCCAAGGCTAGAAATCCTAGGCTTTCCATACCAGAGGAAAACCACGACTTCTGTGTGCTCCCAGCCACACTGCCTATTTGTGCCGTGTCATTTCTAGGGAAGGTATGAGATGTACAAGCGGCCAGAGGGAGTCAAGAAGTTACTGAATCTGTAATTAGTTTCTCACTTGAAAATGTTGGGTTAATTTCCAACTCATATCTAGAACAGAGCTCTCCCTGACACTCAATTATCTTAGATTGAGAGGACATACACTAGGCATTCTGATGTCTGTTAGTGCTGGCCACCAGGTGATGGCAATAAAAGAAGAACCAGTGAGGCACTTAGAGGACAAAAAGTGAATCATGTGGGAAGGAAGAAAGAGGGGCATAAACATGAATATATACACACATGCCCTTGACAAGCCACAGTATAGCTTGATCCTGGCTCTATCTGGGCATTGCTATGGTTTGGATCTGTATCATCCCTCAAAAACCTCATGTATTTGGATGTTGCACATTACTTATATGTTGAAAGGTAGGGCCTGGTCGAAATTGGCAGAAAACTGGGGCGTGACCCAGAAAGGGCAGACTACCTGGAAGGGTAACTTGGCCCTTCTTCCTGGACTTGGCTTCCTCTCTGCCATGAAGTGAACTGCTTTCCTCCAGTTGTGCTGCCATCATGTATGTCCACCTTCACCACCTGTTCATGAATGGTTTGTGACCTTCTGAAACCTTGCTAAAATAAATCTTTCCTCTCTTGAGTGTTCTGTCACAGGAATGGAAAAGTAACAAAGACAGCTATCAGGATACATGAGGAACAGGGCGCAGTCTTTGGGTCAAGTGTTCACAGCACAAAAGAGAAAGATATATACATAACACACAGGTTTGATTATATGGAGACTGTGAGTAGGGCAATGATTCCAAACGAATTGATCATAACATACAAGAATCTACCCTGAATCCTTTGAATTGGGCTGCCAAGATCTTGGCCATGGTATGTAATTTTTGTAATCAGTGATGCATAATATAACATTGATATCCAACTAAAAAATGTATCATTAACTTAGACAGCCACTTTATGTCCATGAGATAAATTATTAATAACAAAAGATATTAAGTATAGTACAATTTAAGGCCAGTCTTTCTAAGGGAAATATTATCTTTTCATTGTATAGACAATGCCAATTTTTTTTCAATTTTTCCAAAGCTTGCTTTAGAAGAAAGGAGAAAGTTCAACTCTAATCCCTTAAAATGTTCTGCCAAAAATTCTAGTGTCTAAAAATGTTCCACAACCAAAGGCTCAGATGGTAGATGAAGAAGGACAGAAAACATCTCTGTGGGTGAAGCGGATTTCTAAAGCTGGAAAAAACTCGGAGGTACTGACTAGGAATGGTTTTGGGTAGTAAAGGCTAGCTATGCGGCCCTCACCCCCACCATCCTCCTTCCACATTTAGAACACTTAGACTATTTAGATTCTTCTTCTACATGTAGATTACTGCTTCAATTTGTATTCAAGAGTCGCCCTCATTACAACCGAAGATCCTCAAGGAAAAGCAACATGGAAGAGGCAACGCTCAGTCAAGCCAACTTTTAGCCCTTTTGGCATCAACTCCTGAGCTCCTGCCTAAGCCAATAATTCAGATCCACAGATGCTTGGGAGAAAAGAGTCTTCTGGTAACAATGGATGGTGCTAAAGAAGAATTAAATTCTCCAGCCGACCATCCTAGGTTTGAAGTGCAGAGCCTTCAGATTTGAAAGCAGTCAGTGATGAAGGACTAGGTATCTGAATAAGCATAAATTCCCAATTGCCAGTATCTCAGCTATTTCTGAAAACAAGTGGCTCACTATTACTGAGGGGTGGTCCACCATGACTCTTCCTGTTTGGGAATCTCTTGAAGGGCAACAAAGGATAAAATTCCTACTGGGTGCACCCCTCCTTGATAGGCAACATCACTTCCCGTTGTAATTTCAAAACTTTGAGGGATCTTGGTGATGCTGTTATGAACAGAGGTGGTGCTGTACCCCATAGCACAGGCAGGTTGTCCCAGCACTCAGGGAGGCTGAGGCAGGGGAACTGTGAGTTTGAGCCCAGCCTGGGCAACTTAGTGACTTAGCAAGATCCCATTTGAAAAAAAATGGATTGGGTACGTAGCTCAGCAAGAAGGCCCTGGGCTCCATCCCGAGTAGCACAAATAAATAAATAAATAAATAAATAAATAAATAAATAAATAAATTTTTAAAAACCCCAAACCCAAGCTGGAGGGCTCTTGAGGGCTCTTCTCATAGAACTCTGATCCACCACACACAGCCTGCCCCCAACCCCAGCTCTGACCCTGTAACATAATATTTAAATTCTCTCTGCTCTCCTTTTTCCTAATTTCCCCACATGGTAAGGCCTGGGTTCAGCTAGATCACTGTTTTAATAAACAGCAGAACCATGTAGAAGCCTTGTTAAATTCAAGTGGCTGGGCCTTAGCCCCAGGGGCTCTGCTTTGTGGTGGGTCGCAGGTGATGCAGGCTGAAAAGCTAAGTTTCTGATGAATTTCCAGGTAAGGATCACACTGGAGGACACCCACACAAGGTACTTAAGGGCAATAGGGGACAGCGCTCCCGAAGACTCCGGCTACCGTTAAGCCAGGCACGACTTACTCTATGCCACCCACCTATCTGCCTCTATCTTCCTCACATTTCTCATAGAAAGTACCCTCAGAGCTGGGCCTGAAGACTCACATCGGAGATTCTAACACCCTGGGAGGCTGAGGTCGGAGGATTGCAAGTTTGAGTCCGACCTGGCAACTTAGCAAGACTGTCTCAAAATTAAAAATCAAAAAGTCAGCTGGGGATATAGCTTGATCCCCAGCACCACACACCACACACACAAAGTCCACTCAGAAAGCTCCCTGGTTCCACTGCTCTGTCTTGGTCTCTGCAGCAGCAAAGAATACCGAAGGACAGGAACAACTCAGCCAGCATCAGTTCACAGGAAACTCTGAAATACAACCTGCACGGTTTCATCTGACGTCAGTTTGTAAAAATCACACATTTGGAATCATATATTTGAGCACAACTTATTCTGCAGAGCTAATCCTGAAAGCCAAACAGGTCCCGTGACCTGTCCAAACCCACAGTGCTGGCAGGCACTGGCGCAGCAGTGCCCAGAAGCTAGGTTTCCTACTGCTCAGCTTCTAGAAGGCCCTTCTCCAGCAGATCAGACAGCACGCTGATCAGCAGATATATCTTAATGATCCATACAGCATTTTCCCTCATATGAATAGAAAGCTCCTAAAATATAGTTTGATAATTGCAGCTATTAGTATGCATGCATTTTAATGTACACAAAAGGCACAAGTGAGGTTCTGTCTAAGTGGCATCATTCTATTTATATTCCCTTTCCATGTATTTATAGGCTGCAGATTACCTTTAATCTTTTAAGATTCTGATCTTAAAAGAGTAACTAACACTCTTAAATGACTATTATTCTCAGGGGATAAAGATATTTTATTTTGCAATCTCTTTGTCTTGCATCATACATAACCTCCTGTATCTTACTGAATCAGGCTTTAATTGTAGGTGGATTCTTTTAAATCCATTGTTTAGCTATGCAAAGTTTCTCAGCAATTAGGAACAAGGCAGAAAATTTCTTCCCTTTACCTAGTAAGACATCGTTTCCAAAGGAAGAGTGCAAAGAATAAAGCACTGTAGGCCATGATTTTACCCAAGCTAGAACCATGAAAAGATTACTAATAGTTTTTCCTCGCAAAGTTTCTTGAGCAATGCACTGAGATACCCAGACTTCACACAAGATCGGCTTTGTGGTGCAGAATATCATGGGGCTGACAACTTAAATTGATTCTTAATGAAGAAAATTAATTTAATTAGGAGTCACAGCACGGAATTTTATTTTCTAATGGGCTTCCAACACAAGTGGGGTGTAAAGTCATTTTGAGATCAAAGTCACTTTGGGTCTAGGCTGGTTTTTCACTAGCTCATCACCAAGTCAGAAATGAGCCCTTCATTCCTGGGATGGGTCAGGAAAGCCCAGTCTCCCTAAGCTGGCCACACCATAGTCTGTAAAACTTTAAAATCCAACCATCCTTTATCAAACTTATGTAACTGAAATTTTGCACTGAAAACTTTCACATGTGGAATAGAAAGCTGAGCACATAATACTTCTCTTTTTTAAAAAAAGGCAGCCTACTCTCTTAATGGATGAAAATTAAAAGACCCGTTAAGAGTAATTCACTTAACATCAGTTAATTTTTGTGAGTCACGCCTGCTAACTTCTTGCTAATGATCTAGCTTGGTAGAGGTTTCAGCTAACCCCTCTTCAGTCTCCCTAACACATTATAAGAAAAGTAACAACAGGCAAATTCGCGTTAACAATAAGCAAATGGCAAACAGGAAGAAAAACCAAAACCAAAAACTTGCCAGTCTACTCTAAAGGGAAACTCTGTCCCTTCCCCAACAAGGTTTCAGTCAGAAAGAACCAAGGAGTTAATTATTGTGTAACTGGCTTGCGTATGCAAGACACCCACACATCCAGCCAGCTGTAGGCTAATAATTAAAAGTCCACCACATACTCAGAAAAAGGTCAACCTCTCAGCCATCAAGAAAGCGGTGACCTGAACCACAGATCAATCACCATTTACATCAAAGAAGAAAAAGGTGAAGCCGTTCAGCCAACCTAACTGGTAAACCATGTTCCTTCATTTGCTGAAGGAATCACCTCTGAAACACACTCTTCCCCATTCCCCAGGACCCCATGCTACACAACGTGACAACTCTTCTATCCCGATGAACTGTCTCAGGAAACTGAGTCAAACAATCCAGCCAGGCTCTACAGAAACCATGCTACCACACATTATCCTGGCTGGCAGTAGAACTTAAATGACGCTGTAGAATGAATTGAGAATTTAACTCTTCAGGGAAGATTTTTTTTTTTTTTTTTTTTTGTTCTTCATCCAAAGTCCCAACTTAAGGCTAGAATTTAAAAAAAACTGCTCAGGTTTACCAACTTATTACATTTTGTCTCCATGATTTACTATCTTTAAAACTCTCACCATCTTTCCCTTTCCATAAAATAAAATAAATACATTAAGAATCCAAGAAAAAAACAGCAGCTGGACTGCTTATGGTAGACTTGGGAGATAGTGACAGTTATATCGTCAGAGGGAGTCTCAGTGCAGAAGATCATTATGCACTAATAAACCACAACATCAACTATTTCTTACTGCAAAGCTTACCCCCCGGAGAGAGAAAAATCACAGGCTAAATTCCTTGAACACGACACATCCCTTTTCCTTGAACTACACATGTCATTGGTTCTATTCCACCCCAGGGGGCTCTGTTGTCCAGGTTTGAATCTCTTCTACCTTCTAAGGAGAACTTTCTGCTTGCCTTGTAGCGCAAGTATGCTCCCACTCCCAAACCACAATGGACACTCCCAAAGGGCAGATACTCACTGCTCCGCACGTGTGAGGACATTCACCAGAAAGCACTACTCATGTAGCATTAGCAGTTTATATGTTGCTTTCACATGGAGCTTCAAATCAACCCACCCCCACCCAGTGATTGGGGAGATGTTTCAATAGCAGTTTAACACCTTGCTCGAGTCATCAAATCTCCTCCAGAGCATGAGCACTTTTGGGTCAGAGCTCCCAAGGTTCATTTGATGGTGGGTAGAGAAAGCTTGCCTGAAAATGAAGGAAAGACTTAGAAAAGAGCAGAATCCTGGGATAAACAGTGGTCTAACACTGCCTGAAACTAACTCCAGCACCTGAAACTGACTCCTCCCCTCAGAATTGTCAGTTCCAGGAGCCAACAAACTCCCTGTAGGCTTGAATCAGTCAGGCTTGAGATTCCGAACCACCACGTATACCTCAGATAAGCCTGATTAACTCATACACTGGGGTAGGGAGCGTAACTCTGTAGTAAAGTATGTTCTTAGCACGCTAAAGGCCCTAGGGTTCAATGCCTGGAACAACCTCTACCACAACCACCACCCTTCCTTTGTCCTCCTGTGGTGTGTGCAGCGCAGCTTTGGCTTCCCTTCCAGCCAGAGTGCAAGCCAGTGTCGTCTGTGAAACAGTAAGGTCTGCCAGGCAGTCTAGACTCCCTCTCTTCTTGGCTCCTTGACCTTTCTTGCTCCAGTCCAAGCTTTTCTTGCTCCTTGACACTTCTCCGTGTGTGCTAAGAGATATGTGTGCGTCCCTCTGTCTGGAACATGCTCCTATATCAGCACGTTAAGCTTCCTCCAGGTCTAAACACACGTCGCTGTCTCTGGTCACCCTGTGTTCAAGCCCAGTAGTCACTACGTGCCCTTTATTCACCTATTGTCTGCCTTCCTCCATCAGACACGGCATTTCCTGAGGGTATGGGCATTGCACTCATGTACTAAGTATTCAGTGAGGAGCTTTCAGTTCAATAAAACAACGAAGGTGTGGATTCTTCTTCATTCCCATGAGTCCATGGCTTATAAGTGGTGGTAGTTTCAAACATTTAACGTAAGTCAGAACCAGATCGTCACTGCTCAGGAAGTTCCTTGAGCACACATAAAATGACCACACTCCACTTTGAATCAGGAACACATCTCGGTCAAAAGCAACCCCAAGAGCTAGTGGTTCCTGCTCTGCCACCATGTCTACATGTCCCCTACCACCACCAACATATCAAGCTCTGCACTGGTTCTTCATCAGCAAGGGTCACAAATCCACATTTCCACCAAGCAATCTCAATACAGTGAGTCAGTGTGCACTGAAGAATAAGACCTGATAAAAAAGAGCTTGTCAGAAAAGGAAAAAAACTCAGTGTGGTAGGACAAGAGCAGCCATGAGAGTCCCCCTTCACATGGGTAACAAGAAGCAGAATTTATTTTGCACGCAGGGCAAGGAGAAGTCCAGAAAGACATCAGAGATAAGAGACTTGCTCACTTCCGGAGAAAGAGTCATGAGTTTTCACATTACCTTGCTGAGTCTCTCTTGAGTCTCTTCACCCAGACCAGTTTTCCCTGGCTGCACTGCAGTCCAGTTATACACGGTGACTTCAGTCAATAACAACTCACATCTTGAAATCTAGTTCATCGACTATTCAACAAATATTGACTAAGTTCCTCCTGCATGCCAGGCTGTGCCACAGGCTTTGGAGGCATATCAACAAACAAGAGCATGTTTGCAGTCATGTATGCAGACATACCATCTAAGAATGCAGGGAGGGGGGCATCTCCTGCCACTTAGCAGGCAGATATGATGTATTGCCTGTCTGATTAGGTCTTCCTACAGATGAATACACATCTTAATGGAACACAGGCGAGACTACAGTAATGTGATTAAGGGTATCTTTCAATCTATACAAGATAATCTAAAAAATTAAGTAATAGCCATAACCTACAATCAGAGTCTTCTACTTTACATCAGTTGACAGGAGGCTTAAGTGCTTCAAATAAGGACACTGACAACACGGACATTTTTGAGGCAATCAGCATTGGATAACTCAGAAGCACAAAGCCCAAGAAAATCACCTTTCCCAACAGCTGTGTCTCTTAGGAAAGGTCAAACTCGGTTACCATTAACACACCCACCCACATCAAGTATACACTAGAGGGGTCTGCTGGAATCACCCATCCTGAGACCATCACTGATGCATTGACACAGGTGGCATGACCCTGCATCCCCCAACCCCGATCCTTTTCCTCCAGTCAAGGCTTTCCTTCCTCCATGGTACTCTTGCTCTCTTTGCCATGGCCAGGAGCACACAAGTGGCGTGAGCTTTTCCCTGGACTTTGTAGGACCTTTTCCTTCAGAACCAGGAGAAAGTACAAGGATGTCCAGCACGAGGAGCAGGCAACAAGTTTATTAAAAACTGGGCTGTAAATCTTTTCAAATCATTCCCCCCCGCCCCACTCCCACCGCGTGTCTTCATTTGCTTGAAGGTAAAGCCTCACTGGATGAGATCAGGCCTCAGCAAACTTTTGCTATGAAGGGTCAGAATGTAAACATTTCAGACGTCTGGGGTCATGCTGTCACTGTTACGGGTTCCCAAGTTTGCCTTTGGAGTGAAGGCAACAACCACAGACAGCATGAGGGAATTTTCAAGATAAAGTAAGGCTTATAAGTGACCCTGGTCTGTGCTTCTATCAGGAACCCCTTGCCTACATTCGTGTAAGTAATCCCAGGAAACATGCTGGTTCAACCAAATTTGGTACGATCATTACTTTGATTTGTCTGTAGCCTATCTGGGGTGAGCAGATATTGGTGTTTACATTTTCCTAGAAAAAGTTATTCCTGTGACCCTTGGTGGGAATGTGTTCCTATTAAATTTTCCTTACAAAAGACAAGCTGAGGTAGGATTCAGTCACAGAGCCTTCATTTGTAGAGAGCCCTGGATTAGACGATCTCTTGGTACTTTACAGTAAGAAATTTCTATAGCTTGCTCAATTAAGGTTCATGTCCTGTCTTGCATTATAGAAAGTGTTAGAGGCTAGGCAGTTCTAGGTTCAAGAACTAGAAGTTCAAGAAATAGCATCACCATCACTTAACAAGTGACTGCTACATGCCAAATTCTGTACTAAGTTCTTTATGCGAATGATTTAATTTCATCCTCAGAGCAACTTGCTGAGACAGACACCATGGCAAACCCATCTTCAGCACTCAGAGTAGCCCACTAAGACTGTGTAACTGACAAGTGGCAGAGCTGGAGATTGACCTGTGCTTCAAAATTACTGACTGTGGGACCATCACAGAGTTGGTTGGATGCCCAGCCCCAGTGGCCACCCACCCCTTACCCCATACTCTCCCATGAACCCTCCAAGAGTTCACGTGAGAAAGTCTATTCTTGTGTGCCACATAAATTAAAAGGCAGCCTAAAAATAACATAAGAGCTCACTACTCCAGCTGACAAATTGCTTTTTAATGCATAATAACTGATTCCTTGACTTGCTCAGGCCTCATGGGGCCAGAGTACCTGCAGCATGCCTTATTTGGAGGTGACCAGAGCCAAGTATTGGATCTGCTGATACCATCTGTAATCTCTCATCCAGGCAAACACAGCCCCATTTAAAGAATTCTTTATGCTACGAAGGGGAAAAAAAAATCAAGGACTGACATCTCACCACAGTTTATTATAGTTAAGCTAAACATAAACAAAACTCTCAAGAAACAGTGACCTTGAAAAAAATCAAAGGGCAGCTTGGAATGTGCATGGGATTTGCAGGCATTTCAACGTGAGGCGCCAGCCAGCACTCCATCTCACCTAGGGAGCATCCCACCCACTGACCTCAGCCTTGCTTCCTGTGTGACTGGTGGATATGGAGGCCCTCTCCTGGGGCCTCCACAAGCCCAGGGGGGCATGACCACACAGGTGAATGTTTGTCTCAGCCACAGCCCCCTTTCCTGTACTTGGCAGTAGACAGTGCGCGTCCTCCAGAGGGTTCTAGTGTCCACGGCAGCACAGTGAAAATGTTAATGTAACAATCCAATAAATATTTAATAGGTCTTTCCTTAGCTTGCTGATGCGATTAAGCGGGAGCCTCATTACTAAAACCTACTTTCGCCTCCTCTTTTATTTATGAGTTTTATTCCTTTACATGAACACACAGCCAGGCTTAGACAAACTGAAGTCATGAATACACAGGACAGAAGAGCAGACAATTCGAGACCAGAACACCAATCCTCAGTGCAAACCATCTCTAGGCAGAACGCTTTCCTCCTGTTTCCAACGTGACAACCAACCAAAACGGAGCTGGGACAGAAGGGGCCTAGAAATACAGGTCAGCTGTTTCTACTGCGACAGTGACATTCAAGGGAAGGTGAGCAAAAGCCCATTGCTCCTGGATATAATTCTCATGTCCTAACTGGCCAGGGCTGATTATTATTTCAGTATGTCTTAACACACATTTCTCCAACCACAACTTGCCTGAGTGGATTTCTGTTCTTTCCACCCACACAGCCCTAGTCACTCCTCAAGCCCTGCTCAACCATCACCCCTCTTGGAAGCTTCCCCCATCCCTCCTCCCAAGTCGAACTTAATCATTCCTTCCACTGTAATCCCATGTGTCTTGATAATGCTATTATAGCTTTTATCTAACATAGTGACTTAAGCATTATAGTCACGAACAGTACAGTTGAAAAACGAGGACTGGCATCTAATAACTTAAGTCTGAGTCCAACTATTAGCTGTGTGGTCTTGGGCAAGTTACATATCCCCTTGACATCATATTTGTTTATATTAAAGATGGAACAATGAGGGTACCCCATGGGACCGTTGTGAGATGCATGTCTTGATACTGGGCAAGCAGTCAAATGTTCTCCCTAATCGCTAGATGTAGACAGACAGACACATATATGTACATATGTAGAAAAAAAACCCAAAAGCTTGGATTATTCTTGCTACTTCCCATTTAAGGTAAGCAGCTGTGAATTCCGTTGGCCACATTCTCAGCCCTCCTAGTGAGCAGGGTCTGTGTGAAGGTCACAGTGGCTGCTGTCTCCTCCCACTCCCTTTCTTCCATACAGTTTGGCAGTAGCTGGGCTTACAACAAGGCTGGCCAGCTTTCTCCCGGTGCAGGCCCATGCTTGCTGGTCACGGGTCTGGTTTCTTGTTCCATGTGAGTGGACCTCAGGAGCTGCCATTAAGGTTAGAAAGTACCGGGAGGCTAGTGCAGGCTCCACTCCCAGCTGTGTGCTGAGGCCCGGCTTCTACAGAGCTCGTCGCTGGCAGGTGATGGTTCTACCCTTCCTTACACCACTCCTTGGGAATGTCTCTGGAGGAAGCAAAGCTGAAGGCCAACCAAGCTCACACTGTATTCCTCGTACCTCACATGTTGTTCTCCGCAATGTTTGAGAGCAGATGCAGAAGAGGGAGGCTTAGCTGAGCAGACCTCAATTAAATGCCAGTCCGACACCATAGGGCCCGGCACAGGCTAGACTTTCCGGGGTTCACGGCTGACCCCACAACACATGGCAGAGAACGGCAGTTACTGTGGCACCCCCTTATCTACAGGGGTTGTGTCCCAAGGTTCTCCACAGATGCCTCACACGGAGATGCAGTGACAGTCAATGTGGTAACCAAGAAGGCTCCTAGTAGCAAGTGGATGGGGAACAACACAGAGTGGACACGCAGGACGGTGGCATGACTCACGTGCCAGGCAAGACACGCAGGTGATAGGTGAGCATAAAATTTTGTCATGCTACTCAGCACTATTCACTTTTAATTTAAAACTTAAGAATTATTTATTTTTGGAATTTTCCATTTAATATTCTTGGACCACAACGGACCAAATAACTGAAACCAAAGAAAATGGAACTGGGGTAAGAGGGGATGACGACAGCTACCCCAACACCTTCCCTTCCACCTTGAAAACAGGAGTCCAGTTTTCATCTACACACACTAATGACTAGAGCAAAGGACGGCCTTTTCTAGCTTCCTTTACAGGGCGGTGTGGGCACATGCCCAGCTCCAACCAAGGAGAGGAGGGTGCTGGACCGGACTCTGACAAGCTCCCTAAAGGCGCAGGTGTGTACTTCTTTCTTCTTATTGCCTGGAAGGAAGAAACAGCAGTAGCAGCTGGGACCACACAGTGACTTTGAGTTAGGCTGGCAAGGCAGAAAGACAGAAACCCCTGTGACACAGTGAAGCTGCCGACCAGCCCCATGCTGATGACCTTAGGCATGACCTTAGGCATGACTCACTCATGCCCTTCCCTGTTCTGCACGGCCCAACTTCAGCACTGTTATGTGTGCGCACACACAAACACATACACACACACAGATCAGCAAGCATGTAACTAAATCTGGCCTGCAGGCCTAATCCAGCCCACCACCTGTTTTTATAAAGTCCATGAGCCAAGACTGATTTTTACAGATGTAAATTTGCAGTCAACTTGATCAGAGAGCAGTAACTCTAAGCCCTACTCCACTATGCCTCCTCTCACTCACTTTTATTAGTCAACTGATATTACAAAATATGTACACTTTTTCCTTTTTATTAGTGTTTGTGATACATAATAACCATCTTAAGAAACTGGTGCACGTATATATCCCATTTTGACCATTTTTATTTCCCTTATTATCATACTTTATAGTTTGTCAATAAAAATTCTGCAGAAATTTGATTTCTCATTATATAAGCACTTACATACTATTCTTGATTTTTGCCTCCTGACTTGCAAAACCTGAAATATTTACCATCTGGCAGGAAAAGTCTGTTGATCTATAATGTAGCAAAGGCCCCAGTACACTTCTGGTCATAGAGAAGATGTAAAATAAATGACAACTATTATCCTAATCACATCCCCAAGGAGCCCGGCAGAGAATTACTCAATTATTTATTCATTTTTGTGAGATATTACAATCCCACAGAAAAGTACGGCTTAACGTTTCATTGACTTGCAGAGATAAAAATGTGTGCCGCACCTTTCCCACTCATCTCCATTTTCTTCCCTACTTTATGGCCACCGTGCAAGAAACAATAACACAACAGTACAACAAAGACCCTAAGAACGAATTGTTTCCTATGTCTCTCTCCTCGTTCTCCATCTGTCACAGATGCATTTGTACCACCACCTAATAAAAGAGAGAAGGAGAGAAAGAGAAAGAGACAGACAAATTGGATAAGACAAGGAGTTTCTGGCACCAAGCCTAATTTTATTTAGATTTACCCGTTGGAGTGTTTTGGCAAGTGGACCTAACACATACTCTATCTATCTATCTATCTATCTATCTATCTATCTATCTATCTATCTATCTAATTCCAAAATTGACGTGTAAATTACCAACCTGGCAAAAATTCATGACACCCTAGGCAAAGTCATATATATTATTCTACCTTTCACCACATCACAGTAATGCTTTATCTATGACCAAACTCAATTTTAGGATCCCAGAGAAGCCGCTCATGCATGTAACACTGCAAGCAGTTGAAGCATAACTTTCAATCACTTCAAAAATCACATGGCTGAGCTGAACCAGCAGCTCTCAGCCTTTGGGACAACAATGCCAAGTTTCTGGCTGGTGTCCACTGTTCTGCCAGCCCATCACCCCTCTTCTGCTGGAAAAACACTAATCTATAGGACATTCTGGGCCGCTCCAAATACATGGGTTGAGATTGTGAAGCAGGATTGCAGGAGCAGCTGGGGAAAAGGCCCCTACGTAAAAGGACAAGGATCCTCAAGGCCCATCACACCTCTTCTTAAAGCAGCCAGGGAAGAAGGGCTGACTAGGCACTGAGAGCACAGGAAGGAGAAAACCAATGGGCCCAAGTGGGTTGCTGAGAGGCGGGGCTGCATCACTGTATGGAGATAAATCCTCTCTCCCCTTTGGAGTAATGGGAAGGTTCCCAGGTCCATGGACTCTTCTGCGATTAAGAAGAAAATTGAGGGGTTCTGAAAGTAATTCAAGCGACAGTTCACTGAACTGAACAAAAGAGAAAAGAAAAGCCCCCTTTATCAAGAAACCAAAAGGAAACCCAAGTAGGTCTCCAGGAGAGAAAGAAAAGGAGAAGAAACAAAGATAAAACTCCTTGCAGATAAGCCAAGAGGAGCCCTACTGGGTATCCTGGAGGGTCCGTGTATAGACTCAGAACTATGAGATGGCTCTCAATGACTGGCTTCTTCACACATATGTCACTAGGGGAAAAAACGGATTTCCCTTGACTAACTTTAGAACTATATTAACTACTTGGTCTGGAGACACTGAAAAACAACCTCAACTGAAAAGCAGCCTCCCACGTGGTGGGTTTCACTAGATATCCCATTCTGTAGTTTTTCTTCTTTAAACTCCTGCCTATCAACTCAGTGGGTGCTGACTCTTGTGAATGACCATACCAGTCCTAGTTCCACTAGCAATCCAGCCAAAGCGAAAGTATTATGAAAAGAATGATAGTTCAAAAGATTTCAATATATCAAGAAAATGGAGGCCAGGCCAAAAGCTTGAGAGGGTGGTAGGCAGCCCAGGACCCTTTCCTCTATCCTCTGAATATTCGCACCCTTCCTGAGTTCACATGTTGACATTCTAACCCCTGAAATGATAGTGGTAGGTTGGGGACACTTTAGAAGAGGATGGCCTCTCATGAGAAAGATTGGCTGCTTCTAAAAAGGAGACCCCAGGTACTAATCATCCCTTCCATGTGAGGACATAGAGAGAAGGCAAAATTGTCTAAGAGGAAGTTGGCCTCACCAGATACTAAATCCCACTACCCCTTGACTGAGGCTTTCTCTGCCTTCAGAACTGTAGGAAGTGTGTTGCTCATTAGCTACTCAGTTCATGATACTTCATTGAGTAGCCCAAGCAAAGCAAGACTCTTTCAGTTACAGAAGTTGCCACACATCCTCCCGTTCTTCCATCGTCGGGGGAGGGGCGGATAGAGTTCCTGATTACAAGTACTATAGCCTGTGTCTGAGCATTCCCTCTCCCCCTTTTCCCATCCAGGAGAAACAGGACAGCTTTTAGCTAGAAACTAATCACATTATCAGCCTGTCAACAAGTGAATGGATGAACTGGGACCTTGACAATGGAACACTACACTACAAAAAAGAAAAATAAGCTACACTCAACAAGAACAGAATGAGTAAAAAATGCACAGGAGAGTATGTATTCTATGATTCCATTTATGGCAACTACAAAATCAGCAAAATCTAAGATATTAGAAATAAGGACAGCAGTTAGTATAAAGGGGGTGGAGGCCCAAAAGTGCTCCTGAAGCACTGATAGTATTTTCTCAGCATGAGTGCAGAATATAGGTATGTTCCATTTACGAAATTCACTGAGCTCGACACCTAAGATACAATCACTCTCCTCTATGCATATTTTATGCATCAGTAGAATTGACTTTAAAACATGGGCTTTAAGAGATCTGCAACCACACTCTTGTGAAAGGAACCTGGATACTATTGGGTCAGGGCAGCTCACACCGTTCCTCCACCAGCAAAGCTCAAAGAGAAGGAGCAAGCTTGGTGTGCCGGCACATACTTATCGTGGGTTGTCTCTGGAGCACTCCCCAAAAGTCTCATGTATTTGGATGTTATGGATTATCTGTGGGAGCATGTGTTGTTAGGAGATGGGTGCCTGGTCTGGAGGGGTGGATTATAGGTATGAGGTAGATTAAAGGTGTATGGTAGTAGATTAGGGGGTTAAACCTGGAAGGGTGGATCACTAGAACAGGGCTTGGAATGGTATATGCTTGGCTTTCTGTTTGCCATGCCAGAACAAGCTGCCTCTACCTCCACTTCCACCTCCACCTCCAACCACGTCCTTCCACTATTGCCAGGTGCCCATGAATGGACTGTGACCTTCTGAACCTGTGAGCTAAAATAAACTTGTTCTCCCCTAATTGCTCTTTCGTCACAGTGATGAGAAGGTATCTAAGACAGAAACTGGTACCAGAGAAGTGGGGTTGTTGCTGTGACTTTACCTGATTACATGGTTTTAAAGCCTTTGGAACTCATTTGTAGGAAGAGTTTAGAGAGGTTTGAAGACACCAGGCATAAAATGCTCTGAGCTGAGCTGGATGGGAGATGCTGGCCAGATCTCAGAAGACCAGAATGCTGATAGAAGTATGGATTGTAAAGGCCAGCCTCAAGAAGTTTCAGATGAGAAGTGTATTGGCATGCAGTCCAAAAATCACATGTGCTACTCTGGCAAAAAGTGTGTCAGCGTTTTGCCCTTGTCCAGAGACTCTGACTGAGACTGATATTAGTGGTGGTGGACTACTTAATCTGGCAGAGGAAATCTCAAGGCAGGCCAACGTTCAGGCTATTACATGGCTACTGTTGACAACTTTTACCGAGCTGTACATTGAGAAACTGGAGAAAAAAGCATATGTGTTTGTTAAATATATTAGCATTAAAAAGAAGCCAAGTACCTGCAATCAGGACTATAAATAAAGAGGCCTTTGGGGTGTCTCAGGAATCAGCAAGACCTTAAAGGTCAAAAGATAAAGGCTTTTGCTTTGAAAAAGACCTCCTTGGCATCCTGCAGGGCAATCTAGGAAAGTAAATCCCCAAGGTCAGCCATCTAAAAACTCAGAGGTCTGGGCAGTGATTGTTCATGGGGTGCCAGACTGCTGCTCAAGATTGGTGTATCCACAGGGCACTGGTTTCATCGATACACAGAATGCAGGTGTGGTGGGGTTATGGAGGTTTCTGCCCAGATATCAGAAGGGCATGTATGGGCCCCTTTCGGAGCTCACAGGTCAGGGCTATGATTGATTAGCAATGCCTGCTCTAGGCATTACACTATATTTGTGTTGTAGGGTTGCCTCATCGAATTACCACAGACTAAGTGGATAGAATCAGTCATTTGGATGGATGTGACTACGATGGCAGGGCACCCCTGAAAGGGCAGGGGGTGACACTGTGAAAGCATAGCCGAAAGTGCAGTTGAGACTCCAGAAATTTGGAGGTGCCAGAAGCATGAATCATCCACACAGGAAATCAGAGGTTATGAGCACAGCCAGCGCAAAAGAGAAGCTATGAAGGTTGTAGCTGGAGGCAATGATGAGATGGGGGTCACCAGGCCCTTTGGAACTCACATCTCACTACAGCTTACCCCAAGAGCTGGACACAGAGATGCAGGGTACAATGAAGCTACAAAATTTAGCCCTTATCCTGCTGGATTAAGAACTTGTTTTGGTCCAATTGCTTTCTATCCCCCTATTTCTCCCTTTTGGAATGAGAATGGCTACCCTGTGCCACTGTATGTTGGAAGTACTTAACCTTTCTTTGATTTTCACAGGAGCTCAGTTGCAGAGTCTGCCTTGTACCTCAGAAAAGACTTTAGACTTGAACTTTTTTTTTTTTCTTTTTAGTAGGGCTAGAACTGTTAAGACTTTGGCAACTCCTAGAAAAGGAATAAATGCAATTTACATGAGTCAATGGACATGAGTCTTTTGGGGTCCAGGAGAGGAGTACTATGGTTTGGATCTAGAATAACCCCCAACATTTCCTCTAATTTGTACATGTTGGTATTTTATTACAGTGACAAGAAAGTAACTAAGACAATACCTATTTTCCCAGCACTCTAGGATGTAACAAATCTGAGCCCAACCTGGTAAACCTAGTGACCTAGAGAGAAGACCCCTGAAACATAAAACAAAACAAACCCAAAAAGGCTGGGAATGTTGTTCAGTTCAAAGGCCCCTAGTTCAATCCACAGTACCACAAAACAATTAAAAGTAAAAAAGGAGTAACATGGCAACAGTGATATAACCTAGCAATACTGAAAATACATAATTATAGTAGCAAGCCAATATGTATTTGGCATTTGCTTGTGCTAGGTACATTATAAGTATTATCTCATTGAATCTTTATCAGAACCCGATGAAGTGTGTAGAATTAGATGCCAATTTTCACAAGAGGATACTAAGGTTTCAAGAGGTGAGGTCAGGGACCTGAATCCCAGTTTTAGCATATGCTCACTGCTTGTCCACAGGACAGGGGTTCTTGTCAAAATGAGATATGCAGGCAGGCCTCCTAACCTGCCTCATTATGCCCCCTGTGGCACATTAAGACAAGTCTCTCAAGGACACATCTGTGTCTCCTTCATCACTAGAACCTATGAATATCATCTTATTTGGGGACAAGGTCTTCGTAGATAATTAAATGAGGAAATTTCAAATAAGATGCAGTCATGGATGATCCCAGTGGGCCCCAAATGTCATCACAAGTATCCTGATGCATTCCAGGTGGAAGGAAGCAGGACATATGCACAGAAGGCAAGGCAACAAAGAGGAGTAGACATTGGAGTGATGCAGCCAACACACCGGACACAAGCACTGCGCACAGCCGCCAGAAGCCAGCAGAGTCCCTCCCCAAGCCTCCAGAGGGAGCAGAGCCCCGCCATCATAGTCACATCCATCCTTAACGGCTTCCAAATGACTGATTCTATCCACTAAATCTGTGGTGATTTGGTAAAGCAGCCCTACAAAACAAATATAGGCCCTGTTACTAAATATCACTATATTTCTTGACATGAATAAAATATGACATTGACATAAAGACAACAACCAGTATCCTTGAAAAGGATACTGGGAGTACAGAGGTATGGGAAACAAGGTTAAACAGTTTGCTTAAGGCTGAAATTCTCAGGACTCCCGATACATTTTGGATCTCATGTACCTTTGAGAAGAGAAAACAGCAGAACTTTCCAAAGTTAACTGGCCCCATACCTGTCCTGTGAGGATCCCTGGAACATTCTCAGGAAGTGCTGCAGGATGCCATGCTCTATGCGCTTAAGAGATCCAAGAACAAAGGCCTAAGAAGTTAAGGGTTGGAAGCTGGGTGTGCAGCTCATTGCTACGGCACATGCTTAGAACGAGCAAAGTTTTGGTTGGAATCTCCAGTACTCAAAAGAAATATTAAAAATTAAGGGTTTACTTTGGCAAGCCTGTGAGTACTTCTCTAAAGCCTCCAAACCCATGGTGCTATAGGTATTAGAGAACCACACTACATGATCTCCTGGGCCTCCCAACTCAAACAAATTCTCTAATTCCCTGTGTACACTAGTGGCTGCTGCCTAGAGCAGGCATCGCTAATCAATCACAGCCCTGACCTGGGAGCTCCGAAAGGGACCCCTACATTTTTTATTTGGAGCTGCAGGCAAATAAAGCCTTTGACTACTCCTGTCCTAGAAATACGATAAACAGTCTAAATAACTAAGCCATGGCTTGCAGGTTTTCAGAAATGCCTCCCCAGAAAGCACAACCTCATTCCCACCAACATCTATGGACTTGTTCCTTCCACTTCTAGCATGTGCCAGCCTTTGCTCTGTCTACTTTTTAAGCAAGTACCTTGGCAATACTACTTGGGAAGAGTAGAGGGGTAGCCTTTGGGGTCAGGGAGGCCAGGAAGTTTGGGGCACTGTGTACACAGTTCAACCTTTGTTCTCAGTGAAGGGTTTTTACTAACAGATTAAAACATAAATGCATGCTTACTGCCCTGCTAGTTTAAAAGCCACTGAAGGGAGTTGTCGCTGATGTTAAAAACCCTTGGATCCCAAATCAATTCCCCGAACAGCTGCATCTGAT
This sequence comes from Ctenodactylus gundi, assembly GCA_004027205.1. Lineage (NCBI taxonomy): Eukaryota > Metazoa > Chordata > Mammalia > Rodentia > Ctenodactylidae > Ctenodactylus > Ctenodactylus gundi. The sequence continues at coordinate 215,353 of PVKB01001963.1, forward strand.
CAGGCGTCCTAGGCAGGAAAGTTTGGCAGCTTAGGGTTTTTAAAGACAACCGTTAGCCAGCAGGGGTGCAATTTTTAGAAGGCGATGAAATGCTAATGCACCCGTGTACTGCAATAACACCTTCCTCTAAGGGGTTACAGACCTCCACCTGGGACAGCAAGCACTGACCTTGGTTTGTAGTAAAAAAATTGAGGCTTAGAAATGTTAAGTACAGGGATTTAGCAGGGTCAAGCACCTGAACATTAGTTTTCCATCAACCAGGAAGAAATGAGAGAGGAAATCATAACCATAATTTTCAAATTTCAATTAGCTAACAATGCTCCTTCAGTTGCTATGCCAGACACTGGCCCAGGTACCAGTCAGTCAAAATCTATTTAGGGAGTCTCTCCAAGGTGATATGTACAGTCACTGAAGAGAGATTTCAAGGGCACAGTCTCAGCCCTTGAAGGACTAAGGAGGACAGGCAGAATGTTATCATATTGCAAACAAATACTTCAGATCCATAGAAGTGCTGTGGAAAAAAGTTAATAAAGTAATACAGCCAGAGAGAGAGAGAGAAAGAGAGAGAGAGAGAGAGAGAAAGACAGAGAGAGAGAGAGAGAGAGAGAGAGAGAGAGAGAGAGTAGACTATCAGAGGTGGAAATGGAGGAGGGCCAGGCAAGTAGTCCTCTTGATGGAATGGCATTTAAGGTACCACTAGGAGGTCAGAAACTGAGAGCCAGGAAAACTTCGAGAGAACAGCATTCCGCAAAGAGTAAGTACAAAGGTGTAGAGGTAGGAAGGAAGCAGGGGTGCTCAGAGGCCAGTGTGGTTGGATCCTAGGTACCAGCTCTAGGGAGGAAGATGGTCCTACAGGAAGAAAAAAGAACCACATCAAGTTGAATGGAAATGGTCTCTATAATCACAGAAGTATCTAAGCTTTGTCCTTACGGTCTGAAGGTATAAAGAAGGGATAGTTGGGATTTAAACCAACCTTTCACACTAGGTATTAGGGAAGATTAAAGATTTTTAGGGAAGATCAGGTTATTAATATGAAAAACCTTGTAGCATGGATGAAGGGCATACCTCTGCAGATGGCAAGCAGCAGTCCCACATTTGGGGTATAATTTTTATTTTTATTCAGATTGAACTTACACACAACATAAGAACAGCTCTTATGTGTAGAGTTATTAATTTTGACAAATGACTATATCCAAGTAACTACCCCCTTCTGAAGACACAGACCACTGCCAACACCCCCCGGGAAGCTACCCCAAACTTCTTTCTAACCAGCTTTCTCTACTTTTTCTCTACCCGGCATATCCCCAAGCTGAGATAGAACCCAAAGGCCTTGCTCCTACTGGAGTGGGCATAGGAGGGCAAGGAAGAGGGAGAACTCAGCACACCAGAAGGTTCAGTTCCATCAGCTGAACCACTGGCTGACACAGCAAAGGCCAAAGACGGGAGTAAGTCTAGAGTTATGCTTTGGTACTTACATTTGAGAAGGCTTATTTAACACCCAATGCAGATGCTGAGAACAGAGATGTGCCCTGCCAGCCTTCTGTATTGGTAGCTTCTACATTTTATATCAAAAGTATTTGGAAAAAACACTGTCTGTATTGAACATGTATTGACTTTTTCCCTACTCCTCATTGTATTAGCCATGATAAGTCATCCAGAGATGATTTGAACTTCACGGGATATACACAGTTTACATGCAAGGACTATGCAATTTTATGAAAGGGATTTGAGTATCTGTGATTTGGGGTCCCAGCAGAATCATGGACACATGGGATGAAGGTGCAAGTCTGGAGCTCAGGAGAGAGGTACAGGCTGAAGGGGAACATATGTTACTCAGTACTGTATGACATCACGAAGCCAGGAACTAGGAAATGTCAGCAAGGGGGCGATAAAAATTAAAAGAGATGTGCCAAGAGAAAAGAGGACTGGGCATCCCAACTTCTACAGGACCAGGAGAGAGGAAGGTATAGCAAGTGGCAGACACCAGATCCAAGAGAAGAAGCAAGAATGAGGGAAGAATCCCAGGGGGCCAACTCTGCTACAGGTGGAGGGCAATCTCTGCACCTCTCAACTTCCTCCAGCCCCCCTAAAACTCTACAGTGTCACCATTATTTCCACTTTACAGGAAAGAAAACAGGGGTCCAGAAATGTGACTTGTCACAACACTCGTAAGTACTGGGACCGCCATTTTGAAGCTTGGCAGCTTTCCCCAAAGTGTGTTCTGCAAAACATCAAGAGGTGACACTGAAAAGGGGCTTCAGGGCCACATGAGCATGGAACACATATGGTCAAGGTTAAAGAGATTTCAGTACTCCCAGCTCCTCAGAACCTTTACTACACCAGCACGAACTGTAACTCCTCAAGAGAGAGATACAGAGGATCACGTGGCTCAAGCGCCACAGGACTCTTCTGGCTCTCCTCTGTAGATAATTGGCCGTGTGCAGTGTTCCCTGGATCACAGTCAGGGAGCCCTTGCTAGCAGGCAACAAGAGCAAGTCTTCCAAATGTATTTGAACAAAACCCAAAGTGCTCTCACAGTTTTCTGTCACCTGTATCCACACGAGAAAGGGTGACGTGGGCATTCTGTTTCACAGATAAGGAACGCCAAGCCTAGGAGGTTAAGTGGCTTGTCCTGTATCACAAATCTGTAGCAATTAAGTAAGAACGATCGGTACCTTTCTATGTGCCCGAGAAAAAAGAGAAATCAGGTCAAGCCAAGGGAGAATCAGTCCAGAGGCCTAAAGGAGGCTGCCGTCTCTGTCTCTCTCCTGTGATAACATAACACAATCTGCAAGCTGCTTTCTGCAGGGTTCCACAGAGCAGGGGAAGAGCAGGAGAAAGGAAGGGGCTGCCGTGTGCTCAGACTGTGAGCATCAGGGCAGGCTTCCATGCTCAAACTTGCAAGACGATCCTGCGGGGGGTTATGGGTTGCGGGAGAGGGTGCAGCTCTGGGAATATGGAAAGGGCTCAAGAAGAGATAGCTGCCTCGAGGACTGCAAGAGCTGGAGGAATAGAAAGCACCTCACGAATCAGCCCATCTGTCCTGGGGTCATCTTTATGAGGCGCTTAGGGACTCCTAGGCAAATTAGCTAGTATTCCTCCATGCCAGCGAGAGGACCCGCCCATGTTACTCCCTGAAATTGTATCACAGCACATGCATATGTGGGCCCTTGTGGACCAGGGCTTGCTGAATGCGGAACCTCAGAGGGAGCTTTGGCCAGGAGGGGCCTGCTCTAAGGTATACACTGTAAAGTCAGTACCCTTTAAACCCTCATGAGCGCGCCCATGAGAGCACAGACTCTGGAGCGAGGCAGGCAGCTGCTCTGCAGAGTGGGCGGGTTCGCTGAAAAGTCAGAAGAAGACCACTAAGACATTTGGTCTGTGCTGAGCGAAAGCTCAGTAAGATCACAGCTCTCCTCTGTTTAGCTACTATTATCATTTATAATATTCCAAAACGAGGCTCCCCAGGCTAGATGACCTAGTGTTTAAAGTTAGAATTTACCTGAAACCCAAGCCAACTGATATCCTCTCCTTCCTAGAAGCCTGAACAGAGCTTCAGTTATTACAAAATAAAACAAACCCAGTGATTGAGAATAGCAGCCCAGGTGAGCAGAGAATAACCTTCCGCACATGTTCCAAGGGATCTGACAGCTGTTCTCGTAAAGGAGAAAGTCAGAGGCAAACGTGCAAAGATGTGGAAGCAGCGCGACAGATGCCACTCCCCGTGGCCTGGCCGCTTGGTTGGGAGAGGCCTGGGAAGGAGTGAGGCCCTAGTGACCAGGGCAGATTCCTACACACAGGATGGCTACTAACAGGTAAATAAGAAGCAATGTTCCACGGCCCTGGGCTGCATCTGCAGGGAAATCATTCTGAGCTTTCCTGGACACCAAGGCCCCCATTACCTGTATGTGCACCCTGACATCTTCCAGATGACAATCTCTGCAAAGAAAAAACAAAACAAAAAGCCTTTCTCTGCTTGTCACACAAAGCAACAAGATATGAGAAAAATGTCACAGACATATACACACCCCCACCCCCAATACCCTGCAGCACGATCATTAAATGTTAGGTATCTTGGAAAAGAACCCCTTGCCGTTTAGATTTTTAAGAAAATAAAAAATACCAAAGAAACGTCTTTGGAACTCTCAATACAACTTGATAAAGTTTCAATATATTCACCTAGGATTCATTCTGTGATTTGGTAGCTAAAAACATGAAGCCCCTCTGCTTCTGCTCAGGGACATTAGGATGTCACACTGAGCTGATATCCCCCCAAGCCCTCCTCCTGTATTACACAGCCAGGGAGGGCTTAATGGCACCCGATAGCTTTCAGGGAAAATTAAGAAAAATATCCTGGGGGGAAACAGCATCTCAGATTTGATTTTTCAAACTATTAAAAACCACAGGTCTCAGCACACACAACCACACACAGCCCCAGCTGTGTCGCTTGGTTGTCCCTTTGGGTCTTCTAAGTGCCCACTCTCCATGTGCTCGAAGCACATCATGACAAACCCATCCAGCCTGCTCGGCCGCCCCTGCAAAGGGCTCTGTGAGGCCCATGAACCTCGCCACCCTTCCCACCGCTCTCGCTTCTCAAGACATCTGTGTCCCTCAGGACAAGTCCGGCTTAAAGGAAAAGGAGCCAAGAGTTTCTCAAGCCGAGGCTGGTGGGAGGAGGCTAGCAGGGATCTAAGCTTGAGAAAACCATCTCAAAAACCAGGTCCATCTTAAAAAGCTCAGGAAGAGAATAGGAGAGTTACTTAGGACAGTTTCTCACATGAAAGTACCCCCAACCACCACCGCAGAAAACCGCAAGCCTGGTAGAGGGGCAGCCAGAAAGGCCCAGCAAAGGCCGAAGGTATCAGGGAAGGAAGGCTGCCTGGTAACACAGCTTTCTTGTATTACACCCAAAGCTGTGTACCATCTGAGGCTGATTCAGGAAAACACTCAAATCTCCTGGTAATTTCCTGCAGACAGGACGTTTAATCATCTCCAAGCCTGCACAGCAAAAGAAAAGGGGGAAAAAAAAAAACCCTAAACCAAATGATTCACACTCTTACAACCAAGCTGCCTTCAGAAAAGAACCGTTTTTGCTCTCAAAAACAGCCAGTTTGCTAGTCTAACAAAGTGTTCTTTTCCATCAAACAGAAAAAAAAAAGCCAGTCAGCAAAGGCTTGCCCTGATTTCTGGTCTGCATTTCTTGAAACTTCCAGTCAACAGTTTCTCCTGGCAGGTTCTCAGAATTCCAGGGAAAACTGGGTAGTCAGTGACTAAGAACACAGGATCTTTTTTTTTGAAAGCCTTCCCCCTCCTTGCTTTTTGGCCCCATGGGAAGATGTTTTATTGTAGGATGAGCAGAATTAGCTGCACGTATAAATTCTTCACCGCTCAGCTCACTTGACACCTTTATCTGAATTGCCCAATGACTGGGAAGACTTGGCAACTGATGATTTGAGAAGAAAAGGCCCAAATCCTCCCCGGGCGGAATTTGCTCTGTCTGTGCAGACAGGGCCACGTCCATTCCTCTAATTACTCAACTAGTTGCACAGATAAAAACATCTGTGTACAGAAAGCTGGAAACCCAAAGTATACAAATGACTCACACCACCTAAACAACTGCAAATAGGAGCCAGCCCAGCGAAGCCAGGGCGGCTGGGGCCAAAACAATTTAATACGAGCGGAAATGGAATTTGGCAATGCGCGCATCGGACGTTGCTCCGATTCTGGAAGGTAGGCCTTCCCGCTGCCTCATCTTAAAAGGTGAAAGAATTAAACTCTGACCCTCTGCATTCACCTCCCAGCTTCTTGCTGCGGTATTTAAAAAAAAAAAAATAGGATGGAGGAGGGTTGCTGAAGATGCATCTTTTAAACTTTACCCACACATCCCCTCACGACCCTTCGGGATTATTATCTTAAGAATTTCCTGGGGAGCAGCTGCCCAAACACCTCAAATTTGCATGATCACAGCCTTCACTCCGGCAGCCCAGGAAGGGCACAGCTCCCCGGGAGGGCAGGAATGAGCCCCCTCCCCCAAACCAGCGTAGCCCACCCTATGCACACACAGCGGGGATGGCCAGCAACACCGGCAGATTCAGGGCTGCTGAATCACAGAAGCCCGCACTGGAGAGGAGAAATGAATTTTTAAGCTCCCGGCAAAATGAGCAACGTTTCCGTTTTCAGGGGACACAAGTTCACCACAGAAAGGTACAAGGGAAGATGCCAGCGACGCTTTAAGGTAGACCTTCCTGGCGACATCAAGGCACTTTTCTTGCACAAGTTGTAAAGTAGTGATTAAATATCAGTAGGTCCTTAGCAGTACAGACATTTCAAAGGTTTAAGAGGAACGGATTATAAAGACTTTTTAAAGGCAAATTCCGAGCAGCTATTTTTTCCCCTCCTGAAGTCCTGACGCAGGAGCATCGGGGTCGCCACCTTTACTTAACACAGTGGCGGCGCGAAAGCTGGCGGTCACTCGGAGTGAAGCACCCGGGTCCCCTGGCGGATCTCACCTCGCGGCGGCGGCATCAGGGTGGCGAGGCGCCCCTCCGGGAGCGGGGAGGCCGGAGCACCGCGCCGGCTGTCGTCCTCTCGCGCCGCCCGGCGCTGACCGGCTCGGCTCCGGCCGGGGACCGCGGGCGGGCGGCAAGGGCGCGCTAAGGCGCCGGGCGCGGGGTGCGGCGCCCGGGACGCGGAGGCCCGGGGGGCCCTGCCGGGGCTGCGGGCGCGGGGGGCACCATTCCCGGGCGCGGCGGCGGGGGCGCAGCCCTGGGCCCCGGACAGCCGCTGGGTCGGGGAGAGAGGCTCCGAGCGCCCACCTCGCCGGGCTGCTTAAAGGGACGCCGCCCCACCTTCCGCTCGGCTTATTGGCCAACGTGCCGAGTCGCGGGCCAATCGCAGGCCTGTTCCCAAATTGAGATTTCAATCAAGGGAGCTGCTGCTTTAAAATTAGAAAGGGCTGCTGAGCCGTTCAGCCATCTTCAGAAGCCGGCCATGGTTCTCCAGCCCTTGGACGCAAGGTCCCAGCCCAGTCCCTCGGGCGCTTCCAGGCCTCTGCCCACACGGCCTTCCAGCTGAGCACCACACTTCTCCTTTTCTGCCCAAGCGGCCATTTGGCTTGGCACCCTCAGCTTCACGGGGTAGAAGGTCTTCATCCATCATCACTTACCTCTCCTTACCTGGAACCTGTAAATGTTTGTTGATGGATTGAGTGAATAAGGCAAGAAGGAACAACAGAATTCCCGTTGTTTCGGGACCGCTGATTGATCAGGAATCAAGAGGAAAGGTATTTTGGGGACTCTGCGCTCAGATCTGACCTCCCTCTCTGACTGTCAGGTGACCTGTGCCTCACTTCCCTCCTCTGTAAAGCATTATGCAATCTCCTGTCTCACAGGGCGCAGTCCGGACGCATTACCCACATCCAGCGCAGAGGAGGTGTGCAGTCCACACTGAAGAACCCTAGCTGCTCTTAGTATCCAGCTGAAAGGACCCTGGCGGGGTGTTGGGACTGAGTCCGAGGGCTGCTCGGCTTTCTGGTGAGCACATCAATGAAAACCATAATTATCCAAGAGTGGGAAACTTGGTTAAATAGATTGTGGTATATCCATGTAAAGGAATACTATATAGCCATGAGAAAAAGAGGGCAGAACTGAGTGTACCAATATTCAATGAACTTCAAAATACACTGCAGTGCAGGGAGTAAAATGTGTTGCTTCCTGCATGAATAAGTTGTGCTCTTTGTGCAACTATGATTGTACATGCAAAAATGCTTCTAGAGATACACCTAAGAAAATGATAAGTTGTTACTACTGTCAAGATGTTTCGAGCATTAAGTGGATTTCAGATGTGAAAGACACTAATATTTCAACACATATCCTTATATATTACCAAAATTTGTTGCCATTGCCTTGTAATAAGCTCCTCATTATGGCAAAGTGGCAAATGATGATGGCTCGTCATCTCCAACCTTTCAAACACCTTGACAGGCTAGAAAATAACCAAAATGTTTTTAAATGCTTACCTGACTTACAACAAAGGAAGGGGAAAAAAACACTCAGGTGGTAATATAAAAAGGTAAGTGGAAATATGATAATCAGAATGGAGCATGCAAACTGGTACTGCAAGGTATAGGGACTGCTTAACTCAGTTCTCATGAACATTGGCTTCAGCGTCCAGGCGGGAGACAAGCTTTGGGACAGGGAGAGGCAAGGAGTTGTAATAAGACCCCTGCTCAAAGCTGAGAGAGCACACTAAGGGCTGCACACTCAGTGAACATAGAGATTAAAAGAAATTGCCAGCCAGCCCCACAAAACTCACTGGTCTCTACCTGTGTTCCTAGAGGAGGGAAAGTTGCAACTGAAGATTAGACAGGAGGGTGAATGTGAATAAGAAAAATCAGAATTCAGAAGTTCTGAATAAAACTTACCTTGCTCAGAATATGCCAGGAATACCTCACAGAAGCAAATAAAAATTTCCCGGGAGAGCCAATTCTCCAGCCCAGGTTGTGCTCAGCCTCGCACCAGCCCTACTTCTCATCAGTAAGTAACACAATGCCCAGGAGCCTGGTAAGTCACAAGCCGACACCGAAGAGAACCAGAGGCCCAAGAATTAGAGGTCAGAAAACAACGTCCTGGATAAAGAACACAAAAGGAGAACATTTAAGATGACTGAAAGCAATCAAGCTAGCACTGCAACTCTAGAGAAGAACAGGGCGTGGTAATGATCTCTTTCCTGTGATCCACTGGAGTGAAGTCTCAATGTGTGGGAGGGGCAGAGCACGGGGTTCTGCCGAGAGAAGAACACAAACCTCAGGATGATCCACGCAATGCATCACAAAACAAGGAAGAAGCGAGAACAACACGAGAGAGGTGAGGAGACAGGAAGTAGAGGTGGAGAAGGCCCAACTGGCATCTAATTGGACTCCATAGGAAGTCACCAAACACATTCGGGAGAAGCAATAACAGAAGGTGTAACGGTGAAGGATGGTCTGGGATTTATAGAACTCACGCATCATAACAAGCAACACAAGGCGTCCCAAGCAGGATAAACTTGTTCTTATATATTTGCATCTATTATTTATTCATGAAAGTACAGTTAATGAGAAACTAAAGTGAGAAAAAATGAAAGAGTTTAATAATGCAACGACAGAGGCAAGGACCCAGAAGACTCTCAGTGGCCAGAAGAGAGGCAACTTCCGCATTCCACATGTGGAGCTGGAGTATGTTTCCCTGAATCTTTGATGAATACTACATGACAGCTGGTGCCTGAAGACACACCTGTCCATTACTTACGGTGCCCGGGCAACAGGGCAGAGTGGCAGCAATCTCCTAGCAAAGATGAAAACACTCTGATGTCACATAAAGGCAGTAAAACAGCAAACAAAACCAAATAGCCTAAACACACAAAGCACAAAACAAGCCAGAAAACTTGAGCACCTGTCCCTAAAGATCCTACCTCAGTAGGTGATAGCGGCAGCAGCTAGCTGTAGCCCATCATGGAGTGGCAGGGTCCTATGAGACCTCCTGTAGGAACACGAAGGAGGAATGTCTGTCTAAGACTCCAAGGAGAGGTGGTAGCTCAGGGAAGGCCTCCTGGGGGACCGGACATAGCCATTGAGGGAGATGGCACCTTTGGGGCAGAAGGCTTCCATTAGGAACTTTTGAAGCCCTAGATTGCCACTCTCTCTCTCTCTTAAGACACCAGCCCAGTTGTGTGACTTCTGTTAAGCTTCATGCATGTCATCTGTAAAATGGCGTTTGTATCATTGGTCTTGGGGCTGTTTTGAGTTTACGAGAATAGAGAAAAAACACTTAACAGCATGCCTAGTCTACAACTGATTTTAGTGAGTGTGTATCTAATATTATTATTAGATAAAATCTAGTGCCTGGATAGAGAAAAAAATTTCTTCTGTTTTCAAAGACAATTTTCTTCTAAAATTTAAAGGAACTGGAGGCTTCAGCCTACTTTCATGAAATGACCCTGAGAAATACAAAATGCTGATAGAGTATGTCCCAGGAAAGGCAGATCGTCACTCCATTAAAAGCACAGGTATTGGACATTGTCCTTCTCATAAAAGACTTGAAATTCTACCTTCCTCCAAAATAACTAATAAAGACGGTTTATGTTCAGTGGCAAATAAATGATCCTCTGCAATATTGAAAGCTAAAACTGTGATGGAATTCCTATCCATGTCATTAAACCTTCAGGTTCCCAAGCTCATAGCAAGCTGAAAGAACAGAATCAAGTGGGGAGATAGAGAGGGGCCCCTCAGCGTCCCTCACCGGCCCTGCAACTGACGAAGCATAGCTGTAGAGGAAACTCACAAAGTGAGGCTAACAACACCAAGGCACTTGGGCTTCTGCTCGCCAGATAAGCACATGCAGGGATCTAGCTATTGGCAGATAACCCACACAAGGATCTACTTGTGGATAAGCCCACACAGGGAACTACCAGCAGACAGGCACTACTGTCAGGTAAGCACACACAGGGATTTATCTACTGGCACATAAGCACACACACAGGGATCCCTCTACTAGCAGATAAGCCCACCTAGTGATCTACCAGTAGATAAGCACATGCAAGAATGTATGTATTGAAAATAAACACGCACAGGGATCTACTGGTGGGAAAGCACACACAGGGATCTATTGGCAGATAAGACTATGCAGGGATCTATCTATCCATTGGCAGATATGTACACATAGGGATCTGTCAGATAAACACACACAGGGATCTGTTGGTAGATGACACACATAGGGACCTACCAGTGGATAAGCACACGCAGGGCTCTACTGGCAGTTAAGCGCTTGCAGGGATCTATGGTGGATAGGCACCTATAACGATCTACAGGCAGATAAGCACATTCAGGGCTCTACCTGTGGATGTGTATGCGTGGGGATTTACTGACAGTTAAATGCATACAGGGATCTACTGGCAGATAAGCACAGACAGGGATCTAGCCCATGTGGAGAAACAGCCTAAAGTGGGCAAGTCCAACAACGGCAAGGCTTGTGCCCGTCCTTCAGATGAAGCACTGCTTCAAAGCCTCAGGAAGAGAGGAGAGAACTGGCCCCCGACAGATAGCCTCATTCAACGCCTCATCTGTAGCGTCTCCTGTGAGAAGGGACTTGCCTGAAAGGCTGGTAAGCATGAGACCTGGATAAGAAGACGTGCCTGGCTCTCACCTGGGCTCTTCTTTACTCTGTCCTCGTCCCTGATATTGTTACTTCGGTTACCCAGTGAGCACCTAACTTCTGTAAACCGTCCTCACTACACTTGTGCATTAAACCCCTGCTGTTTTGAAATGGAAAATAGATTTCATCTTCTCGGCTAACAGTGACCGATCACTAATGGCTTCCCTGAGTGCTGACTTGACAACGAGTCTGCACTCAGCAGGAAAGTGTGCTATGATTGATGAGTGATATCTGTCATGTCCCCAGGTAAATAGTGACAGCGCTAGTGACATCTCTTGATCCAACCCCCTCACTCCACAGATGAGAAAAACAGAACAGATCTTTCTTTCTTCTTATAGAATTTTAAATTCAGCAACACTAGCAGAGGCAACCAAGGAGAACTTCCATATCTGAAATGTTGCTGAGAGAGAGAAAAAAATCTGGAGCTTGGAATTTTTCTGATGAGCTTTTAAGATATGAACTTGAATCCTGCAGCAGCCTTTGTATTGTGTAGCAAACTGACTAAATGAATAAGGCTAGCAACTCTGATCTCGCCAGGAGCTATGAAGTGCATGCCCTCTTCCACGCCCACAAGATTACATTGAACATATATAACTTGAGGATGTTAGATGATTTAAAACGTGCCAGGGGTCAGAAATGTCTATAAAAGTGAATACACTTCAGAAACACAAAAGGAATAAATACATAAAACAGCAATTAACATGCTATTTAAGTAGGGACCAAGATTTTTATCATTTTCTTCTATTCAGTGGTACAGATATCTTCAGCCAAACAAAGAGCAAGAAAAGCCCTTATTTATTTTCATACAGACACTTTATATCCTGGGGATGCTGTAACAGTAACTGAGGCGATAGGGTGTGCTCTTATTAGGCAGTTCCATGCCCAGTGGGCACTCACAACCACCACCCCCAATCACAAACCAGCCCTCTTGCTCCTTGCAAAAGACAGAACAGTTTGTGTGGATAACAGATAAGCAGTAAGGCCAACCCCCACCTGGTCCAGATACAAAGCACAACCAAAGCATTTGAGGACGATGCCAGCTCTTCTCTCACGCCCACAGCAAAGTGAACTTTACAGAACCTAACACCTTGAGAAATAGGTCTAATGGGTTCAGTTACACAAACACCAATGAAATATTAGGGAGAGGGGAGAAAGAGGAAGTAAGAGAACGATAGAGAAAAGGAATGAGAATAAAGAGACGAGAGAGGTAAGAAATAAAATAGAAGACATGAAGAGAATGCTCTGGAGATGATTGAGTCCACCCTCAGACTTCAAAGGTACATTCTGATTTAGGAGGGCATTAATGAACCATTTATAATTCAATGAAGTCCACTATTGAAGATGTAGATAATGAATTAAAAGAAGAGCTATTACAAACAACTCTATAGTGCATGAATTGGACTGGTTCCCACCCACCAAACTCAGTCTTGTGGCTGCCACCCTCAGGATTTCCACGAGGTGTTCTTCTAGTGCACTCCATGTTCATGATAGATCATACTGTATCTGCTTCATATTATTATTTATAACGAATAAACAAAGTATAGCTCATCCACATGATAGAATATTACTCATCAATTAGAAGGAATGAATGGATGCAACGAAAGGATTGGATTTCAAATGCATTATACTAAGTGAAAGCAGACATACCATAAAGGCTACGTTCTGCATAGTTCCACTACTACATGACATTTTTAGAAAAGGCAAAAGAAAGGCTTCAGAAACTGAAGCCAGATTACTGCTGCCAAGGGTTGTAGACAGGAGGTGGGATTAGGTAGCATGAAAAATTGGGGTAGGCAATACAGCTGATTTGTGCCTTAACTGTGAGAGTGGTTGTGTGACTCTAAGCATTTGAAAAACTCATGAAACTCTACAACTACACCTGGGTTTTACTCTATGCAAATATAAACAGTGAAAGCAAAAGCAAGGAGATACAGTAATGGAACTAAAACTTAAAACCATCTTTAGTTATAGCTTTAGTTTTAATTATTCTTATAGCAAATATTTTCACATTATCTTACTTGTTTTTATAAAGATGCCTAACCAACGATGCACACTATGGAGGAACTGTGGTCTGCCAAAGGCTGCAAACTCAGGTCACTCAGGGAGATGAGGGAGATGATGAGATTGTGGAGATGGGGCAATGGCAGCTACAAGTGAGGCCTCTTCCTGGATGTGCTTACAAGGTTGGGAAGGCTGAAAAAATTCTGCTTCAACAATGCGTAACAGTAACCCTGGTTATTTAACAGCAACCCTTGGGAAGTCATATTTTACTCTGAAAAGTCCATGAGGGAGAATAGTTGCATCCATGTTGGTCTTCATAGCATCATCAGTGCTAACAGCAGGCGCGTGATGGGTGGCACCTGCTTCTTGAAGGAGCAGAGCCTCTCTAACATGCCCATCCACCCCTCCAGGTCAGAAAACTCTGAGGTCACACAGGTCATCATTGGGATAGCTGCTCCTTGATTTGGCTTGCCCTTGTGATAAGCCGGAGGCCAGTATCCTCCAGCGTGGACCCCAGAGCACGAGTCCAGCCTCTCCACTCCACATTCCTCAAACCCTGAGCCCTGTCTTCAATCAACCCTGCTCTTTTAACAGTTGCCCATGGGACACAGCTGTCAACCTTTTGCCTATCCCTTCTGCTCAAAGCATGACATCCTGAGTAAAAAACAAGGTCAGTGTCTTCAGGTAAGACCTGGCTAGTTAGAAACATTGTTTCCAGAGAAACCTATTTAAATAAATTAGGCTAAAAATACCGTGATAACTAATATTTGCTTTTAAATCCTTGGGAAGGAAGAGAAAGGGCAGGAGGGAGATAGGAAATGGGAAGGCAATGGGAAAACAGGATAAAGATGAAGCAAACACAGCCAAATATTGACGATTTAAGATGTGTTTTATAGGGGTTAATTATACCAGCCTTCTCATGTTTCAGCATGTTTCAAAATGTTCTCAATAATGTATAACATGCAAGCAGAATTTGACCGATGTTGAGTAGAGCAGGGGTCCCTAGCTACCCTCCCACTGGCCATATACCGTAGGTACCGGTCTGTGGCCTTGGAAGGACTGGGTAGCCAGGGCAGACCACCAGGAGCAGGAGGTGGGCCGAGCCAAGTTCTGCCTCTTGTTAGCATGCTCCTGTCAGGCTCTGACGCTGCCACTGATTGACAAGAGCGGAGCTTTGCTCCCAGTTCCCAACTTGCTGCCCCTTGGCTTTTCCAAGTTCTCCCCCAACAACCTACTGCAGAACCATCCTCTCTGCCCTCCCCTTGCCTCCCTCTTCCCTCCCCCCCAGCCCCCCACCTTTGGAGAATGGTCTTCAACTATGGGGAGGGGGAGGTTGGGGTCAACTGTAGAAAGAGGTTATGCCCTCTTCTGCCTGATGTGGTGACTGTAAGATGACATTAACTCGGTTCACACTAAATTGTTCGCCAGCATCTGTCTATGTTTAGGACCTTGCTTTTTCTTTTTCTTCCACATCTGTCTGGAGCATCCCATCCACTTTCTTTTATAGGTGGGAAGTTGAGGTTATGGCTTCATTGCAGGCCTGTTTCTCTCTCTCTCTCTCTCTCTCTCTCTCTCTCTCTCTCTCTCTCTCTTTCTTTCTTCTTTGCTTATATCACTACTTGTTTAGATATTTGTATTCTCAGTCACTTTTCACACCATGTATCATTTAGTCTATTAGTTTCTAACCAATAAGCTGTCTTAATCACCATCTCGTTGCCAGGACACATTTCCCAACACCCACAACTTAAGGGAAAAAAGGGCTCACGGTTCAGAGGACTTGATCTGTTGATGTTTGGGGCAATGGCAGGAAGGCCTGGCCTGGAGGAAAGGTGTGCATGACACCACATCAGGAAGCAGAGATCGAGAAGAAGGAATCAGGGGCAAGAATACGTACCCTTCCAGACCATACCCCAGTGGCCTCTCCCCGCAACCAGGCCTCAATTTCTAACAGCACAGGTAATTATCAATGGGTTAGTCCACTTCATTCAATTAACCCCATGATCTAATTTCCTCCCAAATACATGAGACTTTCAGGGGACATTCCAGATCCAAGACACAACACAGACAATGAGTGTGTATATAAAATCCACACAAGAAATATGTCAATTCCAAACATTTTGGGATGTCACCCCTGGAAAGTCAAATTTGTATGCTGGGGTCAGGAAGTTGAATCTATATTTTTAAACCCTTCTAAAAACTAAACTAATATTCTCATTAGTGTTTCATTACATTATCAAGTAGATCAAATATTAATAATGATATCTTAAGACTGAGCAGAATCTCTTGAACACATCCCCAGGAGGAAAGCAAGCAAGGGACATCTTTATGTCATCTCATTGACCACACCTAAACTGAAAAAACAAACTTCCCATCCACAGGGCCTCCTAAGTTCATAGGGCCATTTCTAGAAGAAGTAATTTGTATGGTCAAGGGATCGTGGGACCAGAATTTCGCCTTATAGCCCTAAATCTTGCCTTCTCTTTATTGATGATTTTGGGGATAGTTTTATCCCCTATTTCTAGGCGTATTACCTTAGACGTATGTGACACATTCAGCCACGCAGACCTGTGTCCACAATGTTCATGGAAGTTCACTAATCAGTCATTTGGACAAGGAAGCACTGAGCAAGTGAATACCCACCACACTGCTCTCCCACTGAATCCTTGAACAGCCTTCTAAAGTAGGCATGGTAATGACCTCATTTTTAAGAGGATAAACTGAAGTATATAAAAGTTAGGTGACTTGTCCATAGAGTACAGCTTGTAAATGGCATGGATGGGAGTCAAGAGTGGGCACGGCCTTGCTTTGGGACCCCTGAGACACACCTCCCATCCTGTACTGTGACTAAGATGTACATCCAGTGCTAGATCCTAGGCACAAGAGGCACTTAGAAGACAGAAAGAAAGGAGCCACGGACTAACTATGGCCTAATTCTACAAGCCCCTCACATGCCCCTGTATTTTCCCATTCATTCATCCAACTCTGGCTTACAGCATATTTAGGAAGTAAAGTGGGCCTTACGGTAATGAATTCTTGGGACGCAGACTTTTTTTTTTTTTTTTTACTCAGGAGGAATTCAGTCAGGCAGGGGCAGGGGCAGGGGCAGGGGCAGGGGCAGGAAGAGGCAAAAGACAGCTCTTAAAAGGAGACCAAGATCTTTCTGGAGACAGAGTGACAGAGCAGGAGGAGTGTTTGACGTGAGGTAGACTCACCGTTCCTGGCTTTGAACATGGAGGGGCTCTGTGGCAAGGACCTGAGCCTGACCTGTAGGAGCTGAGAGTGGGCCCTCGTCAAGGGTCAGCAATGACAAGGACCTCAAGCCATTCCAGAAAGGAGCTGTTTTCTGCTGACAACCTAAGTCACCTTGGGAGACCAAGTGAGACTGTCTTGATGTTAGCCTTGTAAGGACCAGAGCAGAAGAGCCAGCCATATCAGGCCTAAGTTTCTGACTCATGAAACTGTGAGATAATAATCAGGTTTTTTAAAGATGCTAAATTTGTAGTAATTTCTTGTACAGCAACAAAAAACAAATACCACAATGTCATGATCCTCCAAGGTCCAGTTTAAGCCCCCACTTCTCTGTGAAGTCTCTCCTCATTATGAGCAGAAAGCCAGGCAGGATTCCTCACCTCTTCCCACAGACACTGAGGCCCACAGGACTCCCCCCACTCATGATATCTCACAGTGATAAACTATAATCCTGTCTGCCATTCAATCTCTCCTCATGGGCTCCGTTTTCTGTTTTGGAGAGTCTTCGTTTGTATCTTTGGCCTGTGAGCCACCCTCCTCCTGCCCCTTTCCCCTCCTGTGAAAATCAACCCTGGGAAGCTAGTAACTGGTCTCTACACCTTCTTACAACACTTGCAACAGTGCTAAACCCTTTGTCGACATTAGTAAATTATACTGCTCAATGGCCGCAAGTCCTCCACTGTCCATCTCTGGATAAGGGAAGAAAGAGACTACAAGCCACTGCCTGATTCACATCCTAGTGAACCACCATGAGGAGCATCCTAGGATTCAGAACAGCCATCAACAATTGCATGAGATTCTCTCAGGTCAAGTGATGGGTTCTTCCCAAGGAGCCACCAGTCCAAAAGCTGTGCTGTTCCTTGTAACTCCGGCTCTCTGCAGCACCTTTCCTCTGGAGTCAGAGTGGAAGTTTCCAGGTACAGGACTCACTGTGTAGTTTCTAGTCGGGAGGGCCAGCTTGGGAGGATTCCCAAGTGGCGCCTCCCTTAGCCTCAACCATTAAATGGTCCTGCTTCCTGAAAATATGTTCAATCTGAAGGTAACCCTAGTGACCCCAGGACTCTTTCCCACAGGACTAAAAACTCGTAATAATTGGACACTGAAATTCCATCCACAGTTTTCTTTCTGGGATGGAGTCTAAAATCTATGCTTCTGGGACAGGAAATTAGTGGCCAGTCTATGATGTCGTTTCTTTTCACTTCTGTAATTATCAGCAGGTCAATTAATATGACTCTGAAAATTATAATGCTTGGGCTTGATTAGGTCTCAAATTTATCTTTGCTATGAAAAAAAATAATTATGGACAAAATCGAGAGCCTGAACTTCTAAGCTATGGAGTCACCACTTTCCCATGTAACATGAAATGATCAGACTGTCAGAGAGCCCAGCCTTCATGCCGGCTTGCTATATTCCCTCCTGAACTATGCCAGTCAGAAGGGGGTCACAGGCTGCCAAGCTCAGTACCAGGAGCTTGGGAAGGCAGAATTCGTACATAGGGACCCTACCCTACGAGAGACAGAATGCACTTCTGGACAACTATGACTCGAAGCGGGGGTGAATCCCCACCAGGCCTGCCAGGGCCAGCACTGCTGTAGCTACCAGGCGCAGCTGCCAGCAAAACCTGCGGACGTGTCTTGCCTGCAATGGGTGTAGCGTCTACCTTGGCACAGAATGGCACCGCACAAGCGAATCAGTGCCTCAGGCACAACCAAGAGGCATGAGCAGCTGAAAAAGATGGGAAAAAAAGAGAACCCCACCCACCCAGATCTCCCTTCCTACAGGAAATCACTCCTGGGTGCAGACTCCCGCCTCCTCACGCCTTGGAGTGGGGTGGGGCACCGCAAGCCCATAGACCCGGCTTCTGCCTGTCTGCAACTCACACATCAATCTCTGCCCTTGGCATTCCTTCCGTTGGTTAAACCACTCACACACCCAAGCCAGACGCCAGATGCCCTTCTCGACTCCCCTCGTTCCTTCTACCCCCAAACAGCTTCAACACGGCCCTCAGCACTGTTCTGGGCCAGGCCAGAGACCCGCCTCTCCTTCCGCTGCCACCACCCCAGTGCCCCCTTGTGTGCTGCAGCTGGGACGCTGAGCCATTGCTCCAGCTCAGAATCTCCTTACGTGGACACACCTTCGCGGTGGGTGCCAGCGCTCCGGCATGAACGTGCCACACTTACAAAGCCCTTTGCCATCTGGCTTGCGGGCAACACCCACTTGCTTTTTCCAGATTGTCCTCCGGTTCCTGATGTCTGCTCTCCAACCGAGCAGATCCGTGTGCAGCTCCTGTGGGTTCTTGCTCTCCATACTGCTGCTCGCTGATACCCGGGTGGGTCCTGTGTACCCTGAGACCCACGTGGTTCTGGTGAGTGATGGCTTCTGGTTCCCCAAGGTTTGCTCTGGACATTTGGGCATCTGCCTCGCCTTCAGAAACTTTCTCAGGGGCCTGTTTGTGGCCGAATACCGCAGTTAGCTGTCTAGAACACCATAAGCAGAGGATAAATACCTCCCAGGTAAGTGAGTAAGTGAGCTTACCAAAGCAATGAAAGGAAATGGAAGCCAAACAACTCGTGTATTGCTAGCCCGTTTCTGTTAGGTCTCAGGGTCCTGGTTGTGTGTCCTCAGTCAGCCAAGCTTTCCAGGGGAGGAATTCCCACCCTGGGGGTAAGTCAAGTATTTTCCCTGGGCCTCATTTCCTCACTGATCAAAGAAGAAAGCCAGGCCCATGGCACAGGCCTGTAACTTCAGCCCCCTGAGAGGCTGAGGCAGGAGGACTGCAAGTTGAAAAACTGACTGGACAACTTAACAACTTCAGGAGCTCCTGTCGCAACATCAGAGATCAAAACTGAGCTGGGAGTGTAGCTTAGTGTGAAAGCCTTAGGTTTCACCCCTAGTACTGACAAATAACTAAGAAGAAAAAGGAAGAGTGATTTTTGCTTCAGGAAGATGTTATAATAAACCGAAAAGGTGAAAGACCTAGCACGGTGCTCCAGTTCCTGCACAAATGGTAGCTCTGATCATTTTTCGTAAAATCCTCCAAAACAAACAAACACCCTTCTCCTGTGAGTCAGGCAGAGACCAGAAAAGCTGCAAGTGGTGCCATTTCCCAGAGGTTGCTCCAGGCAGAGGTGAGGAAAGGAGAAAATCATACCCTTCTCGTGCGGTGCCCTCCTTTCTAGTGAAGATCTCCCTGGCACTTTGCACTTGCTGCTCTGTTTCCATTCAGAGTTCATTTAGCTTTAGATCACAGTCTTTATTTTAATACACGCTGCATTTTAACAAGTAGGTCAAAGCCATTTTATACTTGCAATATGATTACCATAGTAATGGCTGTATTTTATAACCTGCAAAATGCTCCCAGGGAGACCGGTAGGGACAGCTACAGTTTGTAACAAAAATAATAATTTCAGCTCTGCAGAATAAGCTCCTCTTAAAAACTCTCTTGCTGCAAGTATTAATTTTTGAGGCTCCCACAATATTTGGAAACAGCCAATGCTAATGACTAACTGAAGACGTACTCAAGAGCAGTTAATTTCAGGAGCTTTATGTTTGGGAAGATGATAATAACAGTATTGACAATAATAATAGCAACTACTGCTTATATAGTATTTGAGGCAGGCTGTCTACAGAAATGGTCTGCATACCCAGCTGTACTCAGGCTCTATAGTACTTCCCTCTCCAGCGACTAGGGGTGTGGCTATGTGACTCTTCTAGACCAATGGGAAGTTAGCAAATGTCAGGGGGGCAGAAGCCTGGAAAGCAATTGTGCATCTTGCTGAGGGTAATGCGGTAACCACAATCAGAGGCACAAGCTCCCCTGGAATTGTCACACCTGCCATCTCAATCTACAAGCAAGCCGAATCCCCAGACTATCCAGCACCAGTGGAGGCAGCCCAGGAGGAAGGCGGACAGGGCCAACCATGAGAAATAACAACTGGGTGTTGACTTTGGCTACTAAACTTCAGGGTACTTTGTTACACAGCGTAAGCTAACTGATAATACTGTTTACACAGTGTCAGCTGTTCTAAGGACTTCACAATTAAACTAACCCATTTACTCCCTACAATAACTCTTTGGGGGAAAATTCCCGTTATTTAATTCATAAAGAAGAGAATTAAGGCACACACAGATATTGTACCTTTGCCCAATGTCATGTAGCTGGAATGAGACAGGCAGTTGAGCTCCAGACAGAATTTGAGTCCAGCCAGTTGAGCTCCAGAGTAACAGCTCTCAGACTAAACAATGCTCCCAACTCTATTCATTTTTGCCTTACAGAAATCTTTATGTGATAGTTATAAAAGTATTATTCAATATAAACAAGTATGTCAATAATTAATACTACAAAACAATACTTCCCTAAGAAAATCTCATAGGAATACATTTTAGATCTTGAAAAGCAGTAGATTAAAAGTATATCCACCCATCCACACACCAAATTTCACTTAAAAACTTTGAATGACACAAATAACTTTTAGGATGAATTTTGAAATCTAAACAATAAATTTCAATCAGATTTTTATTAATTTAAACATTTAAAGTCATACATTTCCTCATTTCGTTGCACATTTTAGTCAATTATCACAAAACAATACAGAGTTAAATTTAAAATACACAGTATATAAAGCATAAGTTAGTCTGTCCCTGTGCCATTCTTCAACTTTACTTCACAAATCTAACAAAACAATAGTCTAACATGCATCTTTTTATATATTTTCTTTAATTAGACAAAGTTACTAAAAGCTTAACAAGTATCTTTCTTTTAAATTGAAAATTAAAAAATAAATTGACTATAAATGCAAGAACATAGTTTAACAGCCTCGTCTCTCAAAAAAAATGTACAAAAACTTTCATTCATTGTAACCAGTTATTTATATTAGTTGTGCTAACTAATTCTCAAAAGTGACAATTATCTCTTCACCTTACACAACTGGCAAGAATGTGAGCTTCCACAACACACTTAAAGAAACCGGTTTACTCTTCAATTTGGTCTTTGATGGGGTTCTCTTGTCTCCTTATTCTTATCTATCTGTCGATCTATCTATCTATCTATCTATCTATCTGTCTGTCTGTCTATGTTACGGTATTATCATGCCTTTCCAAATTGAAGTCAAATTCTCAAAATGGCTCTGCTAGATAATAGCCCAGAAGGTACAAAATACATTTTTCTTTAAAATCACAAACAAAATAACAAGAACAGGAAGCCCAGAAGTTGTACAAGTATAAAAATGACAGGCCGTTCCATTCCAGAAATGAAGGCAGTGTAGTTGAATGGAATGAATTCTTTTGGAAGGCAAAGGTCAGTATACATACTGCATGTGCATAAGAACGATGGCATGGCAACTTCTGATCAAACGCCAGAATCAGAGCAGAGCACCCCATCCTCAAAGACACCCAAAACATCCAGGTGCAATTTAAAAATCTAAAAGCATTTTCATTTAGATGAAAAGGTTTTGCCTCATTGATAACTGGTTATTGTATGAGACATACAAAAAGGTGATCATGAAACTAGGAAATACCATCTTTGTGTATCTGCTTTGCCACATCAAAATCCAGGGCAGCACTGATGAGCACTGTGTCACATATAAATATGTGTATATGTATATATTATAGTCACATAGACATATAGACATATATAATGATTATATGTATATATTTTTTCTTTCAGTCCATAATTAAGATTCGAGTCTCTAATTTGGATAACTAATTAGGAGATGATGATAGGAGAAGTAACACAGAAGCCACCACCGAGACCTTTGCTTTTTCTGGTTCACCCATTTGGCACACCCTTTCTGAACACCAACCGTGTGCTAGGTCATGGGGCAGGTCCTAGGAATTAAGAGTGATGGAGACCTGCAGTAAAATGGAAGATAAAACCTAAAGGAATGGACAAGAAAATAAAAAGACTTCAAAGTTGCAGAGTCTTCCTCACTCTGGCAAGTCTAGTTAGGCCTCATGCAATGCTTAATAATTGAGATTATGAGCTTTCACTTAGAAATCTCAATTATTGAGCTTTCCTATATGCCAGCTATGGGGCAGGCTGGTGGAAACACAAAGGCATCCCACTTCCAACACGGCAAGGCCCTTGCCTTAGCGGGACCCTCCATCCACAGGCAGATACAGGTGACAGGGAGGTGGTGAAGGGGACATGTAGGAAACATACCCAACCCAGTTTTAGGGAAGAGGTTTTTCCACAGAAGTTACCTCCAAGCTAACACTTCACGGATAAAGTAACTTGTAACTATAACATGGAATTTCTTTAAAAATATTTCTGCCAACAAGTCAAAAATGGTATCTTGCATCAAGTGATTAATCACCCAAATAAGATCCCTAGCCCAATAATTCTCACATTTGAATATGCGAAGGAATTTCTTGTAAAAACGTACATTTAGATTTAGCAGAGTTGGCACAGGGCCTGGGATTCTGCACTCCTACCCAGCTCCAAGCGATGCTGAGGCCGCGGGTCTGGAAACCCATGAGGAGCAGTGGGGCCTCAGCGCTAAAGAGCCCTCTGGCCAACACATGTGCTATGTTTGGCTACTCAAGTGTTCTAAAGAAGTCTCTGTAAGCTGCTAGCTTGTAAAAATCCAGATAGATAGATAGATAGATAGATAGATAGATAGATAGAAAATAGATATATCAGAATTTCCAGGTTCCCTTGAGAAATTTAAACTCAGACAAACGGGCCCCAAATTTTCTCATGGTCCAGTCACTGGGAGGCAGGCAGAGGCCTGTACTCTCTGGTTTCGACAGTGCCCTCCACCCCCACAGGAGCTCTCACCTCTGCTGACCTCACCTGACAAGCCTCTCCCCATTAGGTACTGGCATCTGCAACTCTGTCCAAGTAGTTGTAAAGCATTAACAACCCGCCAAATGACCCAGTGTTCCTCCCAGGATAGCTGCTAACCAGGCAGGATAGGTGCCAGTTCTCTATATTAAGATCAACAGCCTTGTACAGAAACAGAACAGGTCTCTGTGCCAAATTCGCCCAGCTTGGCAAACACTTGTATTGCTCCAAGGTGGCCTTTCCATGTGCCCTGATAAGGAGATAACAGGGCATTTACTGAAGGACATGCACGGACAGCGCGTGTGCTTGCCCACCAGGCATCCAGTACCAGTCTGTGTACAGCCCAGGAAACTCACCTGGCTGAGGCTCTCATGAGCCCACTCTCCCCCTGTCGGATGTCAGCACCTGAAAGCATCTGGAATCACTTCTCAAACCTAAGTTCTGGCCAGAAGTAGGGGGGAGGGGGGATGCCACCTGGACCCAATGTGTTTGTCAGCAAATATGTGCGTGGGAGCAAGCACACAGACCGTGCATCATCTCATCATGGGATCTTAATCTGCATGCTGGCACTCTGCTATTTTTATATCTGAATGATGTCTCTTCCTTTGAGGGAGATGGAAATGTTCTGCTTCTGTAGCTCAGTCTCCTGCAATTGCCACAGACCTCATGAGACGTTCCTGCCACCTGTGTACTAACACACAGAGTGAAACGGACTGATCAAACCTGGAGTATTAACTGATGAAAAGTTTAACAGAACTCACTCCCAGTGCCTGAGGCTTTGGTCACTACCTATAAGGAGAAAGGCCTATTATTATTATTCTAGTAGGACTGGAATTCTGACTTAAGAAAAAGAAAGTCAGTTGTCTCTTCTGTAGGTGAGTACCACCATACACCTTGCCCGTCATCCCTTCCCTGTGCCTGGGCCCCTGTATGAGCCTGTCTAGGATTTGCTGAAGAGTTTTCCTTTTTAAATTGTTGACAAGGAACAAATGCTTAGAGCAACCTGAGGGAAAATGATGGGCACAGAACACATGGGTTTCACACAATGCATGTGATCATGCCATGGGAACAAATCAATTTTTTGGTAATAATAAGAACCACCAAGGGAAACCTCCATCACCTTGACCTAAACAAATTTGAGGGTATCAGGACAACCCGTGGATTTCCTGTTTGTTAATCCACAGTATTGGAATCTCAATTTTGAAAACTTTCCAGAGCCTAGACTGCAGCACAAATGGCAGACACATCAAAACTGCACTAACAACAAGCAAGCCAGAGTGCAAGGTGGCCTACACGGAACTACAGGGATCCTGGGTGTGTCCCTCCCGTCACTACCACTGGCTCCCAATCGTCTGGCATATGAGTGAACACACCAATGTCCACCCATGTCTCCTGTGGCTAAATGATCCCGACTGTCCGTTGTGTTCTCTTCTAGAATATGAAATCACACAACACCGAGACCCTGGGTTCTCCTGCACAGGGCCGGCTGCATTGCAAGCCGTCAAACACTTCCAGGTTCATTGATTGAACAGCAATTAAGAGAGTAGATAAAACTGAGCTAGGAAATAGTTTGGTGAAGGAGGTCAGAAAATACCACCCCCAAATATGCTGCTTTAGTGTGCTGGTTATTTCCGTATGAGAGGGCCTGGGGCCTGGATGTAGGTGGGAGCTCTCTCTAGGCTCCCACGGATAGAGCAACCAAAAGAAACTCAGGGCTGATGCGTCTCCTCTGCAGATCTCACCAACTGGGGAAGAATGGACTCATGCCTCAGGAGAGAAGACTGGAGGGGACCTCACACTGCCCATGTGGCCTCTGGGACGGGCTGTCACCTCTTCTTCTGAGGGTCTGTTTACCTTTCTCCAAAGTCCCTGTTCCTTTACGAAGAGGATGTGCTGGGCTCCAGATCTCTTGGGCACGCTGGCACTCACTCTACCTTCACATTGTGCCCACCTCCCATAATGCATTTGGGTGCCTAACCTGCCCGTCGGCAGTTGGCTTCACAGACCACCGTCACACCCTCGGAGATGGAGGGACCACCTTCCTCCCTGCACTGCCCTAAGGGAGCTGAACTCAAAATGACAACCAAGGGCAAGACAAGGTTAATTTTACTCCATACAAGAGTGACATTGGGCCGTTTGTGGCACTGCATCCTGACAGGGGATGGGAGTAGGCAGGTGGCAGTAGTGCTGGTGCAGGGATCCGACGAGGCTCCAGCTAAGTGGGAAGATGTCCCCAGCCTGAGACAGAAAATGACAGCCAGGTTCCAGTCATCAACACTGTGTTTCCCAAGCTTCAGCTTCTAACTTGGGAACTGAAATTTTGAACTCAAGTAAAAGAGACTGACATTCTTTTCCAGCATTTGCTAATAATTTATCCTTCTTTCAATAGCAACTCAGTTATATCTCAAAGTCTCCAGAACTATAGAGCACTCAACGATTCAGAGCAGTAATGATTACATCTAAAATCTTAATGAAAAATTTAAAGGTTGGGTTTACTCTCATGGGCTTCTGTAACAATAGCGACCATGATTGGGCCCAGGTGAGAACTCAGGAAGAGAAATAGGAAATTCAAATATAATACAAATACAAGGTCGATGTACTCCTGGGAAAGGGAGACAGTCAAGTGTCTCGATGAACTACAAAAATTTATCAAATGACCAAAAAACAGTGGGGGAAGAATGGCTAGCAACTCTGCATATATCATTTGAAAGAATCTTCTGTCACTCAAAATTGTCAAATGTGGACATACATATTTCAAAAGGAGACAAAGAGGTTAGCTAAACCACTATTTTAAGCCCAACAATTAACAGACATAATGGCTTACCTTCCTAATTCATTTTAAGAAAGTAGTAAATAGTATCTGTAATGCCACTGACAGGCTTAAGCTCTGAAACTCACAAGCATAAAAACTTAAAATCTTTCTTTATCTGTAAGGACAACATAAATGCACACTCAGCAGAAAAGTCTCAGGTGGGCAAGAAATGCCTGCATGTGGATTCCACACAAAATCCCATCTGCCTTAGATGCAGAGACTGGCCTTCCTCAGGTGAATAGGTTGGTGAGATGATCAAAATGCTCTCCTCTTGGAATGCGTTAGGCCACAGAATTATATATTAACAAAATAAGAATTTTACAACAAAAAATGTTGCAGGTGCATATGAAGCTTAATATGATCCAGATGTGCTCTACAGGTAGCACCTCCATTAGCCACCCAACATGTTCTAAATTGGAGCAACATCACTGCTTCTACAAAAGCATTTACACGAACTGGAGCAAGATAATCTATTTTACATTTTCAAATGATAAAATGCACATGAAAATTAAAGTCAGGTGTGGTGGTGAATGATTATAATTTCCAGCACACCGGGAAGCAGGAGGATCCATGAGTTTAAGTCTAGCTTAGACAACTAGAAACTTAAGTTAGATACACCATGCCTCCAAATAAAAGTATAAAGGACTGGGAATGAAGCTTAGTGCGAAGATCCTGGTTTAATCGTCAGTACCAATAAATAAATAAGTACTTGGTGTTTTTCCCATAACAATTATGAGAAGCTTGGGAAAATGTGGATATGAAAGATGGCCACCATGACTACCACTGGTCTCCCCAGTGAGACACATGGGACCTCGTCCAGCCCAGGCTGAGCACATCATAGGCCCCAATTTCCATCATCTATTTTTGCTCTTTCTCAATATGAAAGGATTGGAGTATGAAGTGTGATAGAAGAATACACTGTCCGTTTACATTACAGTAAAAGACACATTATCATCAATCCTCTCAAAATACTCCCCCCCCACCTTCGAACATACTTAGCCCACTATTCTTGCCACTTTCAAAAGCAGCTCTGGAAATCCCTTCTCATGAGGGTCTTCAGTTGAGTGGTTGTGGCTGCTCAAATGTCCCAAATTGATTCAGAAGGTTTAACGTTTCATGTCATTTTGACTCTGAAGCGGAGCCAGAAAACACACCTCGCCAGATCCAGGATGAGGCAGACAATGACACACTGTAAGCCAGGCTTGGTGACACATGCTTATAGTCCCTGCGCCGTGAGGGGCTGAGACAGAGAGGATCACAGTTTGATGCCAGCTTGGGCAATTTAGCGACTTACTGAAATCCTGTCACAAAATCAGAAGTCTTAAAGAACAGGCTGAGGACCCAGCATCACCACCACCAAAAAAAAGGCACATCTGAAGTTTTTACGAGCTGCTTTTCCATCTAATGACATTTGGCAACAGAGTTCACTGTATTCTGCTCGCCCATCACAAAGACATCACTTCAGAAAGCGGCAAGAATCATGGACTGAGTATACTCAAAGTGAGCAAGGGAACCCTGAGGAGAATTGATGGTAATGTGTCTTTTATTGTAACAAATCTTTAAATTTAAACACTCACCTTATTTGTACATATTTGTACTCTTTATACATAATCTAGACAGTCTTGACCAACTTTAACTATAATACTTCCCCCTGGAATTAAGCTGTGGATGATGGCTAGCTACTGTGAGAGCCTTCAGCACCAATACAGTTGGTGACCTAGGCAACCCCAAAATCAAGACGATCTCAGATGTTGTGAATACATATTAATGAAGATATCCAAATTTTAACTGGTTCCCATTTTAATACAGAAAGAAATTGTAGCCATATGAGACAGAAGGTTTTTTTTTTTAAAGATATTATTTTCCAACAACCTCAGAGTTGGAGTGAGCGGGCTAGATATTTAGATACTCTAAGAGATGAAGGGACAGCTATTTCTTTGCAAAGCCCATGCAGTAAATGTGGAGAGTCTGGAGTATAGCTCCATACCTCTGAAACCTTGAACTCAATTCTAAGGTCATGGGCTATCTGTCCACTCCCAGTTTTACTTATGGCAACAATGACATAGTAACTGTAAATAGGAAGTCGGGTCTCCCAAAAGCATCAAGGACAAGGGCAGCCCACATCCCACCTGGAACTGCTGGTGATCACAATTTCAATCAGCAGTCGCGGTAAGCATCTCCTAACCCTAGTAAGGTCTACAAAGAGATACAGAAGCACTTTTAAAGAAATAAACCTACAAAAAACTTTATATTGCTTGTGTTGTGGGAATTTGTGTTTGGACCTTAATTTTTTTAATATAGAAGAGAATTTGGCCTGTCCAGATAAGAAATTATTCTTATAATTCCACTTTTTAAAACATTGAATTGAGTAATTGATATAGATTTACCATTTGAAAGTAAAAATCTTTTGAAACCAAACTTCCATACAGTGTTAGGATGTTTCAGTTGATAATGTTTACTGTTGTCATAAGTCTGATTTATGAGAATCACAAGATTATTAAAGAGAAAACAAGGAATATTTTTCTTGGGAAAGGAGAGGGAAGTCAGATAACTCAGTTTATCTTAAATTTATGGATGCATCTTGAAATAGAATTTAATTATTTAAGTTTGCAAAGGAGTCTGAAGATTTATAAACATGAACAGGATAGTAAGAGCCAAGTGCTGAACTTGAGAAAAAATTAGGTTAATCAACTGAATATTAAAATTTAAAAACAAAGTGATCTTTAAATAATCTTCCCTTTAAACAAAAACTACCATCTGAGGCCTCAAAAAAGTCATAAAGACCCTTGCCCTTGCAGAGGCCTCAAGGACTGGCTTGGTTGACTTAACACGCCTCAGGACACCCAGCATGTGGGTACCAAGAAGCACTGAATCCATACTGTACGCCTGGACCTATGCTAAGTACTTTATAGATAGTGCGTCTAGGTTGTTGTGGTTTGCTTGGTTTTGGTTTTGTCATGCTGGGGACTGATTCCAGATTCTCCATGTTGGGCAAATGCTCTACCTCTGAGTTATTTGCCTAGCCCTTTTTATTTTTGAGACATAACCTTGCTGAGTTGCCCAGGCTGGGATGTGATGCTCCTGCCTCAGTCTCCTGATTAGGTGAGATTACAAGCACATACCATCAAACTTTAAATAATCTAAACTATGCCTACAGTTTTATGGCCGCAGAGCACCTCTCTGTTCGACAGAGTAGCACTCTCAAGGGCATTTGGTATCTTGCCAAAATGAAAAGGTAATAAATGTTAGGGGTGAGAGTTGAACTCAGTGCTCTTATCCACCAGGCATTGTGCTTCCTAAGAGAATAATATCCTATCAGGTTAATCAGTTTCTAGAAACTTGCTCCTCAACATGTGGGTCAGTGAGCATTGAACCTGGGATTGTTCAGGAGCTTGTAAGAATCGCAGATTCTTAGACCTGCTTCTCAGGTAATTTCTTAAGCTTGTTAGGGTTTAAGAAGCACTCTCTTCCATCAAAGACCAGCAAACTTTTTCTGCAAAAGTCCAGAAAGTATTTTCAGCTTTGGGGGCCACGGGATCTCTGTCACAACCCCTCAAACACCATCAAAGCAGGTACAATTTATATGTAAATGGATAAACATGATTGATGGTGTTCTTATGTACATACAGAGGCTCTGAGCCTTGTTTTCTCTCCAGGCTACAGGTTGCCAGCCCATGGTCTACGGTATAGTAACGGATCACTACACAGACTCTTCCTCAGTTTTGCAAGAAGATAACTGAACGCATTTTCCACTCTGGAAAGTATACTCAGCCTGACGCCCCCTCAGAGGAAGCAAGCGACAGATGCCCGGGAACACCACTTGTCAATCTCAACAAGCGTTCCTGTTTTCTAAGGTCAGATAGTCATGCCTCAATCTGACCACCGCTTCATGGTGGGCCCAGTGTTTAAAAGGCCGGTGGGAATTTTTCCCAAATGCTTTTTTATTTTGGGGATTAAAAACATCAATTTAAAGGGTGTAAGCACATAAAGTTCTTTAGGGAATTTTTTTTTAATGGCCCTTTTCTTTTTGGTAAGCACAACTGAACAAGTGCAGCCAGCTTTGGGACATCAACAGATCAGGACACCCTAGATTCTGAAGAACTTCTGAGTCAATTATGACATGATGATTACACATACTGAATAGCCGTTCTGTGGCTGGACAAGACTGCACCCCGGGAGAGTCCAGCCTGGCAGTAGGCAGCCTAAATCTCAACTTTTCCATCAGATGTTCCCACACAAATCTGAGTATGACAGCTAAAATAGTCACTGGGTTAGCTTTTTCTCTTTCATTTCTCCTTCCGCAAGCAGGGAAGCAGCCATGCACACGCAGCAAAGGAAGCTGAGGAATGGAATTTGTGGAGATGCGAGAGCACAGCCGTTCAAGGTGGTAGGGAGGGACCACAATGCAGCCAGCCAGGCAGCTCCGGGAAAGGTGTGCATCAGGACACGCCTGCCTGAGTCGGGCGGGAGACGCCCCGTGATCAAGGCTTGAAGGACTGTCTCCCCTGGTGTCACCACAGAGTTGTGAACAGAGACCTGAAATAAATACAAGAAACCTACGTACAGTGAGGTCAAAGGTCACAGGGCATATAGAGATGACGCATGGATCTGAACCTCTGGCCACCACAACCCAGTCTTAACACTATGTGCCTCTCTGATACTGGGTATACAGCGTCCTCCCCAAAGTCCACTGTCTCCTTGCCCTCAGCCTCCACATTGCCAGGTTAAGAGTGTTCTCCAATGATGCCCTGCACTTGACCCACACTGTAGACACGTGGGGCCAGGCAGTGCTGTGTTGTGGGGCTGTTCTGATCTTTGTAGGATGACCACCAGCTTCCCTGGCCTCTGCCCACTAGGTGCCAGTGGAACTCCCACCACCACTGTTGCCAACTGTTCTCAGGGCAGAGGGTAGAGGCCACACTGCCACTGACTGAAGACACCCAGTGGAGCTCCCTGGGGACAGGACTTCTATGCGACAGTTTGCTGCTGCCGAACACAGAGTCTGTCACGCAGCACTCCTCCACACTTCATGATTGGCCCTGCTGCCTTTCTAGCACAAGCTGCCTGTCTCTCATGTGGACCACAGGAGAAGCCCCACAGAGCTGGCTTCCCAGTGTCCTCTCTGGGGACCCTTCCATCTGTCTGACCAAACACACCAGAGAAATCTTCTCAAAATCCACATCTATTCTTAGCACAGGTGACATGTGAGCAAGGAAGTCTGCTTCCTCATCCTGCGGACTCCTGTCTTCCTTCAGGTCCTCTTCATGTGGGCCCAGGACAGCTGTGCAATGGTGCCTCAAACATTTATTTTTTCCATCCATCCAACTTGTAAGATCACAGTGGTAATGTGGCTCCTTCATGCACTGGGCACTGTGCAGGGTTCACAACCTCTGCCAGGACCTTAATCAAGGGCTGGGCTTGTTTGCAATCCTAATTAAATGCCGCTCTCCCCGGAAAGCCACACTCACTCTGTGGCCCTTTGCTATGCAGATGCAGAGACCTGGAAACACCCATCGAAGATGTGTTTAGTTTCTTCTTCCTTCAGGAGCTAATTTCAAAATGCAACTCAGGAAGGGGCAGGGGCAAGCAGGACTGGCAGCTGCCACTCATTCTAGGAACCTGAGCTTCTGGTCGCATTTCAATGAGCAGCTTTCACTAATCTCCCGGATACTTCGGAGGATTCCTCATGTTATTACAGGGCTGCTCTGGTTCACTGATAGCACATTTCTTAAAAAGCATACGGCCTTTAGCTCTTTGCATTCATGTGCAGAAGCATCCTTCTGAGGCCAAACATAACTGCAGGTCAAATTTCATTATGGAAAAACTCCTCCTGCACATAGGAGCTAGGATTTTCTGCTTGCGATGAGCAGGCCATTGTTTGGCTAAGATTTAGAAATCCTGTTGTCGTGCAAAGGTTCTGTTGTGTGGGGATTTGTGGTAATTAGAGTTGGCCTATAACTTAACTGGGAACCAGAAAAGGGCCATTTTTATTTTTTGAATCCTAATGCCAAAGGGCACTGGCACAAGAACCAGCTTTCTCCTAATGAGGCAATTAATGCTTCAGCATGGTGCCTAAAGCACTTTGCTGCTCCTCAGAAGGTAGGATGAGTAATAAAATATCAAAAGACAGCCAGATAAACATAAATGAAAAAGGGAGAGAGGCTGTCGACAGAGATCATTTTTATCCTCCCTTTATGCAACAAAACCCGGCAAAGCTCAACTTCAGACTTTGTGTGGGTGTGCGCCTGTGTGCACCCATGTGCACACATGCATGTACATGGCATTTGTACATGTATGCAAGCAAGGATGGAATCTAAGGCCTAGCACATGTTAAGCACATGTTCTGCCACTCAGTTATAGTCCCAGCCTTGGAAGCAACGCTTAAGATACTACTGAAAGCAGGACCTGGGGCAGGCATACAATCCCAGTGCTGGGAGGCTGAGGCAGGAGGATTGCAAGTTCAAGCCAAGCCTGGACTCGGGACTTAGCAAGACCCTATCTCAAAATCAAAACTAAAAATGAGCTGGGGCTGAAGCTCAGCACAGAGGCCTGGAGTTGGCTCTCCGGTGCCACCCACACCCACACCCCACCTGCTGTAACTACCCTGATTGTCTTCACACCATGCCACTCTCATTCCTCCATCTACTGCAGCCAGCAAAGCACGCACACTGGAACGTGGGAGGCCGAGTTCTTGAGGCAACAGACACAGGAGGGTGAGGCTTCCTGCTGCAGCTCCCTTGAAAGAGGAAACCAGTCCACAAAGAACAGCTGAAAAGCCAGGCTTCCCAGTACCCAAGAGGGGTTTGGATTGACTGGCTGCTGCCTAATTTAGCTATTCTGTTGGTCCTGAGTCTCAGTAAAATAAAACATATGCTCAATCATCCTCAGGACACCCAAACAGTGTGGACCCCCAGGGAAAATAATAAATTCATCATCTTCTTTTCAGATTGACAATTGGTTTTATTGTTTTAAACGTAAGGATATTTCATCAGAAAAGATGTCAGGGCGTTACAGGAAAATACATTTGAAAGTAGAGTGAACATACAGTTTTTTAAACTAGTTTATCATGTTTTCCAGTTTTTCAGAAGCTTCACACATATGAGCTTTCAAAATATAGAAGGATAAAGAATGAACCATAATGAAAAACTAACATGAGAGAGAACATATAAGCTGTCCAGAATTAAGAAATTAAAATGTCATCTTAGCTGCTGAAACTTTGCCTACAGCTACCTTTTGAGCTAGTAAGTGCATTTAAAAAATTTATCAGACCAACTGACTTATACACAAAGATACATGTCCAATAATATATTGGGTCACCAGCAGTATCAAAGATTGTGATAAAAAACCTAAATGTTTATAAGCAACAAATCACAATTCACTCATATGAAAAGAACACTATTTATGAAAATTAACTCACAACATTGTTTGTTAAAACATAACCTGTACATGTTGGCTACAAATATCCTCAATGATATTGAATTGGTAGAAAAAATGAAATAATGACTTGAATTTTCCTCTAAAATTGGCTTGCACTCCTATTCCTCCTATTTTTATCTATAACTAGGTCTTCAGAATTTTTATTACAAATTTACTAAAATATATGCTTCCTGAAGAATCAATTCCAGAATGGCGGAGTACTACCTCTAAGAATCTATTCCTCTACAAAAGCTAAATAAATACTAGTTTAAAAAGGTCAAAATTTACTTTCCCATAACTCAGAAAATTAACCAAGATATGCAATAGTCAGAGGGTTATTTACTGAAGAGAGTTGTGGGGGTGGGGGATGGGAACAGCTGAACCCAGTATAGCAAGCTTTGTGGCATTATAACTAACTACTCCCATCTCCTCTGCTCTGCTCAGCTACAACCCTGAAAGCCAGCAGTCTTGTAAGTCTTACAAAGAAGAGTGTGGAAAAAGCAGTAGCTTAGCAATCCCAGCAAAGGGACGGGCCTGGAGCCCCAAGCATCCTATCCCAGATGCCTGCCATTGTTTAACTTGCGTGGCAGTTCCACAGAAAAGCCCCCTCGAGTGGGGCTTCTTCTCAGTGGCCTGCAATTGGAGCTGCTCAGTGGGAAAAAAACTCATCCCCAGGTGTTTGTTGAAAATAATTAAAAGCAACTGTTTAACACTGCAGGTAATTTGGACAACAGTATGGGGCGGGGGCTGATTTAAAATATAAAGCTTTACTGGGATACGTAGAGAATAAAATGACATTAGTAGGAGTGTTGTGCAAAGTTCCAACATAGGCCCGATGACTGAGAAAGTCACAAGTGTAGGAGAAGTGCATGATATTTATAAAATGACCCTAAAATGTTCGACCCTCTCACTTGCTGCTGCTCTTGAGGCTCTGAACAAATAGAAAGTAAAAGCCAAGGCAGGGTCATAAAGCAAGTATTCAAGTTTTACACACCCCACCCAGAGCCAGGCTACATGAGTGACCCACTGCAAAGGGGAAAGTATTCTCCTATATTTTTGAGAACCTCTCTGTCCACTTACCAGCTACACTAAGGTATCTACAAAGACTTCAGTGGACATATACAGATCGGCGTGATAGAACGTACCAAGAAAGCCTCTCAACAGATGAAGGTGGCACAAGAAACACAGGGGGCTGACAAGGGTTCCAGAGTTATAACACTGCAATTTTAAATGTACACACTCCAATCCCTTTCACAGGACACAAAAACAAAGTGGCAAATGGGGCCAATCCACCATTGTTCAATACACACTGGGCCTGCAAATGTCTAAAGGCAGGATTTACAAGACAGACTTCACATCAACTAAAGCAAGCACGTTCAAGGAACTGAAGAAAGCCCTAAGTGAACCACTAAAGTAGGAGAACAATGTCTAAAGAGCACAAATTGTCAGTGAAAGTCAAGGGTAAAATAAAACAGGCAAGAAAAAGAAAATCTTGAGTTGAAAAGCTCAATAACAGAAATAGAAAGTTTCTTAGAGGTGTTCACGCATTCCCAGATTAAAACACAATTGAGAGACGGTATCGCTGGCACGGCTGCTATGAAAGACACTGAAGGGACTTCCGGTCAAGATGGTGGCTGAGTAACAGCGCTGCACAAGGTCTCCTCATCAACCACTTATAAAATCTAGAATTTAGTTAGAAAAAGTGTGTTCAGTATAGCTAGGAAAGAGAGGAGCATCCCAACGACTGAAAGGAGGTCGGGGGAAGGCCAGAAATTCCAAAGGATTATTGAAAGCAGAGGGAAAAAAAAAATCCCAGCAGCCCAAGAAGCGGCCACAGGCAGCTGCGGAAGGATGAAAGCTCGCATGGGTCTGGGACATCTGACAGAGCTGGGAGAGGACAGAGCACCCAAACAACGAACAGGAGGATGCGGGCAGGTCAGAAACCCTGAAGTCACATTGGAAGAGGAGGAAAAAAGCAGCCAACTCGGTGCAGCTCCAAGCTGCCAGCATCCACAGACCACATGGAGGAAAGTCCAGAGCCAGGACCTCAGCCTGAGTTAGCACGGATACAGAGAAGTGGGATTGTTGGCAGCTGGTGGCCCCAGCCTCGGAAAACCAACCCGTGAGTGTGTGTACTACAAACGCAGCATGCGCTCACCCAAGAAAGGGCCCCGGGATCTCAGATCAGAAATAGAGTTCAGCAGCCTCCACAGGCAGTGATGTAAGTAGAAGCCATTTTAAAACGAAGGGAAAAAGGAAAAAAAGCCCAAGACTGAACCCTTAAGAGTAAAAGAAAGCTCAGAAGAGCACACCAGGGCTTTGGGGTCACCCTTAAACAGTGCCTAGGAAGAAACTGGCACAAGCGGCAGAGAGGAGAAAAGAGGGGAAAAAGTCTACTGACCCCCTGAACAGCCCAGGGGCACCTCTGCTCCCAGGATGGAGAGCCCCACTCTGAGGGAGGGAAGCCAGGACAGACGGAGAGCTTTGCTGAGTAGACCGGGGGAACAAGACCCTCAAAAGGGGGATCATTGCCCCGTTCCTCTGGCACATGCCAGAGGCTTCCAGTTCATGGCTTCCCTGAATGCCAGAGGCATCTAGGACCAGGAAGTCCATTGCCTGTCCATCCCGTGAGCCAGAGGCATCCAGAGGCTTCCAGGGAATTATATCACCCTGTCAATTCTGAGCCCCAGAGGCTTCCAGAGGCATCTAAGACTGGGAATTCCTTTGCCCTGTCTGTCCCTTGGGCCAAAGGATTCCAGAGGCATCTAGGACTGGGCCTTCACCAAACCCTTCTTTCCTGCACACCAGAGACAGCCAGAGATAGCAGAACCATGGGGAATGTGGTAACAAATCACCTACAAAAAGACCTGACAGCCCAGAAGATGATACCAGGGATACTAAAATTGCAGAATCCAAAGATGAAAATGGCAAAAATGATGGTAACTTCTGGGTCCAGATGTTCACTGAATTAAAGCAGGAAATAAAACAGACAGCGGAAAAGCTACACCAGCACATACCTAAGCTAAAAGCAAGCCTTGAAAAACAACTAGAGGAGACCAAAGAAGAAATACACCAGAAGATAATGAAGCCAATCAAGAAATTAGAGAAGAACACAACAGAGACATAGAAAAACTGAATGCAGATATTCAGGAAGTGAAAAACACACAGGGAAGAATATAAAGTAAATAAGAAAGAAAGTGAATCGTTACAATGCCTGATAGATGATTCAAAGAGGAAACAACCTCCGAATTATGGGAGTCCAGGAGAAGACTGAGGACAAAACAAAAGGCTTAAAGGACATGTTTAATACAATTATGGAAGAACGTTTCCCAAATCTAAGAAAAGAAGTGAGCATGGAACTATTGCAGGCATACAGAACATCAAACAACTTTGATCAGAAGAGATCCACATCGTGACACATCATAATTAAAATACTAGAAACCCCAAACAAAGAGAAAATACTAAAAGCAGTAAGAGAAAAGCAGAAGGTGACCTACAATGGTAAGCCCATCAGGATAACTGCAGACTTCTCAACCCAGACTCTAAAAGCGAGGAGATAATGGTGCAATGTCATCCAAGCACTAAAAGAACATAAATGCCAACCAAGACTGCCATATCCAGCAAAATTATCTTTTAATTTAAAGGGAGAACTTAAAACTTTCCATGATATAAAAAGCTTAAAGGAACCTGCAGCCACTGGGCCAGTATTGCAGAGAATACTTAAAGAAAACTTAGAAAGTGAAAGGGAGGCCAGTGAAACCAATGACCTCAGAGAAAAAGCAACAACAGCTAGAGGAGAATGAGCTGAGAAAAAAGTAAGGCTATGCATGAAATTAGGGATGAATTGATAGGTAAAAGGAAAAACCAAATAGGGCAAAATGTTAGTTATTAGTGAAATATGAGGAATCAATGTATGAAAGTCAAAAAAATCTGAAATAACTGAGCATAGCTATTTATCTATTGCTTTAACTGTAGCATACTTCTGTGATACAGATTTAAGTCCATTTAATGTAGCAGATTGATAAAATCTTAAGCTTGTTGAATTAAGCAATTCACTTTTTTTGATGTTGAATGTGACTTTATCCTCTTTGAGAGGTGGAAACATAAACAGCACCAAAACAGATTGGAGGAAAGGTAACAGCTAAAGAGAAAATGTAATAAAAAAATAGATTGGTAATTAAACCATCTGGTTGATATACTTTTAAAACAGTACCAGTTCTTCTATAAAATCTGTGAAATCTCCCCACAACATTATTATTAGTAATAGTATGGTAGTGTGCAAAATAGAATAATTTCTAATTAATAATGCAACATGAGGAATTGACATAAAATCTCTTATGAATATAAATGCATGAATATATGGATGGATAGACAGATAAAATTATATCCCAAATCTAGCAGAATGTTAGTAATCAGTAAAATATGAGTAAGTTATGAAAGTTAAAAATTCTGAAATAACTAAATTTGCCTTCATATCTGTTACTTTAAGTATATTTATGTGTTATAGATTTAAGTTCATTTAATGTAGCAATGTGATAGAGTTTTAGCTTTGCTTTATTGTAGCAGTTCACTTATTAGGTCACTGATGAAAATTTATCTTAAGAAAACTGATGGATGAAAAGATAACTCTCTGAATGTACGAGTATGTACCTTCCAGTATTCAGCTAAGGCATTTGAAATTTAACTTTTTTTCTTCTTCATCTTCTTTCCCAAATTTACTAGTCTTTTGAACTACATGCTTCTAGTCATTTTCTAATGTGAACTGGTGGGTAAAGCCACGTTTAAGAATATCAACAAAGATATAGCAAAATATAGAAAATAAAACTTTTGGTAAATATCCCAAATAAAGGGATTGGTTGGATTCAGAGAAGAGGCATCAAGATTTCATTACTGTGACCCATTCGAGGAATAGGACGCTGAGTTAGAGTGGTGACTTAAGTGAAATGATTTAGGTGTGGAAGATTAAATATGTTAAGTACTGTATAGTTTCTGACCTGGAAAACCCATAATACAGATATTCTACAGAACCACATGAAGTGATAGCCGGAGTTGGGGGAAGGGATAGGGAGGGGGTGGGAGGGTCAAAAATGGGAAGGGATTGTAAAGTTGGTATGATACATATGTGCACAAAATAATCAAATTCATTGTAAACACTATGTATTACATATGTATGTTAATAAAAATAGTGGGAAAAAAGATAAAGAAAACCACATCTCCATTTCTTCAATGAAATTTATTTTGAACCTGAAAAAAAAAGACACTGAAGGATCTCCTGCTACTGACATTCACATGCCAAAGAATGACGCAGGGTCTCTTGCTGCGGCATGTGGAAACTGTGCTACGATTTGGATCCGGAATGTCCCCAAGCCTCAGAGTTTGGAAGGTGGCTGAACCATGGGAGCTAATCCATCAACTTCCTGTTATGAGGTGGGACCTGGTCAGAGGGGCGAGTCACTGGGACTTACCCTGGAAGGGGTGGATCGCTGGGACATGACTTAGAGAAGTATGTGCTATCTCTACGCCTCCTCTAGAACTCGACTTCCCACCTGCCAGGGATGAGTAACTTTACTCCAGCTAGGCCTTCTGCCAGCCCCTTCTGTCATTGCCAGCTGACCATAAAGGCACTGAGACCTCCTGAAACTGTGTGCTAAAATAGACCTTTCCTCCCTTAAGCTAGGGGCATCAGGTACTGTGTCCCAGCAATGAAACAGCAATTAAAACACTGTGACTTCCCACCATTTTTGTGTATATCTAGGGAGGGACTTGCTTTTTTGAGTGAAGAAAGATTGCTTTGGGCCACATATGCAATATATGATATCACTAATGTACATATATAAGTACTAAACCTTCCTTTGTAAAATTTTTTCATTGTAACATTAGAAAAAAAATCAAAGGGGAAAATATAGTGGCCCATGAGTTTGACACTCTTGCTATACCATATGTAAAAATTAACTCAAAGATCAAGCACAAACAGTAAAAAATAAATAAATAAAAACCAGACACTGGAGTTTACCAAAATTAAAAAAAATAATTGTGCTTCAATGGATTTTCTAAAAGAAGTAAAAAAAAAATTTTTTTTTGAACTGGCTGAATGAAGAATTGGACAGATAAAAAACAAACCACTCCCTTAAATTATCTAGACTGAGGAACAAGAAGAAAAATAAAATGTAGTAAAAAGAACAAAGCCTTAGAAACCTGTAGGTTATCGGCCTGTGCACTAACACACACGTGGTGCAACTACCAGCAGGGCAGAAAGCTCCAGCAACGGGATGAGGAATATCAATCAGCCTGTGCATCCAAGAAGCTCCACGAAATTTGAGCACAGCAGGTCCACATACACCTGAGTCCTGCCCCACCGTTGCCACACTCCCCAGGCAAAGCCGGGGCAGACTCTTGAAGGCCGCAGGATGGAGGTATCCCCACATGTGTAAGAATCCTCTATAAGAGGAAGAGCTGAGCTTTTGTCAGATATCACAGAGCCAGAAGGAGCAGAGTGGTGTTCGCGAAGTGTGGATAGACTAGGTTGTCAACCAAGAGCCCAAGGAAACTGTCCCTACAAACAGAATAAATTAAGACAGCTCCAGATTTAAGAAACAAATTATTGAGAAACTCTGGCTTGCAATGTAAGATGTACTAAATAAAGGGTCCCTCCTTCCGGCCAGTCATCACATGCAAAAGGGGGAAGCTGGGCCCTTTCTTTGTACCACAAACAAAAATTAATTAAAACAAAGGTCAAGCACAAACAAAGAAAAAAGAGTAGAGACACCAGGCTTCATCAAAATTATGACAACAACAACAACAACAAAATCTTTGAGCTTCAAAGGATGATATGAAGGAAGTGAATAGCCAGCCTATGGAATGAGACAATGTTTACACATCTTATACATGACAAAGTTTTCTACTCAGAAGATATAAAGAACTCTTCAAATACTAAAAACATCCGATTTAAACATAATGAAAAAATTTAAATAGGTATTTCTGTAAAGAAGATCTATAAATGGCTAATAAAGAGAAAAGGATGCTGAATATCTTTACTCATTGGGTTAAAAACACAGTGAAATACAGACTGTAATCAAAAAGGTAAGTCTCAGGTGCTGAGAAAATCTGGAATCTAAATCTATACCTTTAGATTTGATTAAAAAATGGTGGGCCTTTTTGGAAACCATTGCCAGTTCCCAAAATGTTAAGCATGCATTTACTACATGCATTTACTAATCCCACGTGTAAGTATATATCCAAGAGAAACAAAAACACAGGCACCCACCAAGACCAGCGTGTGAATCTTAGCAGGATATTCATAATCGTCCCAAAGAGAAGCAGTATACATTTCCACCAACTAATAACTGGATAAATAGAATGTGGTTAACTCAATACAATGGATTATTATTTAGCAATAAAAAGAATAAAATAATCATCATGCCACAGCATTGGAAACATTACTGTAAATGAAAGAATCTGGTCAAAAAAACCCTCCACGTTTTGTGTGATTCATTAATATGAGATGTCCCAGACAGGCCCGTTCCGTGTCCTAAAGTAGATTAGTTGGTAGCGCTAGCTGGGGATGGGGTGGGTGTGGATGGGCAGCCGGGGCTGCGCGGGCGGGGGAGGGGGGCGCGACAGGCATTGACTGCTAATGGGCACCAAACCTGTTTGGGGATAATAGAAATGCTTTGAAATTGGATGTTAGCATCGGCTGCAAAACTGTGAGTATGCTAGGCCCTACTCAGTTGTGCACTCTAAAGGGGGATTTTATGATATGTGAATCACACCTCAATCAAACTATTATTTCAAAAGAAAAAGATGACACGAATGAGGGCAAAATATAGCTTATTGCGATTCTGGAGTCAGACGACAAAGTCAAGTTCCAGCCAGAACACTTACTAACTGTGCAGTGTTTGCAAATGATTTCTCTTCTTTGTGCCTCAGTTTGCCATGTGCAAAATGGGTATAATGGCAGGCTCTACCTTACGGAGTTGTGAGATGAAGTGACTTAGTTACGCTTATGACCCGGGGAGGAATTCACACATCCTCTGACCTTACGAGGAAAAGGGGAGGGAAAGAGGAGCAGCAAATCAAGGACATCTGGAATGGGATGAGGGCGAAGCAGCAGGTATCAGTTGTAAGCGTGTCCATCTTTTGTTCCGTGGAAAGGGATGAACATGATGGACATCGTGGGAGAGTTACTAACGCTCAGCTGACAGGCAGAGGATAGGCCCAGCCCACGTAGGAAAGCACAGACATGTAGACACGTCACCCACATGCTATGAGAGTCTTCCCTTGGGACATGTGGCAACCCAGGATCAGTAACATAAAGATGACCACAGAACTTTTCCAGAGCTGATGACTCGTTGGGGCTGTGAGCAAGGAAAAAATGGAGTGAGAGGAAATACGTGTGCTCAGAATTATCAGTGGAATTGGTGACTGTGTTCCAGCTGAGAAAGCACAAGGACGATCTGCCAGAGAAGCCAGGAATGATATGGTTTCTCTATGAATTTCTCAAAGCAAGGGCTAGCGTGAAACAAAACTAAGCTACACAGGAGAAAGAAAAGAACTATGGTTCTTTGGCAGTAAAGAAAAAAAATCAGCCATGACGCGGGCTAATTGTCCCATCGATTTCATTTCCTTCATTTTTCTCCTAAATTCATTTGTTCCAGACGCTAACTACTGTCAGACTGTCTTGCTAAACACTGATTTTCAAGTGAGACTCGCAGGGTGATGTATATTTTAGTGAAGGTGATCTGTTGCACATCAAACTGCACATCAAAGAGGTCTTTAATAAAAAAAATGCCATGAATTCATGTAGCTCTTTCCTCCCAAACCTAAAGTAATGTGACACAATTTATCCTGTGAGTTCCCGATGGAAGCATTTGGTGCATCGTTACCTGCAGATCTTAGTGTTCCTTGGATAGGCATTCTCTAGTCAAAATGAAAATTTCACAATCAGTACCAATTATTTCCCTTTTTGAGGTATTTACGTGGCCATTAATATACTGAAGGTTCTGAAAAAGATCTGCAGTGAGGAAAATGACTACCTTTGTCTTCCAAATACATGTGACTACAGAATCTTGTCTTCTCAGAGAGCCTCTTACAACACCGTTCAAAACTCAGAACCTGTGAAACACGCTTTGCGAAATATTACTGTACACACTGGGAGGAGAATCCATAAGGAACAGACTGGCAACTAGAATCCCAAAGCAGGGAAGCAGCTTCTCACAGTAAAGGAAAGGCTCCAAGGAGACAATTCGTTCTGTTCTCTTTGGTTTTGTAGCTGAGTGAGTTTCCCAGCACAGCTCATGTGAAATGCATTCCTTACAGCTAAGTACCAGACAAGGGGTCTACAGAGGCATTTCCCTCAATGACATCAGAGCAGGCATGTATAACAGATTACCAAGGAGTCTCCGGACTCTGAAGTATAAGCACAAGATGGCATCGCTTTTGCCAGGCTCACTGCTCAGCTCAGCTCTGTCACAATCCCTTCCATATTTCTCTGCACAAACATCTTGCCCCAACTCTGTAATTTTTCACTAAACTTCAGTTACTGGAAGCAACTCATTCTGGTTTTCTAAGGTTTTTCCCCGGTCTATGTGAGGCTTAAATTTCATGTTTAGGTCCACAGTCTTTTCCCCATCCTATCTCCCCATGACAGGTGGCTCAGAAGCTTGAGGTGGGGTAGACAGCCATTTTTCCTTCAGCATGATCTCCTCGGCATATTGCTCTGGAATTTGGGACAAGGAACATAATAGAAAAGATGAACTGTGCCCCTTTCTTGGTTCCTGTGGCAGATGAGATGATGGTTCAAAAGTATTCATTCTCCGCACAGAACCTTCGACCTCCTTAGCGGCAGACGTGGTCAGGAGGCTCGCTTTGGCCAGCAGGATACCGTAACAGCAGGGATGATGTACGCAACTCTCGGAGCATCACCCAACAGTGAGGCTCTCTCTCTTGCGTGTCATTCACTGCCACACACAAACAATTCCTCCGGTAGTCGCTGTCGCTTCATCCTGGGTCCCAGGTCACTTGGGAGTAGAACTGAGGCTCACCCATGATGGAGAAGCAGAGTCCAATTCCCCTCTTGAAGCTCAGTCCTCAGCCAGTCCACCTGGAGGAGATGTGCTGGAGGAGAAGATGTGGTCCTTATGGGCCATTTAAGGTCAGTTACGAGAAAAGCGATCCACAGCTGGGGGTAGTAGAACGTGGGTGGCTAACACAGTTCTTTTCAGGGCATTTAACGTGATCAGGTGGCATTCAGGTGCTTTGGACATCAGGGTCCTCTGGTTCGCTACATTCTCTGGGATGGTGGTCAGGGGCCACATGTGCTTCCTACCTTATGCCTGTCCCCTGACACATCTACCACCCCACTCCTCACTCCTCACTCTGTCCTCCAACTCCAGAACCCATAGGTATAAAGTGCAGGGAACATCCATTTAGGACGTTCAGAATAGGGGGCAGTCTGGTCCCACCTAGGCCTGGCCATCTCTCCTGCCATCTTGCTAAAGTACAGCAAGCACCAGGCTACTACAGTGGCTCCAGAATCTGCACACCAGAGAATATCACCAGGCCGTGTCTTGGTGGCGTGGCACAGAGGGAATGACTGGCAGCAGGACAGGTGCAGACGTGACAACCAATTCTCTTTACAAATAATTCCTCCCCTTTGGCTTTGGGAAGATGCCGGGCTATTATGAGTGTAATTGACTTTACATCAGCATGATTGTGATAATATCATGTATGTGCCAGTTAGGTTAGCCTTAATTTTAGGGGTTGTCAGTTAACATATTTCCATGAACACACAGACTTGGCGAGGTCAGCCAGCACCACCCTGGATAGGGCCCCGATCCAGGGACAGCTAATGTATGCACGCTTTCCTGAACCTAGCTCAGCCAACAGCCAGCGATTGTTAATTAGCATCCAGAAGGCTGTCTTAGTCATTTTTCTGTTGCTATAACTGAATATCACAGGCCAATTTACAAAAAATAAGGGTTTACTCAGCTCACAGTGTTAAAGGCTGGGAGGGCAGCCGTATGTGAACCCTACAGAGTCTCAGGCAGCAGAAGGCATCAGGGGTTAGAGAATATCCAGCTCAGGCCCTCCTCTTTTTCTTCTGAAGCCAAAGTTC
This sequence comes from Ctenodactylus gundi, assembly GCA_004027205.1. Taxonomy (NCBI): domain Eukaryota; kingdom Metazoa; phylum Chordata; class Mammalia; order Rodentia; family Ctenodactylidae; genus Ctenodactylus; species Ctenodactylus gundi. Next base: position 259,917 of record PVKB01001963.1, read on the forward strand.
CTTCGGATCAGGGACCCACTCCTCTGTCTTCATGTAACTATAGTACCTCCCTGGGCTCAGAATACCAGATAGGGATTGAGTTTTCACAACCTAAATATCTCACCATGGGAACAAACTGCAACATGAGTTGTTAGTGGAGACATTCAAACAGCAGAAGATGCCAACACAAGTTTTAATGGTGAAACTAATGACTTGCTAATTAGTATGATGGATGTCAGAAATAGGATGTCACTGGTGAAGTGCAAGGCATTCAGGATGGGAGAAGCAGTTAGGAACCTGCTGGACATGGGAACCCATAGAAGCCAAAACCCTGCATAGTTCAAGGTGACACCTAGACTTCATCCCAGGGCAAGGAGCTTAGCTTTCTCACTGCAGAGGACAGGGCTTCTGGATGGGACTCCGGTGGCCTTAAAAGAATCTTTCATGTAAGGGGTGGCTCCAGCATCTCAAATACTGGTTCTCAACCTCCACTGAACATAAAATGACATGCAGAGCTTTTAAACAAATGTCCAGGCCTCACCCAGACAAAAACATATGGGACTGTGTGGAGGTGAGACTGGGATCAGTGTCCTTTTTCAGAGCTGCTCTGACAATTCCATAGTGTAGCCAGGGACTGGTAGTGCTACAACACAGGACAGCAAGCCTGGACCGCGTCGGGCAAGCGAGTGGGTTTTAGGAGCTGTTTTGAGCCTGCTCTGCTTATACATATTCATTTAGTAAATGTCTGTATATGTGGGAGAATTTGGTCTGAGGCCCACTTTCATTAAAGTCAGAGCGAGGTTATAGAAGAACACTCACCAACTCTAACTTATGTAGCTGCTTCCAGATCATTCTAAGAGGGATCAAACTGGCCTTGGATAGCTCCTAAGAGCCAAGCCAATTACCTCTCTGATGGGGGGAAGAGAGTAACAGCTTTGAGTAAATGCTCTTTTACTTGAAAAAAAAATACTGTTTCCTCTCCTAGTTTGTTTCCATGTCATTGCTTTGGTTTGGGGGTGATGCTTCTCAAACATGGCCTTTCACAATGCCCAAATGGCCCCAAATTCTGAATTTAGAGTATGGGATACATGTGCCCTTCACCCCCAGTTTGGGTCTTGTCCAAAATTCTGGAGTAAGGAATAACTTCCGTCCAGTCCTGAGCACTATTCCATTACAAACACACAAAAAACACAATAAGCGAGCACCCACAGGTAGGGATTAGAGGCCAAGGACAATGATGTAGAAAACCACCTTGACACGTAGAAACTCAATGGCGAAGCACCGAGGGAAGAAAGCCAGATGTCCCGGCCTTGTCCCTTCCTCCCCAGGCTCCTCAGATTGCTGAGCACAGGGCTAATCTCCACACTAAGCAAACCTCCTCACCCTGGGAAATCGCCTCTGTTATTGCCACTTCAGGGCCCGATCCACTTTAATAACAGGCATCCATCAGCAAGGGCTGGCAAATGAGCAGGCAGTTACAAATAGAGCGGGTACATTGATGGTGCAGGAGAAGAGCTGTGCTTTCCGTCTCGCATGTCCTTCTCACTAGCTGAGACGGCTCACTGTGCCCTTTCTCCACCTACAGTGTGCTCGCTGACTTCTCACACAGCCCGTGGTAGACGAAAGCATCAAGACCAATAGAAGCACAGACACGGCTTCTGTCTCCACCTCCTTGGAAGAAGAACCCATGATATTTGCTACACATTATACTGTGTTCCCTCCAAATTCACTCACTGAAGCCTTTACCCCCAGCAAGGCTGTGTTGGAAGATGGAGCCTGTAAAAAGGGATTCAAGGTTAAGTGAGGTCATTAGGCAGGGCTAGGAGCAGATGGGACCAGTGTCTTGACAGGAAAAGCAGACATCAGAGATCTTTCTCTCTCCATGTGCATAAACAGAGAAAAGGCCATGTGGGGACCCAGAGGGAAGGGAGATTGTCTACGAGCCAGTTTGAAAACTCACACTTGACACTAGCTCTCCTGGTACCTTGATCTTGGGTTTCTGGCCTCCAGAACTGTGAAAAAAATTAACTTCTGCTGCTAAAGTCACTCAGACTGAAGCATTGTGTTATGACAGCACAGCTGACTAATCTAATGATATTTAAAGTGGTTTTCCCGTAACAAAGAAAAATAGGTCTTTATTTTATCAAGCAGAGCTCTACTAACTGTGTGCGGAGGCACTGCTTTCTACCAAACTACAAGGAGCTGCCGGGTGCTGTAGCTCAATGGTAGAACACACGTCTAGCACACCTGAAGTCCTGGGTTCAATCCCCAGTACCTCAAAAATATTGAGGGAGGGTAGGTAGTGTGGAAGCTGGGGGAAAAGCTGTCGAGAGTCACGTTATGACAGGAAAGTCCAACTGCTTCACTCTCTTTGCTGACCATTCAGGGCTCAGCATGAAAGTAGAGCTTGGGCCAGTGCACACAGTGCAATTTTAGATAAAAGCTTCCAACTGGTTGTAGAAATGCCAATTTCCTTTTTTTTTTTTCCACTGGAGCAAGTGAACCCTAAAACATTTCAGCAAGAAACTGTGATCTGTACATGTTTGGGTTGGAAAAGAGAGCCTTGGGGGAAACAATCCTTGAAAACTTCAAAGCTAAATCTTCAAGTAGAGACTAACTCAAAGTGAGCTGTTTTTGACTCTCAGAATAAATGTAACAACATTTGAATTCCTGAAGCCGGGTTAGCAGCTGAGCAGACTTCACTAACTACAAGCTACATTTTTCCATCCTTCTTTAAACACATGCTCTATACAAGTTAAAAATATTGCTAGGTTATAATGTAATAAGTACTTGAAATATTTCTTAAGTACCCTTTAAATAGAAATCCGATGTTGCTAATAGCATCTTGATTACATATGAATTTTTAGAAAAATATTGCTTTCCTTGCAATTTGCCCACATTCAGTATACACATTTGAGTCCTATATAGTTTGTCAATGTAAGTAGAGCTGTCTTCTCTGATCCCAACAACAATCAACCATATTTTTTTTGGAATTACCTCTCTTTCCAGTGAAAACCACCCCCAGAACACATGGTCCTTGTTTCCCACTCACTGGGGAGTAGCATCTCGTAGTTACCTGGACACCAGTTCTTGTGAAATGTGCTCACTGTGTGCGTGTGAGGGAAGCAACACAGGAAAAACAGGGGCGGCATGATTCTCAAGTTCCATCTGGACACAAAAATTATGGCCAGCAAGCAAACACCTGCTCCATACGGGGCAGGAAGGAGAGGAACAGCTTCTACCGGGCTGTGACCATCAGCTCACGCTCCATCAACCTCAGCACATCACCTCAGGAAGAATGAGGACTTCCGCAGGCGCTGTTCTGCAGAAAGTGCATTCATTGTCGTGCAGTGGGTAATTAAAGGTGCTGCTTGGCCCCAGCTTTGTGTCTGTCATGGTTTCTGACACAATCCTTGGCTCACAGATACTCAATTTGTACTACATTATCATTACCATATGCTGTCATAGCTTGGTAACTCTTTTTTAGAGCATTAAGTGTGTCCATCTGATTTGTATCCATGACAATCCTGTAAAAACCCTTTTGAGCAGGAGACCAAAAAACATTTTGTCCATAGCATCCTATATAACAGCCCTATGACATGAAGAAAAGAAAGAAAAAAATCAGTTACTATCACATATAATGTGGGCTGAATGGTGTACGTGAGAAAAATAGCCCCGTGGACATTTGTTGGGCTGTCCTGCCTAGGACCCCTTACCTCAATGGATTGGGGAAACAACACAAGTTATCATCTGGGAACTACCTCTACCACACTCTCAGCTGAGGTTACTAGGTTAAAATGGGCATAGTAGGATCCATACCTACTACTCTCTTAGGCTCTAAGGATTAGCACCCGATCCTAAATCTGGCTCATAGCAGCCCTCTAAATCCTTGGCCCAGAAAGTGGTCCAAAGGCAGACTTTTACCCCAAGTGGCCCAATAAGTGGTGCCTTATTGGCTGGAGTGTAGCTCAGTGGTTAAAGCACTTGCCTACCAAGCATGAGGCCCTGGGTTCACATTCCCCCGCATCACATTAACCAGGCATGGTGGTGCATGCTTGTGATCCCAGCACTTGGGAGACTGAGGCAGGAAGACAGCTATGAGTTCAAGACCAGCCTGGACTATAGAGCAAGACGCTGTCTCAATATATATATATATCTTTAGGACTACTATGAAATGAAATTTTGGAAAAAAAATTCTCTTTTTTGTAGGGTAATATTCATATGTTGAAATTTAATGGACGGTCTAATAGGATTAAGAGGGAAAGGGGTTTTGAGGGTGTAACTCAAAGGTAGAGTTTGTGTTTAGCATGTACCAGGCCTTGGGTTCAATTCCCAGAACTGAACCAAAAAACCAAACCAAACCAAACCAGAGGTGAGGGCCTTTAAGAGGCAGGTAGGTCAAGAAGGCTTTTACTACACTGTGGATAGGACTACAGCTCTACGAAAAGGGCTGTAGCCATGTCAGTGTTGCCCGGTCTTCTGCCTCCACCACACTACCCGAGGTCACCGTGTTTCTCCCCTCCGTGCAGCAGCAAGGCACCATCATAGATGCAAGGAGCTGCTTTTTGCAGCCCTTGCTCTCATGTTATGGTGTGGGGTGCAGGACAGTATTGTATGGGTAAATGTGAGTGGTATAGTCACGAATCTCATCCTTGAAAATATAGAATAAAGCTACATCATCTATCTTTACAGTAGGAGGGTAAGACTTATTTGGGGAGGGGGAGAATTATCTGTATTCAAACAATGCCTATGAAAGCAAAAGTTCTTAGACAACAATTGAGATAAGCACCAAATACAATGCGGAAATGTCACACACAATTTGTAGCCCAAATTATAAGCTATTCCCCTTACCATACAATCTTTTACAGAAAACGAAATGTGCCCCAGGGGAATGAATAATAGCTAAAGCCAGCCAAAGATATGGCCTTTAGGAAGAGAAACAATAAATCTTCTATTATTTTTAGCAATTTTTCATTATTTGTCTTGGGAGGGTGTTTTTTTCTACCCCCTCCCCCCATCCCCCATGCTTCTCAAAAGATTCGTTTTCAGATTAGTCATAGAAGGCTGACAAAATGCTGGGAAGTTGAAGGTATTTCAGGGCCATCTTCTGGGGCAATGCTCCAAAGCTTTTCAGGGAAAATGATGCCACAGGAGCCTAGAAATCCTTATGAGCAGTAGCGAGTAAGCAGGCAGAGTGCAGAGCCCACAGGCGCTGACCTGGCATAGGCTTTCTCTGCAAACCTGACACATGTTCAGTTCTCCAGGAATGTAAGTGTTCATGAAAACAGGAAGGAATAAAAAGAATTTTTAAGAAAGGAAGAACAGAAAACCTTTTGTATTAGAATGCTTCCATGAAAAATTTTGTAAGAATATTCATAAAAGTGGTCAATACAGGCTATCCTGTGGTATAATAGATGGTGTTTTTAAAAAAATCTCTTTAACCTACAAAAGTGCACCTACCAGGGAATTGTAGTAGCTCCTTAAAATATGAAAAACATAATTACCATATGATCCAATAATTCCATTGTAATCAGAGTGCACAGTAATGGATGGATAAATAAATAAAATGAGCGCGAGCATTAATCATGCTTTGTCAACTTGAACGGATTAAGAAATGCATAGCTAGCTGATCAGTAAAGCACAGTTTGGGATATATCTGTGCATGACTGACTGAAAGCAAGGCTAGAACACTGAGGGAGGAAGTCCCGCCCTGGATATGGGCGGCATCAACCAACAGACCTATACCCTGGGCAGAACACAGGGGGCAGGAAGGAAGTGTCTGCCTCATCTGGAAGAGCGCCAGTCTCCACGCCACCTCAGGGCCTCCTCAGTGCAGACTGGTACCGGGTGAGCTTCCAGACCATTACCCATGGGCTGGTGCTGCACACCCCATCTCCTTGTTATGTGGGCTTCATCGTCACTGAGCAGCCACTGGATGCTTCAGCTCCCTCGTGCAGATGGCCATTTTGAAACCCTCCACCTCTGACTCCGTAGGCTGACCAAATAAATCTCCCTACGGGATTTTTCATGTATTTTCTATTAATTCTGTTTCTCTAGAGAACCCTACCTAACATGCATCCAAGGAACTGTTTATCCTTAAAAAGGAATAAAATTCTGACATATGCTATATCCCGAATGAACTTTGAAATATTATTCTAAATGAAATAAGTCAGTCACAAAAATAAAAACTTTGTACAGATCCCGACAGATGAGCTGTCTAGCGCTACATGATACCTAGAGTAGTCACATCATAGAAACAGAAAGTAGAATGCGGTTGCCAGGAGCTGGGGGCAAAGGGAGAGGACAATGAGGAGTTACTGTTCTATGAGGATTAAGTTCCAGTTTTGGGAGCTATGAAAAGATTTGGAGATGTCTGGTGATTTCACAGCAGCCACCCTCAGAGCGTGTGGGTTCCAGTACCCGCTGAAGATAACAACATCTAGGGCTGCTCAAGTGCCTTATCTAAAATGGTTTAGTATTTGTACATTTTTCTGTATACTTTAAATCTAGATCACTTGTAACACCTGATAGAGGGTTATATATCCCTAATCCAAGCTGCTTGGGACCAGTAGGATCTCATGTCGCAAGTCGCTTCAGGTCTTGGCATATTTCCACATATAAAAGAAGGAGTGTTGGAGGTGAGGCCTGAGTCTATGCACAGGATTCGTCTACGGTCACAGGCGCCTTCTCATGTAGCCTCAAGAAAATTTTATGCAATATTTTTTAATGAACCTGCGATTTGACTGTGACCCATCACATGAGGTCAGAAACAGACTCTTTCCACTTGTGTCATGTGAGAGTTCAAAAAGGTTTGGAATTTTTTTAAGCATTTCAGATTCTGAATTCTCAGATTAGCAATGTTCAACCTAGATAATGTAAGTGACACATAAACAGTCATATTGCATTAGAATGGTGACAAGGGGAAAAGTCTGTATGTTCAACACAGATGCATTCTTTTCTGAATATTTTCCATCTGTAGGTGGTTGAATCCTTTGATGCAGAGGGACAGCTGTACTTAATGCCACTGAACCACATATTTGAAAACTGTTAAAATGGTAAACTCTGTTATATATATTTTACTACAATAAAAAGTAAACTGAAAAAAAACACATTAAGAAAAAGTCCTCTCTCCCACATTTAAACCTTCTTTGCAATATGATATTCCTCAATCCTCCCATCAATAGCCAGTGTCCCTCTCCCTGCCCACATACCTCAGCTGCCTCTGGGTCTAGAATTGACTTACTAAGTGTGCCAGAGGTGACAATCTGGGCTGTGCGAATCTTGGAGCTTCCACCTTTCCTCTAGGAACCCAGCTACTCTATGAAGTCCAAACTATGTGCCTGAAGTGACCAGCCAAAAGAAAAGACAAGCCCTGGTAGGAAGAAGGTACAAACAGAAAAGGCCCCATGGAGGAAAACCAAGGTGAACCAGCCACAGCCAGCGCCACAGACCCAGTGACTGGAGTGAGGCCATCCTGGGTTCTCCAGAACCAGCTGAGCTGTCCCAGCCAACACCATGTGAAGCAGAGGCAAGTATCCAAGCTTAACTTGGCCTGAATTCACAACCCAAAGAACAATGAACCAAGGCCAGTTACTGCTCTAAGCCAATACATCAAGGAGGCACATTTCATGGCAGTTGACTACTGAAACAACCATGCAAATATTCCTTCCCATGGGCTTAGAGAATTTCTTTTCATCATTCTACTCCAATGGCTACTTACCATCCACTGACACACAAACATTTACTGAGTGCTGCACAATTCTTTCAGGCACTTGTGACCTAACAGAATGAAAACAGGCCTTAGTTCCGAGGGACTTCATATCTTAAAAAGACCACATAACAGTAAAACACAATTACTAATAAATTAGTATAAAGTACAGATTATAAAGTGAAGTATGATAGAAAAAGAAACAGCAGGTAGAGTCCTGGGCTTGGCACAAGGGGCAGGGACACAGGTGTTTCTTCTTAGTGAGCCCATCCAAATCTTTGCAATGAAAAGAGAGCTCATCTTTCCTTTCCTACACTTTTTGTTATCTGACATTTTGTGATGATGCCTTAGTTTTAATAACATGTAATCACTGTGCTAATGAAAATAAATATAGGCAACTCTGTTCATTATCTTGATTACAGAAAAACCATATGTGTTCTCTCACACTGCCACCACTATTTTAAAGAAATTTCTTCTCCAGGCAGAACCTTGTAGAAAGAGATGACGATCCAAATGTTCCAGAATTCCTGCCCCAAATGTAAAAACTGTAATGTGTGGATTTCCTGCAGCCATTGTGCTGGCCTTGCACCTAAAACTTTCCCTCATAACAGTTCCCCCAAAACAGCACAGCGTGCCCTAGAAAGGGAGTCCAACTGCGCACCCTCTAGCAGCTTTATCCAAATTTGTGGTTACAACCACAGGCTGTGGTGTCTGTAGCACCCTGGTTCAAATCCAAGTTCCGCCAGCCTCAACCTGGTTGCCCTGCTCCTTAAGCCTCATGGTCCTGATTTACTAGACAGGTTAAATATGCCATGTCTCACCCAGGTAGGGATTAAACGAGACGAGGTACCACATAAAGCTGTGAGCCAGTGGCCACGAAATGACAAGTGCTACACAAATGTTACTACTAGCACATGAGCGCTTTCTTAGAAGGTATTCTAAGATGTATAAACCACTAATAAGAGCAGTATTCAACATATAACTGCACAACTATGAAATATTTTGTTACTGGATGTTTCACAGGTGCCTGTAAATCTTCCCAGAAGGACGAAGACCAAGCTGAGGTGTCCAGGTGCCTCAGCGGTCAGGCCACATGCTGACGCTAGATGGAAGTGACCTTTTAGCTACAGGAGTGCAAGGTCAGTCAGAAGCAACAGCATCTGCAAGCCAAGGGCAAGATGCGAGGCCGTTATGTGAGTATCTAAGGCTCCTGTGGGCTTTCGTTCATAGCTGAACTTCCTGACACTGAACCCTGGAGGTTCTGCTGCTTTCCTGAAATCGGGCAGCTTTGTGCATTCGCAGCCCAGTGGGGGAAGCCAGGGGATCTCGTATTTTAAGGGATAGGAAGGGTGGGCCTTCTGGCATTTACACTCCTTGCTGTGTTTCAAGAATTGTGCCTTGTAAGTGGAAGACAGCGTCTGTCTCACATCAGAGAAGGCAAAAGTCCCACACCCATGGGCAGCTCTCCAGATGGATGGCACACAGGCGTGAGTACTTGGACGAGTCTGTCCACAGCCAGAGCATGGCTCTAGTGATACCAGGGAGCAGGAATGGTGGGGGTGGAGGTCTTTCACCATGGCTTTCCAGGGTCCACAGTTCAGAAGTGGTGTCCAGGTGGGCACACTGAGGCAGATAAACTGAAGGCCCCACCATGCACAGTGCGGCCGTGTCCACATGGATCCAGGCTAAGGCCTGATTCTAGGCATCTGACTCAATGAAATGTTTCCCTTCGACTTGTCCTGGCTTAGGATCCAGTCTCCAAGCCTGCCTGTGGATTTATGAGCTTCACCAAAATCTCTGAATAAATTATCTCCCTGCTTAAATCAGTCCAAGCTCATGACTGTACTGTAGCTTACAACTGACAACTCTGGCATTAAAAAAAAAAATTGAAAACAGGCTGGGTGTGGTGTCACACATCTATATAATCACAGTACTCTGGGAGGCTGAGGAAGAAAGATTACAAGTTCAAGACCAGCCTATGCAAATTAAAGAGGCTCTATCTAAAAACAAAAATATAAAAACATCTCTGGGGACACATATGAGATATAAAAACTCTGAATACACCAATAACCATAGACAAAATTGAAGCGATAATAAAACCCCTACCAAAGGGCTCACTGGCTTCATCATGGAATTTCACCAGAACTTCAGGGAAGATCTAACACCAATATATCTCGAAACTTTCAATGAAACTGAAAGAGAAGGAACACTGCCAAAACCATTTCTGGAAGCTGGCATTCCCTTGACACTGGAATTGAAAATGGATTTAACAACAACAGCAAAGCTAGAGGTCAATTTCCTTAATGAATACAGATTTTAGAAAATCCTCAATGACATACTCACAAACAGAATGCAATGAATCATTAAAGAGATCATACCCAATGACAAAGCTGGCTTCATCACAGGGACACACACTTGGTTCAACATATGCAAATCAGTAAACGTGATGCACCATAAAAACACAAGCAAGGACTGAAACCACACAGTCGTCTCAAAAGATGCAGAAAAGGCCTTAGTCCCAACATTCATTCATGATTAAAAAATCTCAATGAAAATAGGTATTAAAGGACCTTATCTCAAGCTGATAAAGCCATTTATAGAAAAAGCCACTTCTTATGTTACATCAAATAGAGAAAAACTGAAAGCACTTCTTATAAAATCTAGATCAAGACAAGCATGCTTACTCTCACCAATTATGTTCAATACAGTACTCAAAATCTTAGCACGAACAATCAAGCAAGAGAAAAAAATAAGGGATATATATAGAAAAGGAAGATGTTAAACTATTGTTATTTACAGATTATGAGATCCTTTATACAGAAGACCCTAAATATTCCACCAGAAAACTCAAGGCTAATAAAGAAATTCAGCAAAGTGGCAGGATATAAAATGAATTTATGATTTTTATCAACAGCATTCCTGCATACCAACAATGAACTCACGGAGAAGAAAATCAGAAAAGCAATCCTTTCACAGTAGCTTAAAAACATTAAATACATAGGAATCAATCTAACTAAAGAAGTGAAAGACTGATACAATGAAAACTGTAGGACTCAGAAAAAAGAAAGCAAAGAGGACATTAGAAAGTTAAAAGACATCCCCTGTTCCTGGATGGGCAGAACCAACATTGTCAAAAGCAACAGACAAACTCAGTGCAATTCAGGCAAAATACCAACAACATTCTTCACAGAACTAGAAAAAACAATCCTATTTTTTTTATAGACTCAGCAGATATCTAGAACAGCCAGAGCAATCCTGAGCAACAGTACAAATGCAGAAGCATCACGATCCCTGACACCAAGTTATATAACCAAGAAATATTGATTAAAAACCACAAGGCACTGGCACAAAATCAGACAAGTAGATCAATAGAGCAAAACTGAGGATGCAGACGTGACCTTGAATGACATCTGATCTTCAATGAAGGGGCCAAAGACATGCTGGCAAAAAAGATAGTCTCCTTGACAGATGGTGCTGGAAAAACTGGTTATCCACATGTAGAAGAATGAGTCTAAACCCACATTTCACCCTGTGCCAAAATGAAATCAAAATGTATCAGAGACCTAGATCTAAAACAGAAAATAGTGAATCTGCCGGACGAAAAAAATAGGCAAAACCCTTGAAGACATAGGCAAAAGCAAAAACTTCCTCAACAGAATACCTGTTGCATAAAACAGCATTAGGATTGCATCTTATACCAGCAAAAATGGCTATTATCAAGAAACAGCAAGTGCTGGGGAGGCTGTGGGGAGAAAGGAAACCTACTTTGTTGGTAGGGCTGTAAACGGTACAATGACTGTGGAAATCAGTAGGGAGATTCCTCAGTAAAAATAGAAATCCCATTTTGATCCCATTTTGACCTATACCTCTTCTGGACACCTTTCTGAAAGGGTTAAGGTGTCACTACAGTGATATATGAATGGCAATGTTTATAGCAGCACAAGTCATAATATCTAAACCTTGGAAGCAGGTTACATGCTCATGATTACAGGAATGGACAAAGGAACTGCGGTACATATACACAAGGATATATGCACATATAGAAGTACTGTGTGTGTGTGTGTGTGTGTGTGTGTGTGTGTGTGTTTGTGTGTGTGTATAAACCTGTGCCATAAAGATAAATTTGAGTCATTTGTAGGAAAATGGAAGCACTTTGAGATTATTACTTTCAGCAAAATGAATCATACACAAAAGGTTAAAGGTCACACATTTTCTCTCATGTGAGAAGCCCAATAAAAAGAGCAAAGTGGACACGAGGTGGTGGGAGGCAGGGGGTAGACTTGGCAGAGAGGAGGGGGCCTGGGAAGGGGCAGACCAGAGGGTGGAAGGAGAAAGAGAAGTCAAGCTGATTAATAGCTGATAGGTGTATGCACCAGTTCTCTAAGGTTGACGTGATTATTATGCATTGCAAATACATATTGACACAAAGAATAATTTGGGGAAGTAAATATATAAAGACTGGGGGCATAGATCGGCGATAGAGCACTTGTCCAGCCCGCATGAGGTCCTGGGTTCCAAAACAAAACGAAGCAACACACACACACACACACACACACACACACACACACACACACATACACATACACACCTCTGAAAACAACTGTCCCTGAATGACTGTTGATCATGGAACAGGCACTGGGCTCAGCATCTTCTGTGTGGCATCTCAGCTCTCACAACCATGCAGTACGGAAATCATTGTTGTGTCTTTAAGGTGAAGGAACAGTTAAGAGGTAGAATCTGACTTCAGGACACTGTAGTGCCATCGTACACTCACACATTCAGGTAACCAGGCAGCCATATTCCAACTTGTATCCCTTACTATCCAGATCTTCAGTTCAATCAAGAAGGCTTCATGAAGACCTACTATGTGTCAGGCACTATTTTCTCTATTGATAGAGGAAAACAAAACAAAACAAAATTATGTGTCCTCAGAGAGTTCTAGGTATTGATGTTGGGAGCATAGCTCTGCAGTTAGAGCACCTGTCTAGCAAGTATAAGGCCCTGAGTTTGATATGTCCTGCATCACATCAGCCAAAGGTGGTGGCACATGCCTACAATCCCAGTACTCAGAAGACTGAAGCAGGAGGATTGCTGTGAGTTCAAGGCCAGCCTGGGCTTCACAGTGACTTAGGGACCAGACTGGACTACAGAGTGAGATCCTGTCTCAAAAGGGGGTTCTAGGTATATATTATATTCTTGATCTATGCTTTTTCTTGCCATTTTTCTTTAATGATCCCTTGATCTGTTTCAGACTTCAGCCTAACAGCTTGGCCCTACATGCTAAGTCAGCGGGATGAGCTTGGACCGGTAACAGCTCATATGTTAAGACAGACAAGCAGCTACTCCCTATGCTACCTCCCTGGCCCAAGCCTGCATGTGATCAGAATCCTTACCACAGCTCTACCGGCAGGCAGCCTGGAATAAGCAAGCCTGTCAAAGAGAAGGCATCTGTGGTAGGTCCTACATGACCTACAGAGACAAATCTAACAAGTTACCACATACTCTGCTGCTAAACCCACGCTCATCCATGATTACATGGTTCAGTTAGTCAGCAGCCCATTGGGCCAGCCTGGGTTCTCTTTTAAGGGCTGGTCAGACTAAAACAAGGACCAGTAGGCTGGCCTCCCAGCAAGAGGCTCTGGGGAAGAATCTGCTTCCAAGCTTTAGGCTGTGGGCAGATCTCACTTCTCTGTAGCTGCAGGCCTACGTCTATGTTCCCGTAAGAGTCAGGGGTTACTCTCAAGCATTACAGGACACTCTTGAGTCAGTACATGTGGCCCTTCCACCTACAAAGCCGGAAATGGTGTAAGACATTCCTCTCCTGGTTCAATGTTCAAGTAACTCTTCACTTACATAACTGTATCAGGCCAACCTGGCTGATCACCTTGCCATGTGTGTACCATGATCATGGCCCTACCACCAGAAGCTAACATCATGGAAACCAAGTGACAATTCTACCTATCTCATTGCCCTTAGCCTAGATCTACTGTGGGCTTGGAATTTTCATAATTTGGACAGAGCCAGCCTCACTGAATCAGCATTTACAAATTTTTGTATGAGTAGGGTCACTCTCAAGGTGACATGAAAGATATGAGCAGTCAAATACCACGGAAATCTGAGAGGGACATTCTAGGCAGGAAGAGCTGCAGGTGCCAAGACTTAAGGAGAGAACTCAGCTACAGTGTTCAGGAGGAGCAAGGAGGCCAGGTAGCTGTGGCAGAGGGAGCATGGGGTCGGAGGAGGTAGCGTCTCATAGTGCACACTGGAGTTCTGATCCCAGAGGTCCCGTGAGGGCTGTGCAGGCTTTACTAATGAGAAAAATGGGAACCCTTGTGTGGCTGTGTTCTGATCAACAACTGAAAGCATCGTGCTGGCTACCATGTTGGAAAAGGACAGTAGAGAGGCAAGGGAAGCAGCTGGGAGATCAGCCATGGGGCTGCTGCAGCAATCCAGCTGGGAACAGCCGTGGCTCAGACAGCATGGACAACGGAGAAGCTGGTCCAAGGGGTCATTAGAAGCTTGTGGTGGAGGGGGAGCCTACTGGGTGAGAGCAGAACAATAGAGAAATGAAAAGCGGCCAGGAGGGCTTGTTTTTAATTCTGACTTTAGCTTTAACAAGCCGTCTCCTTGGACAAACCACTGAAACTTTCCATGCTTAGTTTATTGGGTAGTAAAATAAAATGGGACATTCACATATAATTCATGGGATTTTTGTGCGAAATAAAGATGGTCAGGAGTCTGGAATCTTGCTGTGCTTAGAAACAGTCAGTGTTTCTTTGCAGGATGTTTTACTGCACTTGCTTGCTGCCGAGTGCCAGATCCTTCTGACTCCCACTGTGGCCTCTTTTCCCTCTTCTCCAGAACTCACTCTAAGTAAACACCCAACTCCGGCTGGCATTGTAAGTGGACTGGCACAGGGAGTCTGCCACATTCTACAATTTAATCAAGGGTTAAATAAGGGTGTGAGACACTCAACAAAGCCTCCAAATAACAGAAACATTGCAAGCACCACTGGCCAATGGGTATTAAAATGACACTTTAAAAAGGTGGCTTTCCTAGTGGCTATTGGAGTGGGTACCTGTCAGGGAGGGAGGGCTCACTATATGTTTTTTAAATCACTTTTTCATTATCAGTGCTGTTCTCTCATATGCCAGGCATGCAAGCATTCTACCACTGAGCTCCCTGTTCCCACAATTAAATGAGGGTAGGGAAAGGACTTATACCTCAAGTGGGAGACACTGAAGCGGGGTCTTCATGACAGGCTTCCCAGGTCCCACCGCCATGGCTTCTGCTAAAGCAGCAGCAAGCGTTGGGGAAATCAGGTACTTGTTATTCATGTGGCAGAAACATTACAACAGTTAGCTAGGTGTGGCCTCTGGGACAACAAACCTGACCGACAGTCTTGCCTGCACACTTCCTCGTTGGACATCCTGGCAGATGAACGACGAATAGCAGTGTCTGGTACCTACTAGGTAACCAATAAATGGCTGTGACTGCTAGCAGCATTTCTATGATCAAAGATGGCTTCTGGGCAAGGGAAGCGGTGCTTTCAGCGCTATTTTTTCCTCCTTTCTTTCGCTGCTCTCTCACACAGGAAGCATCAAGTTTAGTTCACAGATCGAAGAAAGAACCTGAGATGAGAGTAGAGGCCACTTATAGCCCTGTCACGCTGCGCCCCAGCCTGGCTTGTTCGTCAGGGGCCAACCGCGTGGAGGCCCTTCTCTCCCGCCCTGCTGTCCCAGCACACCCACTCTCCGCTGACCTCGCACGACTCTCACTCTTGCGGTCTGCTGGCTGCACAGGATGCTTGGCGGACACCTGCCTTCTCCCAGACCAGCACAGATACGTGTCATCTGCAAATGCCACCAACTTGTCAGAGACAGAGCTGACATTTACATACCCACAGATCTGGGAGGCAGCAACTAGGCCTGTGACTTTCTAATAAGAAAAGCGATAGTCTCCAGAAATAAATATTTAGGAACTGAAAATTTCGAGAAGAGAATTAATCATTTTGACCCCTTTTCAGCCATTTTCTTTGTCTTTTGCTTACCTGCTTTTTTTGTTGTTTTCTGTTTTTGTTTTTGTTTTGGTTTTTGTCTATAGAACTGCAATTGGGAAGGTGGAGATGGAGCAAGGAATGACAGGTAAATGGGTCATCAGACAAGGACCATGGGGAAATCAGTACCTGCTTCTGGAGGGAGAGTGTTGGAAAGCCTTTCTATACTAAACCCCGAGCATCACAAAGATACCTAGTGAGCAACAATACGCCTGCCAAACCTCCTTGGGGCTTCTCCTGAAGAGTAACCAACTGTGCCTAGAAAGCAACTCTGTTCTTCCATTTTGGTGCAGCTAACAGTTAAATTCCATCCCTCCCTCAAGCACATGACCTCAATCAACCCACTTAGTTCTTCCTCACATATTTGAGAATTTTAAGCAGAGAGGTGCAAGATGAAACAAGTTAGACCAACAGACACTAGTCTCTGCTTCTTGTATCCTTAAGCTCTGTTCTGAGGTGCTCTGGTTTGAATCCAGAGTGTCCCCCAAAGCCATGTGTCTGGATGGTGATTCAGTCATGGGAGTCAATCCATTGATTTCTTGTGTTGTTAAGAACTGAGGAGTGGTCAGAAGAGGTGGGTCTCTGCAACATGACCTGGAAGGACATAATTCCCTTGCTAGTTCCGCCTTTTGCTCTCTCTTGGCTTCCAGTCTTGCCATTCAATGACCAGTTTCTCTCCAACTAGACCTCTGCCACATGGTTCCGCCATTTAAACCACCCATGAGTGGAATGAGAACTTGTGAAACTGTGAGCTTCCCTTAAATTGTGGGTGTAGAATATTGTGTCCCATCAATGAAAAGTGAACTAAGACATGAGATCTGCTTCGTCTATTACACCTTGAAATCCACAAAGCACTCTATGGCCTTCCTCTGTAGAGGTGCATACTGTTTATTTCAGGCAAGGAGCTATCTGATCAAGAAAATTAGCACTTAGGCTCTGCTAGGGTTAGTAATTCCCATTCTTCCAGCCATTGCTGGTGAGAAGTAGCCACACGGGGGAGGCAGCAGGGCACAGACAGACCTGGCAGACTAGCACTCTGGTGGGTTAATTAAATATGGTTGCTAGATTTTATCAGTGTACAGGAAAGGAGATAATATGAAAGGAAAAGAGGTATATGTCAAAGCCATATGAAGACAGATTTGCAAGAGCAAAACAATAGATACATCTTAGAGGTTAGCTTCAAAAGTCAGGATAGTAGGCTAAAGTAATGTAGAGCTAAAATTAATGTATAAGATCTCTTGAATCACTAGTAAAATACAATAAAACTGGTAACCCTATGTAGAAATGCATTTATATAAAGGTATTAAATAGATCAAAAGGTATAGGGTAACATAAGAATGGATATACAAAGCTAAATTTTATATTACTGTTAATTACATAAGAAATACAGAATCTGAACTATGTAAAATTGGCATTTGTGAGATCTCCACACTGTAAAAGGTGGGCGGGTTCCACAAGGCCCAGGCATACACCTCCTATCTCACATGTAGTCTGGACATAGCCTCATGAATAGCACGGATAGTATTGCTTATGGTATTTTTATTTGGGGAGCAGAAGGTAGACCAAGCATCTTGTTAGTGCAAGTTAAAAGTCTGCCTGCCCCAGTGACTGTGACCTCAGGGGGCTGCTCACTCTGTCACAGGAGTCTGGCTGCGGTGAGGTAAGGTGTCACCAGTTTGGATAGTGCTGCAAGCAGCCCTAAGCCCTACCAGTTAGGCTTCCCCTAGGCCTTAGACATAGAGAGATTAAGGTCATTCTAAAGTTCTTTACTTAGTTTTTGCCTCTTTCGATAAAAGAAATCTAACTCTAAGAAAGCATGCTCATAGAAAGTCAAGTTAAATTCTCAAATAAGGGGCTGGAGGAATGGCTCAGCGGTTAAAGTGCTTGAGCAAGCACTAAGCCAAGCACTAAGTACCCAGCACCACATAAACTGGGCGTGGTGGCGCACGCCTGTAATCCCAGCACTCGGGAGGCTGAGACAGGAGGATTACCATGAGTCCATGAGGACCAGCCTGGACCACAGAGCGAGACCCTGTCTCAACAAAAATTCTCAAATAAATGGAATTAAATACATAATTTAGAGAGAGAGAGAGACAGACAATGGATAATAGACTATTAAAGATAACCTAATTTAATATTTAAATTAAAATTACTAGTACAGAGTAAGTAGTAAAATGTCTTTTGAGTAGACGACTAATCTGAATTTTTAAAATTGGAAAATATCAACAATCAAAATAATTCTTGAGTCCATTGTGATTCTCAAAAGAAAAAGGTGAAAAATATAGTGAAGCAAAAAGAGATGTAAGAAAATAAAAGACAAAGCTCTTTTTGATAGAAGAATATCACCTACGTAATGTGGCATTAATATTATTGGAGACTCACCAATTTGGAACTCCCTCCCACTGGAGTAACTAATAACCAATGGCATTGGTGCTGGATGCTACAACCGGGAGGGCAAGTTCTGAAGAAGAGTGCTCCACACATGGCATGTTGGTTGTAATGAGGAGAAGCTGCCCTTACGAGAGGTTCTCAGGGAAACAGCCCCACGATGCAGCGACAGAGCTAAGTATCACCATCCACGAGACAAGCTGACGTGACGTAGCTCACACAGAGTGTTGGGGAAATACACAACAGCACCCTGTGACGTCTCTGGTGACAAAAATCAACTCGACTATAATCATAAAGGAAAATTCAGATTAGTCTAGAGTAGCAAGTCATTCCGCAAGGTAAATAGTCTGCATTCCTTTAAAAAAAAAAGCCACAAATGACCAAAAGAGGGATATTTTTCTAGTTTATAGAAGACTAAGACATAACCATCATACGTAATATATGAGTCTTGAACAGGTTCTGTTTTTTTTTCTTAACGTAAAAAATAACACAGGAGAATACGGGGAAGATCTGAATAGCGACTATATATTAGATAATATCAAATTAATATTTTGCAACTTGGGTGTGACAGTGGTGTTGTGGATATATATATATATATATATATATATATATATATAAATATATATATATATATACACACACACATATATATGTTGAACATTTGTTCTACAGCCTACACAGTTCTTGAGTTAATGGATTACAATATCAGCAAATAAATTTTGAATAAGTGAGAACTGAAAAAGTATTCACATGCCCAGCAACTAAGGCAGAATTTCAACAATTAATAAACAATTAATAAATCTGCTTTTTTGAGACAGGGTCCTGCTCTATAGCCCAGGCTGGTCCTAAACTTGCTATGGAGCCCAGGTTGGTCTCAGATTCATGGAAATCCTCTTGCCTCAGCCTCCAGAGTGCTGGGATTACAGGTATACACCAACACACCCGTCTTATATGGTGCTGGGGAATTGAACTCAGGCCCTTGGGCTTGCGTGGCAAGTTCTCTAACCACTGTACTGTTCCTCTAGCCTCCAAATCTAGTATTTTTTCATTTAGGAAATTTTGCCATTTCTCCAAAATTACAAAGTTTGGGCGGGGAGATAAGGAATCAGTTGGAGGTTGTATTGTCGCTTATAGTTTAGCCTATCTGTTGGTTCCCCTCAGGCTCAAATAAAAGGTATTTTAACTGATCCAGAAATTGTTAAAAATGAAGGCCTCATAGGACTCCAAGAATCTATGTCAAATGTGTTTGTAGTCAGAGTATGTGAAGAACACATACAATTCAAAAAAAAAAATGAAAAGATAAACAACCCAATTTAAAAACTGGCAAAAGATCCTTCTCTAAAGAAGAGAAAAGGCTATCGAGCACATGAAAAGACACTCAGTATCCTTAGAAATGCCAATTGAGACCACAACGATCACGATCAGCTATTTCCCACCCACTACACCAACTAGATTGACCCTAATCAAACAGATAAGCCACAGCGGGGGTTGCTGAGCGCATGAAGACACTTCGGACTTTTCTCATGGGTCATAAAATATAACCTGGTGTAGCTGCTTTGGAAAAACAGTTGGGCTGCTCCTAAAAAGTTAAGCAAAGAGTTACCCTACAATCCATCAACTCCACTTCTAGTCATATACTCAAGGAAAATGAAAACATGTGCAGTCAAAAACCAAGGCGCTCGTGGTGAGATTGGCCCATAATACTGACAATGGAAGAGGTGATGTCAATGTCCTTCAACTGCGCTATGGTCATATGACGGCAGATTGCTCAGCTTCGCACGTAAAAAGGAACAATGCGCTGCTACCTGCTATTCATGGCTGAATTTGGAAAGCATTACTCTAAGTGCAAGAAGCCAATCACAGAGGACTGCAGGTTGTGTGATTCTGCTCACACGAACGGCTCAGGCACAGAGAGCCATGGAGATGAAGTACTGAGTCTGCTGATAGACCCAGAGCTTTTTTGTGGGGGTTAGGAGAGTAGCCTAAAACTAGATTTTGGTGGCTTTATAACCTTGAAACTGCTTTAAAAACAGAACGGTACACTTTACATATATGCCTTGTGTGACGTGCAAATTATTTACCAGCAAAGTTGCCATCTATGTATATTCACACACAAGTACAATTATGACCGAAAAAACCCAGACAGCTTTTCCCCTGATCTTTACTCTCTCACGCGAGTCTCCCTGTCTGCTTCAATTCAGAGTTTTCTCTATCTTCCCTTGCAAGCCCCTACCATAGACCTCTGGCTCCATAGAAAGACAAAGGAAAGCTACAAGAAGCCCGACTTTCCTTTCTCCCAGCATCGCTCAGCACTAAGTCACTCTGAGTTCCTTCCTCCCACACTGGGAACATAAGCGTAAGGCACTGATGATCAGCCAGTACCAAATTGTCCCTGGGCAATGATCACACGTACAGGACGAGGCTGAAACTGCTCTCTGAGGCAGCTTGCTGCAGAAGCATCTGCTTTCTTAGACAAACTGGGAATTTCAAAATGAAGAAAGAAGAACCAGGTTTTTAAAGGCACAGAAAATGCTTCATGCACTGCTGAGGCAACAGAGGAATGGAAGCGAGGGAGAGGATAGGCAGGGGGAGAAAAGACATGTGTGCGTGAGGCTGAGGTAGTCATGTGATGCTGTAGCTTGTCCGGGGGCTCCCTGTGCCCTTCCTGGAAATTGCTCTTGGGTGTTCCAAGGGGAAATATTCTTTTTCCTGGACTCTGTTGACTTGGTTTGGGTGTGGCAGAGGCTCAGCTTTGGAGGAAGTTGTCCAGCCCTGGTCTAAGAGAAAAGTGTATTCCTTCTCTTTGGTACAGTGATTGGCCCAGGCTTAGGCATGTGACCCGAGTGGGCCATTAAGATTCAGGCCCAGGATTTCTGTAAGAAGTTCAAAGAAGAAAAAAAATCTGTGAAGATTTTTAAACCAAGAGCAGCTGTCAGCTGTCTGGATACCTCATCGAGAATACTTGTTTGAGAGCGCAGACAAAATGGGGGAGGGCCTCACAATGTTATGGGAACTCTGAATCTAGAACCTGACATTTGGAACTGCGGGGCTAGTATTTCATCCTGTGCCCATTCCTTCCTTTTCTCATTTTTTTTCTTAAACCATTTTGTATCATCATGTACTCGTTGCAATATTGGGAATTCTGCTTAATATGAGAAAAAAATCAATAGAGTTCCACCTGTGATTCCTCCAGTGACCACTCAATGACAGCAACACGGTCTATGACGGTTAATTTCATAAGTCAACTTGATCAGGACATGGTAGGGAGCTAATTGACCAAACATTATTCTATGTATTTCTGTGAAGGCCTTTTTCAGATGAGATTAACATTGGTACAGCAGGTTACCTTCTACAAGGTGGGCAGGTCACATCCACTTAGAAAAAAGCAGCCCTCCGTAGCGATGAGAGAATTCTACCAACAGACCACCTTTGTACTTGAACTACAGCTCTTTCCTGGGTCTCTAGCCTGCCAGCTAACTGCAGATTTTGGACTTTCCAGCCTCCACAATTACAAGAGACAATCAAAATACCTCTTTCTCTGTGCAGGAGTACTCGCATCCTACTGCTTTGTTTCTTTGAGAGCCCTGACTACCCACAATAGCAACAAGCTGGCTTTCATATTTTTAGGTGGAAGAAACACAGTGTTTGCATCCCTTCATCCACCTTTATCTACATCTTCAAGAAAGATCACACCCACTGCACTCCAGGGTGCAAAATCCTTTGTCTCCATCATTGTAGTCCACATCAATTGACCATTCCCATTGCACAGATATCGAGGGGTTAGGTGCTTTGTCAGGGTCAAAATGCTGGTTAAAGAGAAATCCAGGATCCGATATGAGTCTCCCTTCATCCACCCAAAAAACCTTGATCACTGCACCAGTGGCCCATTTTGTTCTCAAAGAGTCAAAGCACCTGATATAAATTTACGGTAAGAACACTGTGCCCCTAATCTACACCACCTCCCTGGTGCTGCTTGCTTCCCTGTCAGGATCCTTTTATAATTTAAACATCTGCTTTAAATCGGCTTGTGGGTAATGCTTGTCTAGAGTGAGTCACTAAGTCACCAGGTTGAGGATTTTGCCTGAGCTCCTGCCCTGGAGAACAGCCCTGAGCTGCAGTGCCCCAGCACTGACAGGTGGATGTCTTCAGGCAGCAGACTCACACCCACGATCCTCTTCCAGTCAGGGTTTGACTTTCTGGTCTCTGCTGTCAAGGGTTATGTGGTCACCAAGATAACTCCAACAGCTCCCCTCTGAGGTTTAGCAGAGGCCTGGGGATCACCTGGCAAAATGGCAGGCATCAATGCCCTTCTCATTCCTATAGCAGGAACAGTAGTGTCCGAAGTCAGTCATTTAAATCCTGCGTCCAGGGCATATGCCATGTTGGGGTAAGAAAAAAAGATAACTAGGGCTGGAGGAATAGCTCAGCGATTAAAGCACTTGCCTAGCAAGTGGTGAGTACACGAGTTCGATTCCCCAGTACCACATCTCTACATAAGCGAGGCATAGTGGCACATGACTGTAATCCTAGTACTTTGGAGGCTGAGGCAGGAGGATTGCTGTGAGTTTGAGGCCAGTTTGGGCTACACAGTGAGCTCAGATCGAGCCTGTCTCAAAAGAAGAAAGAAAGAAAGAAAGAAAGAAAGAAAGAAAGAAAGAAAGAAAGAAAGCGAGCAAGCAAGCAAACAAGCAAGCAATAACTACGGCATAGTGTTCTGGTGTGTTGGCTACTTTACATTGAAAAACCTTGAAAAATTTCCTTATCTGCTTAAAGACCTGATCCTCCAGAAAGAATTCTGTGGGCAAGAATCCCTTCCCATGATAGCCTGTCAATCAGGAGAGATGACTCCTTATCACAGGAAATGAGACTCTAGGCCAACACCTTGCCAAGAGAGTCTTGGGCCCAGCTCGCCCAGCCTACTGCTGTGAGGGCTAGCTATTACTTGGAATACTTTTTATATATGAATAACGGGTGATGATGAAATCAGGGTGGCCGGCATATTCTTCACTCAACCATTTGTCATTTCTTTGTGTTAGGAGCATTCAAAATACAGCTACTATAAAAACAAAACAAAACAACAACAACAACATCAAAAAAAAAAACATGCACTGAACTGGTGCCAACCACAGTTACCCTACCGTGCTACAAAACATTTGCACAGCAAGACAGACCCTGTTCCCCACATGCTTCCTCCCCTTCTTTTCCGTAACCTGCCTGCTCTGCCACCAGCCCACACCCCGAGCCCCTCTTTCTGAAGCTCAAGACACTGAATGAGCTTATCTCATCAGGTCCTCTGTTGAGTGCCATGTTCTGCGAGGCCCTGCTGCGTAGGAACACAGTGTATTTGTATACCTCTTCTCCTGCTGATCTGTGTATTGTCAGTTTACTCCAGGGATTCAAAACCCTTGAAGACTGGAGGGAAAGTCTTCATTTCCCTGAAGACAGACAAATAGACCACTTTTCACATGTGCTGAGCATCGCCTAAAGAGCTCCTTGTTTTATTAAAATAAATTCACCTGAAAAGGAGGTTTTACATAGTTTTTATATCTGAAAACCATTTATTCCAACATAAATACAAAATCTTAACAAGCTGATCAGTTTCACTAGGCATTCTCATCCATCACAGGCGCTGAGAATGGGGCTAACTCATCTGCTTTAAGAGAAAAGAGAAGATTACAAGTAACAGAGGTGTTATAGATCTAAAGACCTAATTACTCTAACCCATAAGACCAGACTACATGACTGGTCACCTGAAAAGGTCCCAGAAGCTGCCAAGCCCTGGAGTTCAGCAAAGCTTCACTCAGGTCCTGTTTTGCACCAGGTCCTGGGCTGGTTGGGCCTGGCAGATCATTTCACTATGAGAACCCGCACAAAATGATGAGCTAAAAAGATCTGCCTTGTAGTTCAGTTACGTTTCAACATAAAGAAAATATCTCAAGAGGCTCCTATTTTTAGGTGCCAATAAAAGTTCAGAGTTTTCTTTCCTAGTTTATATGCTAGCTTTAAACTGTATCTTCAATTAAAACAACTAAAATACAATTTTCATTGTGTTTTTATTATATATGTATAAGAAGAGAAAGAGAGAAAGACAGAGAGAGAGAGAGAGAGAGAGAGAGAGAGAGCACAATGTATTATGACTTGGATTTGGGGTGTCCCCCAAAAGCCTCAAGTATTTGAATTTAGTGGAATACGTGTGGAACTATGTGCTTCTGGGAAGTGGGGCCTGGCTAGAAGGGGCAAATCTGGAGGGATTGTATCAACTTGTTGAGATTGGGGGGGTGCCCACAGCAGAGCTTTTAGGTGTGCATTATTGGCTTGTGGGCCAGGAAGTGAGGGAGGGGCACATACGGGGTGCGGGGAGGTGAATATCCACTCGCTCCTGCCTCCCTTGGCTCCTGGCTTCCTTTTTCTTTGAGGTTCCCCCACCATGTTCTTCCACAGTGCCAGCCACTAATGAATGAAATGAGATCTGAAACTGTGAGTTAAAACAAATCTTTCTTCCCTAAAGTTGTACATGTTAGGTATTCTGTGCCAGTAATGGATAAGTAAGATACAATGGTTATATTACATTTGAGATTTTGTGCACATATATATCACAACAATTTCACATTTCCTTCCCACCTCCTTTCTCAACCTCCCATCCCCCTCACCCTCCCAAGTCCCAACATGTTACTTATTTGACTCTATTGTTTATTTACACTCAGAGTTTCTCATACTAGATAGATCATGTGGTATTTAATCTTCTGGGTCTGATTCACATCACTAAGCATAATGGTCTGAAGTTATATCCATTTACCTACAAATGATTCAAATCTGTCTTTATGCAGAGTAGCACTACACAGTGTACATATACCCCACTTTTTTATCCATTGGTCTACTGATGGTCACTTTTAGCATCTTCTGTACTTTAGCTCTTATTACTTGTGCTCATATAAACATGGATATATATATATATATACATGTATCTCTGCTATTATATGCTGATTTTAGCATTTTTTGGAAAGAGGCATTGCTTGGTCACATGGAATACCTATTTTCAGGTTTTTGGTGACTCTCCATAGTGCTTTCTGTGTAGTTGTAACAGTTTATAGCCCCACCAGCAATGTAAAAAGGCTCCTTTTTTCCCTGAGACCTCACCAGCATCTACTGCTTTTGAGTTCTTGCTATATGACATTCTCACTAGGGGAAGATGGTGTATTAGTTTGGGTTCTTCAAAAGGCAGAATTCACAGATTTTATAACAAAAAGGTTCTATTAGGAAGGCTTACAAATCCGAGGCTAGAGATCGTGTAAGATGGCTGCTCAGCCGCAAAGTAGATCTACCATCTGGGACTGCCGGACAGCTGGTGAAGTAAGAGTGTGATGTGGATCTTAGTTATTCAAAGAAAAATGGTGAAGACTGGAGCCTGAAAATCGGTGACTAGAGATCAACGACTGGCAGACAGGCGCAAGTCGAGACTGGAACAAATCTGTGATGAAGATCTGCGATGTGTAGCAAGGTCGGCATCTGTAGACAATTGCGAAGGTGAGAGCTTTCCCAGATGAAGAAACTGTAACAATCTTCCTTCCTTTTATACCCTTAGAGTACCAGTTGTCCCTCCCACATCTGGGTGGGTGCTCTTCCCTCATTGGCCAGCCCACAAATCACTCACACTCTAATCCAGGCTGGTTCTCAATTCCCAATCTAGGCGTGGTTCCCAAACCCTAATCCAGGTGTGGTTCCTGATTCCCTCAAATTGACATACTCTCTTCAGCAATCACAGACAGTATCATAGTGATGTTTTGATTTGCATCTCTCTAATGGTTAAGGATGTTGAATAATTCTTCACGTATTTGCTGGCCATTTGTACTTCCTCACCTGAAAACTGTCTATCATTTCAGCTGCCTATTTTTATGATGGGTCTTTGATTTTGAAGGTTTTATTGTTCTTCAGTTCCTTATATATTCTAATTATTAGCTTCTTACCTGAGGTGAAGATGACAAAATTTTTTTCCCTTTCTTTTGATTCTCTCTTTACTCTGTTAGTTGTTTCCTTTGCTATGCAGATGCTTTCTAATTTGACATAATCCCATTTGTTGGTTCTGGGGGTTATTTCTTTTGCCTCAGGTGCCCTATTGAGAAAGTTTTTGACCGTATATCTTCAAGAGTTTCACAAACTTTTGTCTTCTTGGAGGTTCAGTGTTTGTGCTTTAATCTAGGTCTTTGATCCCACTTTGATTTTGTACATGACGATACATGTGTGTCTAGACCCCTTCTCCATATGGATAGCCAGTTCTTCCAGCACCATATACTGAAGAGGCTATCCTTTCCCTGGCACAGGTTTTTGGCCCCTGTGTCAAAGATCAGGTAGTTGAGGGTACTTAAGGTTGTCTCTGGATCCTCTCTTCTGCTCAAAAATTGGTCAACCTGTCTGTTTTGTGCCAATACCGCATGTTTTCTAATCAGCCTGTA
The DNA here is from genome assembly GCA_004027205.1 of Ctenodactylus gundi. NCBI lineage: Eukaryota > Metazoa > Chordata > Mammalia > Rodentia > Ctenodactylidae > Ctenodactylus > Ctenodactylus gundi. The sequence continues at coordinate 286,498 of PVKB01001963.1, forward strand.
ATGTAACTTGGTGTCTGGAATTGCAATGCCTCTTGCTTTCATCTTGCTGCTCACAATTGCTTTGGCTACTCTGAATCTCTTTCGGTTTCATATAAATTTTAGAATTGTGAAACAATAATGTTAAGCAGTAATGCTGCACTGGGAAAGAGCCTGCTAGTGTCAATATGGACCACTGAACTTGATGCATTCTATGGCAACTCAAGTTATTCTATAACACCTGAAAATAACTCGTGCTACATAAGACCATCTGTGAATGAATGCGGTCTATGTCCCATATGTTTGGAACATAGACAAAGACAAAACTTTGAAGTTTAAAACCTGTATTTGTTTCCTGTTCTGCCATTCACCAGCTGCATGGCTTTAGCCTAATTACTTAATCCTTCGAATCTCCAGTTTTGCTCTGGAAAATGAGGGAAAAATATTAATCTTGTAGGGCCTGACTTACTTTTTCATTGTGGGACACAATACCCTTAGCACACATGTAAGGGAGGAAATGTTTATTTTAGCTCACAGTTTCAGGAGATCTCACTTCATTCACGGGCAGCTAGCAGTAGAGGGAAGCGTCTGGTGGAGAATGGCTGCTTGTGGCGTCACAGAGGGAAGAAGAGTGAATGACGATTGATGCCGGACAGGGAGCTACCCCTTCTGCCCAGGTCCCACCTCCTAACTACCAAGCACCCAATGGACTAAGTCCCATGAATGAATCACCTACCCAACACAAAGCTTTTGGGGGATGTTCAAGATCCAAACCACAGCAAGGCTGTTGGGGACTTCAGAAAGAAGTATGTCAAGAGCCCTACCTCGTGCTCAGTAAACAGCAGGCACACAGCACACGTGTGTGTGCGTTTCAGTGGGGCGGGGAAGGGGGAGCTGGTGCTGCCCTGGCTGCGGTGCTCCAGGTCTCCTGCATGACCCAAGAGCCAGGCAGGTCCCAGGAAGGAGGGAGGCATGTCAGATTATGCTCCAACGAAGATGAGGCAGCTGCTTGCTCCGTGGAACACAGCTATGCCGCCAGCATGCAGTGTGTGTTAGGTGTTTCCCTCAGAGTGGGCTCATGAACTGTGTACACGCCATCCCTAGCCCTGGTAACCCTTGGAGGAAGGTCCTATTGTCAGTCGCAAGATACGCAAGTGAATACAGTAACAGCGGAATAAGACAGATTGCCTAATGCTACACAGATAGGAAGTGACAAAGTCTGAAGAAAACCTGGCATTTTGGTTTTCAAAGGTGGGGGGGACCCTTAACCCCACTTAGAGTAGTAACTGGAGCTCAGACCCAAGGTGCCCCATAATCACCTGAATGCCTTATTAATAACATACAGCTGCCAGGGCCAACTCAGGGGTCAGGAGAGGGGTTAAGACCAAGGATTTGCATCCTTCCCAGTTTTGAATTTTCATATTTTCTGAACAAACTATAAGAGAGCCAGAAGTAGAACCTTTTGTATAGGGCTTGCTATACTTACATGCTGACTGCTAACTCAGTATTTTTATATGGAATACTCTATTTTAATGTGTGTGTGTGTGTGTGTGTGTGTGTGTGTGTGTGTGTGTGCGCGCGCGCACGTGTGCGCAGGTGAAAACAAAACAACACAACACAACAAAAAAAGCAACTTAGCAAGCAAAATTTGGCTCTGAGGCTGGGAGTTTCTGATTCCTGCTTTATGTACTCAAAGCACCCCAAATACACTTACGGCAGCGTTTTCTGGGCACGTGCCACTTGCAGGGTCCGAGCTGGGCCGCCGGTGCAGGCCCAAAACGTATGAGAACATTTATTCTCACATTTGAGGCAAGACAGTACAGGAGAGCAGGGAAAACACAACAAAACAAAGAATAATTAAGTACCAGAAGGTTCTAAAGGAAAACAGCAGCGCCGCAGGCTGGGCGATGTGGCTGTTGACTACCGGAAGGAGGAGCAAAGGTGAGACGCTGCTCCCGCGGATGAAAAGCAGAGAGAAGGCGTGGAATTGTGTGCTTCATCCCAAGCCTCCCCAGTCCCCGGCCGCCCGGGCTGTGGGGTCGGGAAGGCACCCCGACTTCCCGCCAGCCGCTGGTGGCATCTTCAGCTTTGACCATGGGATCGCCGCCGCGGCGGCGGCAGCGCGGGGCCTTCTGCAGGCCGGCGCAGGTGCGCGCTCGGGGATGCGCTGCTTTCAAGGACGCGGGATCTGGGAGCCCGACGCCTCCGCTGCGAGAGGTAGGATGCAGTTATGTTTCCCCCAATCAGCTCGTGCTATCTCGTTTCAATTTTCCAGAGTGTCTTATCATAAATTAAACTGGGCTGCCAAATCCCAGAGCAGCAAAAATGGAAGGGGTGTCGGGAGGGGGAGGAGCTTTGGAGCTTATTGTAGGAAAATGCCCCTGTGCCCTGGGAACACAGGTGGTACATAAGAGTGACAACATCAGCGGGACGAGGGGGGCGACGGGTGGGGATGACAGCAAAGACAAAGGCCAAAGCAGCGGAGGCCGCCGGGCTGAGCGCGGCTTCTAGGCTGGGGAGGCAGGCGCTCTTGGCCTGTCTTGCCTTTTAAAACAACAGATTAAAAAAAAAAAAACTTTACATGAATTTCTTAAAATGGTTACTGCATTCTTGATTCCAGCAGCTCATTCGATCTCAACAGGACGTTCTTACTTTTTCCCCAAATGCACCAACTTTACCGGCGCTTTAGTTTCCAGCCAGCCCTAGGAAGATGAACTGCGGCCGGCGGCTTGCGCCTCCACAAACCCGACGCCGAGCGTGGCGGGAACCGCGAGGCTGGGAGCGCTAACCCCACCGCGGGCCGACTCACGAGCGACCACAGGTCGCACCAGGCCCCTGCGCGGCTGGCTGGCAGAGGTACCGGCGCGGAGAAGCAGTGGGTCAGAACTCCAGCGGCGCACAGTCCATCAGCAGTGGCCAGCGGTCTGTGATTGCTGTGGGTGGGATTGCCCGTGGGAAAGGCAGTGCGTGGAAGAACTCAGAGCTCGGGCGTTAGCCGCTGTGGTCAAGTCGGAAGCGGCGGGGCGGAGGGAGCGGAGATGCGGCTCAAAACTGCCCATCCGGGTCGGGAGGTACGGCTCAGCGGTTAAAGCGCTTGCCTAGCAAGCACTAAGTCAAGTGCTAGGTGCCACCAGAATTCCATTCCTCAGCACCACACGCACTGGGGCGTGGAGGCGCACGCCTGTAATCCCAGCACTCGGGAGACCGAGGCAGGAGGATTGTCCAGAGTCCAAGGCCAGCCTGGGCTCCATAGTGAGGTCAGGACCAGCCTGGGTTACAAAGTGAGACCCTGTCTTTAAAAAAACCAAAACCAAAAAACCCCTGCCCGTCCACATTCCCCAGACACCTAGGGGAGAACCTGGAGACCAATAGGGAACTGGTAAGTGACACTGAAACCAAAGCCGGGCTGTGCTGCCCCGCCTCCCCGCCAGGCCTGCCTTCTGTAGGGAGACCCCTTTTCTTCCTCCTTCTCTGCACGTTATCACACAGATTCCAAGAAGAGACTATGTTAGGGGTTTTAATTTACAAAAACTTTGCTCTTCTACAAAAAGGTTCACATGAGGTCTTTCCCTTTTCGGTCCTGGGGATGAAACTCAGGGCCTTCACCTGAGCTGCATCCTCAGTTACTTCTTTCTCTCTTTATTTAGAGATAGGATTTTGTTAAGTTGTCCCAGGCTGGGCTCAGATTTGTGCTGTTCCTGCCTCAGCTGCCCTGAGTGCTTGGATGACAGGCATGTGCCCCCAAGCCTGAGTCCTAAGGTCTTTTTTAGCCATGTCAGTCGTCCATCTAACATATGATCGGATTGTCTGCGGATCAGACAGAACCCAGTACCTCAGACCTAAAATAGAAACAGCATCCCTTTCATGGAGATCCTTGCATTGATTTTATACCACCAAGTAGCAAGCAGGCAGCAGAGGCAAGACACAACCCTGAGCTTGCCTGGCCCAAAGTGCCCGTGGCTCACTGTAAGTCACACTGTGTCCAGTTGGCTGATGACCATGGCTATGCCCGTTAAAATTTAACTGACATTTCAACTGGCTTATATATATATTATGAGAAACTCAGGCTTTTGTATAGATATTTCCTCTGAAGGCATTCGTATTATCAGACACACACGGTACTTCTTGGGGACTAGTGTTCAGAACGAAAGTCTCAGTCCTTTAGGAGCACAGGAGTCCCTTCCCACTTACGTTTCCAAGACTGGAGCTTAGCTGGGGGCGGGGGGGGGGGGGGGGGGGGGGGGGGGGGGGGGGGGGGGGAATGGGTGGGAGATTACAGCACAAGGCAGCTTACACCACCCCTGACCTGATAATCGTAGCTTGCTCAGGGAGCAGATACCCAGGGGACCCCATAAAAATTCAGATCCTATCACCCCCTATAATGCAATCTGCTTAACAGAGAGCCCATAAACCTGGGTGTTGATAAAATATGTGGTTACCTAGATGCAAGAGGGTCTGAGGCCACACTCTGCATGAGATAGGCACAGGACCAAGAGGCCTAGCCGTTGCAGCACATGCACTGTGAAGCCATGGACGGCTCTACTGAGCTCCCAGAACCTCTGTGTATGGAAGGCGACTCTGTCTTTCCTGGGTGTCTCTGGCCACTGTCACTTTGGGGCGTGACTGCATCTCATTCTGGTGCGGACCATCTTCATGGGCAACACTGTCTTGGGTGTGCAGTTACTGTACCAGCTGGTACCCACCAGGACCAGGCAGTGAGGGTAAGAGCATCTACCCAGGGACAAACTCCACATGATATGCTGCAAACCAAGGAGAACCAGGCCCAACCCAGAATCACAAGCTCATCCTAGGAAGGGAGAGTCAACAGAGCTGGCCAGGGGGTTCAGTTCAGTTTCACCTTCTAGTGTTTATGTGACTGCCAGAGCCACTTTCTTGGCAGATATACACCAGTAAGAAAGGAGCACAAAGGCTGCTTGTCAGTGGGGGTGTTTCGACATCCCCACCCAGAAAAGGAGAACAGGAAGCACGATGTATGTGACCTAGTAGATACAATCTATAGCCCTGTATGTACAAAATGCACACAATGCACCCTCTCAAGTGTATACAGTACATCATATACTACACATAGTATATGCCCTCTGTGTGTATTTCACTTATAAAGTGCTGTCCTCAAGATGGGCTGTAGAAGGAAGATGCTGCAGAGACTTACCTTGTTCCCTTTGAGTCTGTCATGCCCAACCTCATGTGTGTATTAAAATCAACTATGTGCTTTAAAAACTGTGGTTATAATGTGTCTTCGTTACTTTTTTGTTGTTGAGATGAAATAACCCATATCCACAACTTAAGGGAGGAAAGATTTATTTTAGCTCACAGTTTCAGAAGGTCACAGTCCCCTCATACGTAGGCGGCTAGTAAAGGCCGGAAACTCGCAGCAAGAGTAAGAACACAAGGGGCTGGAGGAATGGCTCAGCGGTTAAAGCGCTTGAACAAGCGCTAAGCCAAGTGCTAAGTACCCAAGTTCGATTTCCCAGCACCACATAAGCTGGGCCTGGTGGCGCACGCCTGTAATCCCAGCACTCAGGAGGCTGAGACAGGAGGATTGCCGTGAGAAGGCCAGCCTGGGCTCTGAAGTGAATTCAGGACCAGCCTGGATCACAGAGCAAGACCCTGCCTCAAAAAAAAAAAAAAATAAAATAAAATAAATCTTTAAAAGTAAGAACACAAGCAAGAATGAGTAAATGTAGTTTGACTTAAAAATAAAAATTACAGCAGTGTGTATTTGTGCTTCCTTCTTGTTTGCCAGAGACATATCTATGTGACTTTTTCAAAAAATGAGTGAATGGGTCACCAAATTAAAAGTACAGCCAAAAAAGTGATGATGTGGTAAGTAAAATGTAATTATAGAAGGAGTTGACCTGAAGAGTTTAAAAAAAAATCTAATTTAGAGGAATTTAATAAAGGTGAGCTTATCCAAATAAACAGATAAGTAATAGTGATAAAAAGGATGAATTTGTCTCAGAGGAAATGACACAGATTTTTAAAAAAACACTACAAGTTTTAAAAGCTCCCAGAGATATTTCATGATACCACAACCACAAAGCATAAAATGCTGGAAACCAATTGCCCAACTTTGGAATAGGACGATTTGCCAAGTCAGAGAAACATCCTTGCTCCATGTGTGACAGGAAGAGAAAGGTAAGCACTGATCCTCTCCCACTGAGTTTTCTTTTACGAAGAAGTAAAACTTGAATTTGTAATTCTTCCAATTTTAATTTGCAGTGTACTAAATATTACCGTACTCTTTTTCTTATTTCTCTATGCATGTATAACCAACAATGTGAGAGTTTTAAATGTTTTTATTAAATTTACAGGTCATAATACAATTGTAATTTGTCCCATTGCTTATTAAAATTGCTTTGCTAAATTTTGGCTTGTGTGGGGTTTTTTTTTTTTCATGGTTCCATGCTACTGTGCAAAGCAAGTACTGTTCGTTTTAAGCTAATCACAGTATATGGAGGTCATTTATTGGTAAGTAAATATACGTGGATTGGCAGGTGGTGTTCCAACATTTTCCTCTGAGAGGGTACAATTAAAACAGTTGGAGATCTTCAGCTCCCACCATGGTTATTGGCGAATAGAGGGTGGTAGAAAGGAAATGATTTCAGCCACAAGGAACAAGAAAATCTAAGTCTCACAGAGTTGCTTTCTCATCTTCCACTCTCCGTAAGACTTTGCTCTTACCTTCCAGTCTTTGTCAGCAGTTGTCCTGAACCCCTCAAACTTGGGGCCTGCACTCTAGGACCCACTACCACCTTGTTCTTCAGCAGTGGTCCTGAGAAAGACACATCCCTGGGCCATGTTAGAAACACAGGCTTGCAGGCAGCACTCTGCCCTAGTGGGTTGGAATCTGCATGTTAACAAGATGTCCAAGTGATTCTTGTACTCTCAAACTTTACACCTGCTATTCTAGACATCTTGATGCCTAAGGGGACCTAAGAAGGAACTCAAGGGCCAGGCAGAGAGAGAGGTTTCTTGTATCACACAAATAAGGACTGTATACTGAAGTTCATATTTTTATAAGGTCCACACCATAAACAAAAACCATATGCCTCAAAGGACACCACCAGGGTAATAAAAAGACAACCCAGAAAACTGGGAGAAAAAGTTTAGAAAACATGTGCTTGATAAGGGGCTTATTAAACCTAGAATAATAAAAAGGACTTTTAACATTCAACAATGAAAAGAAAAATAAAAAAGACAAAGGATCCTAATAGACATTTTTCTGAATGAGAAGAAACGCAAAAGCCAATAAGCACACAAGAAAAAAAATTTCAACTTCAGCAGTGATCAGAAAAACCACAGCAAAACCACAATTTTAAAAAAATCACTTTAAATCCACTACGATGGTCACAACCAAAGGACATAAAGTAGCAAGTACGGTGATGTGGCGATAGGGCATCGCTGACACGTGGCTGGTGGGGTGGTAACAGCACACCCACTTCCTGTACAGTTTGACACCTTCTTAAGATGTTACAAGGCAGAGTTGCTCAGTAGCAATCCCACTTTAGGTACAGATCCAAGAGATAACATTGCATGTGAATGCTTACAGTAGCATGACTCAGCAAGTTGAGAAGCGGAAACAGCCCAAATGCCCATCACACCTCTCCAATCAGTCAGAAGTAATTCCTCTCCATACAGGGGAGGATTATTGACTAATAAAAAGGGATGGAGTTCTGGTATGTGGTACTACATAGCCAACCCTAGAAGCTATGCTAAATAATGGAAGAAGCTGCTCAAAAAAGCCCGTATGTCATATGATTTCATTTACATAGGATGTACCAAATAGGCAACTCACAGAATGGAAATTCAACTGAGGACGCCTCGGGACAAGGGGCATGGGCTGGGGAAGAGTGACAAATGACAGCTCACAGGCAGAGCTTCTGCAGCTAATGGAAAGGTTGTGGAATTCCTGGTGATGGTTACATGGCTCAGGGGATATGCTAAAAAAGCACTGAAATGGGCACTTTATATAGGTGGGTGGTATGGCATGTGAGGTACATCTTAATAAAGCGATTGAAAAAAACTGAGGTCTGGGGCCACCTTGATAGTTCACCTGCCCTCAGGTCAGAGGCGGCAGCTCAGTTCTGCCCTCGGGCTGGCCCGGTCCCACTTCTTTATCCGTGTGCTGCTAAAAAGAGCAATGTGCTTATCTTGAGAAATAATGAATTTGATGGGCAGCCTGGTGGTATGGCTCCTCCAGCCCCAGGAACGGCGGTCGTTAGCACAGCCACCAGCTCACAAGCTGGGTCTCCTTGGCGCTTGGGGTACTCTCTGTGGAGCAGTCGGGCTTGGGGCTGGAGACCCCTCTCGGAGGGACAGAGCAGTCGGCACGGAGACTGAGCGCCTATCTTGTCTCTAAATAAGAACAACCCAGCCGAGGCAAAGTGGCTGGGGAGGAAGGATTGCTAATGTGGTGTAAGTACCACACTGCATTTCTCTTTCTCCTCAACTAGTTAGATCTTCATTTTAATTAGGCTAACTCCATCTGCCATCCCATCTTAAATCCATGTACTGGCAGAACAGGAGGCTGCATCGGAGCAGATACAAGCCTTCTATCTGGTCGATCAGAACAGCAAGGCGTGTAGCAAAGGTAGAATCTGGAAGAGGCTTGCCTAATTAATATTCAGTTAGCTCAGCTATTATAGGTAGCTTACATTTCACTTATGATATTAGCCTTTCCCCCACCCACTCACACACACACACACACACACACACACACACACACACACACACGAGTTAACTCAGGCGAGAAGCAATTAGCAAAACACTGGAAATGAATGACGTTCCCATATTCTCCGGAGATTCCCAGGACATCACCTCACCAGGAAAAGCCAGACAGAGATCTACATGCATGACTCACAGAGCTCAGTTCCCACTGGTAGTTACTCATGCTACCCTGGGAGAAGACTCTCAAATATCGAATTTAACATAAATACTCCCGTTCCCTGCCCACTTTCCAAACTTTAAATGCTTAAAGGTCTTTCCATACTTGTAGTTAAAAGGAAAAAACAAGGTTACTTGCTCTGACCCCTCTCCCCCAGGAGACCGGAACGACTGACGCGTACAGCCTGAGCACCTTGTCGTCACGGTTCGTGGTTGTGCGTGTTTCTCATCAGGTACCTGGCGAGCGCACCGGCTGGGCCTGTAGCTGTTCCCAAGCCTCTGGCCATCCTCTCTGGTACTTACAGTTGGTATGTAACTCAGAGCTACCCAGAGTTAAACTGCAGGGGCCAATTTGTAAATAGTCCAGGGCTCTGGAAAGGGTCATTTGTTTGAACACTAGGGATGCTACCCATAAACTATGAAATAAAAATTCATAATTTGTTATGTGTTTTTTCTCTCTCTCTTTTACATGGATCCAAACTTTCATAAGTTAAACTCTTATAAGTTAAATGAAGATATAGTAAAGATCTCAAAAGTAGACTCAAAGGGAAAAATAAAATGGAAGAGTGTCTCTCCTCACACTCTGGCTGAAGTTCTGAATGACATCTGGGCCAACCTCCCCCACCCTCTGCATTCCCTTCCTAACAGCCAAATGCACTTCAGCCTGTTCCCCGGGGCCTTGCCAGAAGGGAGCCCTCCTGTGTGCCTGGGACCACCCACGGGCTGCTGGCTCTGTTTGGACAGGAGGGCCCAGCTGAGAACAGGGAACATCCTGCCTGTTTCCAAGAGGGGGGTGAGTCACCTTGGTTCAAGCAGTCAGCTCTCTGCAGCAGCTACACATTCTTACCCTAGCCACCTTACATGACCAGACCTTGGTGGCCTCTAGCATAGCGCTGTCCCGTGGTTGGTTGGCCAACATACAGCTGTCCACAGAGGTTTATAAACATACAGATTTCCAGATTCCATCCCCAGAGGGGGTGATACAATAAGCCCCGGCTTGGTAGCTGAGAACCGGCATGCTGTCGTTTCTGGGTGGTATAGTCGGGCTGTCAGGCTTGAGGACTGTTGGCGTGGAACCAGGTAACTTAAAGCAGTGCCTTCAGAAAAGTCAGACAAGATGGAAATCCAGGGAAAGACAGATTTCTCAATACCAACATTATCAGTTTCTCCAGGGCACCTTTTGAAAGAGGATCCACATCCTGGGGTCCACGGAGTCAGTCAGAACAACAAGATTGAAAAAAAAAAAAAGTGAAATCTTTGGAAGGAAAAGATTCAGCATCTGGTTTTTCTGCCATGGGCAGAGCCAAGACCCAGGTCCTCCTCTTTACTCAGGACCTGGGAAGGCCTGGACAAGTCTGAGCACCAATTTCATCCCATGACAACTGTGGATGGCGAGGCCGGGATGACGAAGAGCACGAGGTATGGTGCTGCATTCTGTGCCAGCCACCGTCCTAACATGGCAGGCAGCTGTGTGCTGGGATGCTATGAGCAGAAGTCAGGTCTCTCGTGCCATGTACTCAGCACACTGTCTTACACACTGTTAAAGGATAGCTGCTGTTACGGCTTTATGACCTTAATTGGCCAGACAGATAACTGCTTCTCCTGTCTCTTTACATAGAACCAAAAAGCTGTACATGTCTGCAGCCAGCAGCTTCCTAGTCATGCTCCCCTCGCCTGCCCTGCCCTTGACCTAGTTTCTGAGGCTGCCACTCAGAACACCTGTAGGTTCTGGCACAAAAGGCCCTAGTTAGAATAAGGCCATTCTCATGGAACAGAACAGTTTCTTTTTCCAACCAATTACTTAGCATGGTCCTAAAAAGTTTAAGATAAAAAAAGAAGGCAAGAGAAAGAAGAAGTCAAAAGTGTAAGCCAGGGTAAAATTTGCATATCCTTTCAAGTTCAGAATCTCCATCTTAAGATCACAGACACCTCAGAAGAGCTATTATAATCCATACAATCTCTTTCCAGAAAATGCTACAAGAGCACGTGCACGCACAAAACAGTCAACATGTAATTTCCGGGGGTGTGTTTGGCAGAAAGGTGTTGGTGCATGTCTTTGGCAATGGCTTCTGAGCTGAAAGCCCAACCTTAGATCAGTGGCTAGCAAGGTTTTTCCCTAAAGGGTCAGAGAGTAGCATCTTTGGCTTTACAGGTCGTGCAGTCACGGTCATACCTACTCTACTCTGCTACAGTGCCACATGGTAACTAAACACATACGCAGCCACATTCCTGTGCCAGTCAGCTTTCTATTGCTGTGACCAAATAACCCGAGAAAATCAACTTAAAGGACAGAAAGTTTACTCTGTCTCAAGGCTTTGCAGGTTTTGGACCATGGTTACTTGGCCTGGTGGATTTCGGGCCCATGGCGAGGTAGAACATCACAGTACAAGCACATAGTAGAAGAGGAAAGGTGCTCCCTCATCATGAGCAGGAAGCAAAGAAGAAAGAAGGAAGACGTCCAAGACAAAATGTCCCTGGACCTGGCACGACCCCAGTGACCTACTTCTTGCAATAGGCTTCTCCCCCAGAAGTTTTCACTATCTCCCAAGAGTCCATTAAATTATACATTCAGAAATGGGTTAATCCACTCACCTGTCACCTTCCAAAGGTCCTATCTTTAACCTTCAATGTAGTAAAGATCAAAGCCTTAATACATGCAATTCTGGGGACACTAAGATCCAAACTCTAATGGTTCTAAAATTTTGTCTATAAAACCGGGCAGGGAGCCACATCTGGCCCAGTGGCTGTAGTTTGCCAACCCTGCTTCAGAGTCCTGAGGAGTCGGCACCCATGAGGGGCAGATGCAGCCCCTGGGCCTTCCATGAGGGGAATCATTGGGAAGAAGGCCCTTCCCTGTAACTCCCAAGGCTTGCCTTGCAGTGTCAAAAGTCCAGCATTCTGGATTCTGAGGACTCCCAGGAGGTCTTCCTATCTCTCACCCAGCACCAGTCCCCAGACCCCTGGAGCTTCTACCCCTCAGCTGTGTGCACTAGGCCCCTTCTATGTGAATAAAGCTCTCTTAACAGTATAGGTTTCACTCTGGGAGACACAACTCCACATACAGTTATGAGATTAGAGTGGCAGTGATTGACTTGGTGGTATGGGCTCATTCCAAGTAGGTCTTACAGGGGATGAAGAAAGAAAAACACGACTTGAGAATCCAAAGCAGGCTTGGGCTGCCCGAGTAATTACATGAATTCCCTAAGTGAAGCTGCCATAGGTTAAAAATGGCCTTATTAGTTTTGACAAATTTCACCAGAAAATGCAGCATCTTCACATGCAACATGATTAAAACACAATCCACAGACAGCAGGAAGAGAACAGCCACTCCACTTCCCCCTGAGGTCATGTTTTTTAAAAGAACCTTTTAAATAATATACATGGCTGCAATCAGATGCCACCCAAGGGTAGATAGGACACTATTACCTGTGGAGAAGAGCCTGCCCCTTGTCCCTTTCTGCAGGGTGGCCCTGTCCACACACAGGGTGTGCATGAGGGCTGAGGAGGAGGCATGGCCAGTGCTCAGGGCAGCCCTCCTCCTGACCACGCTGTCCTCCACCCCTACTGTCTTGGGTAACCTCAGCCAGGACTTGGCCTCAGACCAGTAAAGTAGGCTGGGGTGAGGTCACTCTGCCAGCCAGCCAGAAAGACAAAAGCCACTTGATTCAAAAACCTTTTGGAAAATTTCAGCCCAACTCCCAATCCTCTTCATTTCCCAAAGACTCTCACATAAAATCTCTTCCTGTTGATGTGAGTGGGAGAGGGAGGAGCAGACTGGACTACTTTCTATCCCGAGGAAACAGATAGTCCAAGCCTGGTCACTTGAAAGGAGTCTGAACTCCAAAACCACCCACGGCAGGACAAGCACATTTAGCGAGCTGTTCAGCCTGCGACTCGGACTTTTGGGTCCTCATAAAGACATCCTCAGGGCCTACCGTAACATCTTAAAACCTCGCCACGAATCTCACAGTTGTGGATTTAAAAACTACCCAAAGAGCTTCAGATTAAATGGAAGGCTATTTCCATGCTGTCCTCAAGCATGCAGAGTATGTGAGCAAAGCATCCGTTGGGGACAGTTTTAATTTACATGATCTGCTCCCTGTCACCTCAAAAGATGCACTTGCCAGTCCCATGAGCATTTCTTCACTCCTGTGCTGTCATTGCCCAGAGAATGCAAGGCTTGTACTGGAGAAATGTTTATTTTGATAAGAGTTCTCTTTTCTGAATTAGACAAATCAAAACTCGACTACCACATTTGTTTCTCTAGAGGTAAGCCTGAGGTCCGTTCCTGTGTCATTGACAACTGCGGGTGCTGTGGGCATTTTGCTCCAGTGAAGGAGCTTGGCTCTGGGGCGAAGCCATGTTTGGCTTTGTCTTCTGAGATCTGCTGAATTTCCTAATTAGGAAGATGCCTGGAAAATATCAAGAGGTCAAATATTTACTCGACGCACAGAAGAGGCCAGGCTTGCTAACGTACTCTCCCCATGCCTAGGTGAGTCGCCTTCTAAGGCAGCCACAGCCGCAAGCTGCCGAGTTCACACATGGCTGCGGATCTCAGCCTCCTTCCCAAGCATGCATGACCCTGGCTCACCAACCTACCTGAGGCTGGGCACAGCCAGAGGGCAGGACCCCTGCTCTGTGGATGGTTAGCTCTCTGTCTGCAACTTAGAGAGCCCAAGACCCTTTCTCTTCTGAAGAGCTGATGTATCAGACTAGGTAACTGGCCAAGGTCGTTATTGGGAAGAAGGCTAGGAGGAGCAAAGACAGGGATCTGGCACCGACGATGCTAACCACGTCTCCTCGGTTCCACAGTGTCATCCAATCAGCTGCAATCTGCGTTTCCACTCCCTGCTCCTCTTTCCTCCCTCCTCCATACCCCACCCTACACCTCTGCATCACCCTGCACATGCCTTTGTATAAAGCTACGCAGGCTTCCCTTTTTGGTCTTTAATTTGCCACTAATTGGGATCGGTATTTTCCAGTTACATACAGAGTGCCTGTGTGGCTTCCTAACATATGCTGACAAATCATTTGGCAAACACGTTCTTCCGCTGCAGCAGAAGGCACTATGGAGGACCGTAGCACTGGCAACCAAATATGCATGCCCTTAATGAAGCACCAGAGATAAAGAGTCCATCTCCTTGCCCACTCTGGGCTCTGGGGAGCAGAAGTCATATTAAAAATGAAAATAGAGATCTATTATATAGGTTGTTGGAATGGTTTCCAGATGGATCTAGGAGGCTAAGGGAGAGCGGTTACTAAAAAATTATGCAAAGTTCATATGAAGAGTGCCATTCAGCCACAGCAATTTGCTTTGGAGGAATCTGCCCCAACCTTATCAGGGCAATTAAGACTTTATAGAGTGCTTTATAGCAGGACAGAGCTTTGGGTTAGAGGACAGTAAAGAATTCAAGTCACGTGCACCTGAGCAGACAGAAGGCATCACTCATTAATTCAACAAAGATAACTGAGAACCTACTATGTACCAGAAGCTGTTGTAGGCCCCTGGGATACAACACTGCATTAAAGAGAGACTCCTGTATTTACATTTAGTGGGATGGATGGGATTTACACTTAGTAAGAGTAGACCAAAAAGAAAAAAAAAGGCTACATACATAAACACATTACACAGTGTTAGAATTGTAAATGCTTTACTTAAAACAAAAACGGTAGACTTAGGGGGACTTTCACTGTGACAGAATACCCAATATCCACCATTTAAAGGAAGAAAATTTTATTTAGTTCACATTTTCAGAAGGTCTCTAACACACACAGTCCATCCATGGGCCAGCTGGCGACAGTGGAGGTACATGGCAGAGACAGAGGCTGGAGAGCTGTGCACCCCTTGGCAGACAGAGGCTAAACCAAATGTGGAGACTCAGCAAAGGCTAGCGGTTTCCCAGCAGGAAACTGTAACAATGTTTCTTCCTCCTTCCTTTGGTAAAGTCAAGCTGCCAGTTGGGTACCTCCAGAGTGGGTGCCTCTCTCCCATTTCCTGGTCCACAAGTCAATAATAAACACCTGAAAACTCTGCCCTGGGCAGCCCTTCAATCTCAACAAGTTGATACAATCCCTCCAGGTCAATCCCTAAACAACCTCCCTTTCAGCCACTATCTGCCTCCCAATAACACACAGTTCTCAATAAATGATGCTTCTGGGGGACACTCAAGACTCAAACCATAGCAGGGGCTAAGAGTACCAGAAAAATGTTCAAAGTTTAGGTAGATTGCTAAAGTAGATGAAGGTCAAGCTTTAAGGAGGTGAAGGCCTTCTGGGCAAAAGAGATAGCTCATACAAAGGTTCTGAGGCAGCAGCAGATCTAGCATGTTCCAGGATCTACAGGCAGCCCAGTGTGGCAGCCGCAGAGCAAGTCTGAGAAAGCATCGTGGTGACTGGAAAGCGAGAAGGACTGAGTGGGTGAGGGAGAGAACGTGAGTCACCAGGTAACTCAAGGCCAAGAAAGGACACTGGCTTCTGCACTGATGGAGTCACTGCAGGACTTTGACTAGCGCTGACTTATGTTTCCCCAGCCCCCAGCAGCAGCCAAGGTGGTGGGCAGTGGCCAGAGAATGTGCGTATTTTGAAGGTAGCGTCAAGGGCTGAGTATGAGACGCCAGAGGGAGAAGAGTCTGTGGGAGCTCAGCTTGGGGCCCAAGAACAACAGAATACATTGCATCCAGACCATCTGCCGTATCTGGAGTGCTGCTTGAGGGGAAAACCAAGGGCCCAGCTTTGGATGTGTTAAGTTTGAGACTTCAGAGGCCATGCAGGAAGAGGCCTGCAAAGAGCCACTGCCGGGGCCTGTCTGAGTTCTTGGTTGGATCGGGACCTGAGGTAAGAATCTGGAGTTTGGGCCACAGGTGTGGATTATCCAGAGCTTCAGGAGCAATGGGCTCAGTCTCCTCACTGAGCCCTGCTGACTGGAACGCTCCAGACATACCCCGGTGCAGACGTGAGAATCAGCAAACACCCATGTCCAGCGGGTGGGAGAACTAGGCAACAAAGAGTTGTGTGAGATCAGGTCAGCCTGCCACAAAGCAGGGCGGACAACTCCCCACTACTCGGAAAATACTATGGTGCTTCTAGAAAAGACAATGGAAAAACCAGCACGAAGTCTGGAGCCCCAGGGTGCAGTCACAGGCAAAACCACCACTTACTGGAGTTAAGCTTTCCCAAAATAATCTCAGCTGAATTTATATTTCCTGTGCCTACTAAGTGTCCAGGTCGCCCTGGAGGAGGCACTCCCCTTTCCTCCTGTTCCCTGTAGGTTCCAGAAGCCAGCATCTCTCTTACCACAGGGAGCACTTTGTTTATACTCTCCTAATGTTCTTCACATCTTTATATATTGATTGATTGGTAATTTGTCTTGTTCCAGAGAGAATTTAAGGCAGCTCATGAGGACATATAAAATACAAGATGGCATAAATTAAAAATAGAAACAAAAGGAAAAGAAAAACGAGGACAGGGACACGAAGCAGATCCAAGAGTGAGGCTACACTGAGTACCAGAAAGACGTGCGGGCCACAGGCATGGCTCTAAGTTTATAGCAGTCGATATGGAAAAGGAAAAATCACACAATTACACCATTCACTGTGTCCAAAAACCAAAATCAGTCCAAGAGCTCTGGAAAGATGGAAACTGTCATGTGGATCCAGAGTAACACTCCTGCACCCTTGCTCTTCTTTGGGGGCCCAGCTCATGGCCAGTCTGTAGGGGCAATTAGCCAGGTCCGTGGACAGCAGGAGACAAACTCGCTCGCCACTCCATTACCATTCACTTGGTCTTGCGTGCTACCTCTGTCTCCCGAGCCAAAGTAGGCGGTAGGCACTGAACTAGGGCTGGCGACAGGTTGGAAAGAAAACAGAGGGTTGCTCTTCACACGGGTGTTACGTTATAGTGACAGAGTGTGACAAAACTCAAGTAAGCCAAAGAATGAAACAATCAGAAAGCAGATCAGACACAGACAGAAGGTCGAGGCTTTGGATGGGTGTGGGCAGATAAGGCCTCTTTAGAGTTTCATGTAGTTTTTTGTGGTGGTTGTGTTTTGTTTTCTTTTTGCTCTGCATTCCGGCTAGTCCTGAACTCACTACGAAGCCCAGGCTGGCCTAGAACTCACGGCACTCTTTCTGCCTCAGCCTCACAAGTGCTGGGGTTATATGCGTGCTCCACCACTCCCAGCTGGTAGGTGGTGCTGGCAAACTGAACTTAGGGCCTTGTGCTTACCAGGAAGAACTCTAACCATTGAGTCACACTCTCAGCCTAGTAAGGCCTCTTCAGAGAGGTGATAATGGCCAAGACCCAAAGCAAGAAGGAACCCTGTGCAAAGGTCCTAAGGTAGAAAAGAATTCAGCCAGCTGAAGTACAGTCCAGTACAGACAGATTATGGTGGCTCAAGCAAGGTAGTCAGGACAGAAAGTGGCAAGAGGTGACACCTCCTGGATGCCCTCAGGGAGGACCACAGACATCATGTGAAGAAGCTGGTTTTATTCTAAATGCAAGAAAGAGTTTTAAGCCAGGGGGTGGCACCTAGAGTAAAGTTGAAGATGACTCTGGCTGTACCTTGGAGAACAGACCAGACAGGGAGAAGCGGGAAGATCGGTAAAGAGGCTGTTGTGGGCATGAACTGGAGGGGTGAAGACAGCCCAGAGGTGGGGCTGGTCAGCTATGAACTAGAGAGGACGGGAAATCTCTCAGGTTCAGAGTCTGGACATTTAGAAGGCAGAAAAGGAAGGAGCCAGTTTCTTGGGCTGCAGTGGCAGAGACGATAAGCATCACCATGGCACTGCAGGGAGGATCTAAGGCCCACGGGGATGGGCTCCACACCACATCCTGACGTGAGCGGCCTTGCCCCAGCATCTCACAGTTCTGTGTGGCTACCACTCTTGTGCCAGCTGATTTCGACTGTCAACTCGACAGAATCAAGAGACTTCCACAGAAGTGACTGGGTTGCAGGGCACTGTATTTGTCAGTGGGACCACTGCTGCTGTGCACAGCTGAATGCACTATTAGAAGGTGGTGCCCAGTGGAAGGTGGGACCCAAGGGCATGGCCCCAGAGGGTGTGCCTCTTGAGGGTGCTCTTCCCCTGGTCCCATGCAGCGAACAGCTGTGCTTTGCCATGACATCCCTGCTGTGGAGGAGCCAGCGACTGTGGACCGAAACCATGGGCCAAAGGAAACCTTGCCTCATTTAAGGTACTGGTGTGGGGTTTTTGCCAGAGCAGCAATTATTATCCTCACCTTACAAACTAGGAGAAAAATAAACACAAAACCCAGGATTACAAAGAAACATGCTTGTATCAGCTCTGAAATAAAGTGTGTGTGTGTGTGTGTACTTGTGTTCACATTTGGAGGTTAACGTCTGACAGGGGCCCTGCCTTCACCTGTATGCAGAAGCTGCAGGGTGACAGAGGTGTGCTCTGGACACCAAAGAACCACGGCACTATGTTTGGCCATGTCTCTGATAGTTAAACATTATGTTCAAAACGTATTCTGTTGCTGAATAAAGGGGAAAGAGTAACTTTTTCTTCTTTGTGTTTTTACCTTTGCCCAGCTCTTGCACATTAAAAGGCAGAAACTTCTCCCTAGGGACTACTTCCAGCCTGCGGTGAGAATGGGGAAGGGTTCAGAGCCACAGGAGGAAGAGAGCAGAACACATTTATTGCGGTTTGGCTCTGGAATGTCCCCCAAAAGTCTCATGCTTGTTAATGTTATGGATTGTCTATGGAGCCGTGTGCTGTTGGTGGATTGAGGTCTGGTCTGGAGGGGTGGGCTACAGTTAAGTTAGGATTAAAGGTGTGTGAGTTAGGATTAAAGGCATGTAAGTTAGGATTAAAGGTGTGTAGTGGCCACACCCTCCATATCTGGATGCAGGAGGGGTTAATCACTGGGCAGAGACCTGGAAGGATATATAAGCTGCTTCCTGCCTTCCTTGAGGACTAGGACTAGGACTAGTCTCAACTAGTCTCAACTTGCCTTTCTGTTTGTGATGTCGTGAGGAGCTGTCTCCATCTCTGTCTCTGCTATGTACTTCCATTGCTGCAGGCTGCCCCTGAATGGACTGTGACCTTCTGAAACTGTGAGCTAAAATAAACCTTTCCTTTCCTGAATTTGTAGGTGTTGGGTATTGAATCATAGCAACAAAAAAGTAACTAAGACAGAAACTGGTACCAGGAGTGGGGTTGTTGCTGTACTTTACCTGACGATGTGGCTGGTAAGCCTTTGGAACTGGTTTGCGGAAGGAATTTGGAAAAGTTTGGGGATGCAAGCTGGAGAAGCCTTTGAGTGCTCTGAGCCGAGCTTGATGGAAGATTTTGGTCAGAGCTCAGAAGACCAAAATGCTGATAGAAGTATGGATTGGAAAGGCCAGACTCAAGAAATTTCAGATGGGAAGGAAGACTGTATCGGCAAGTGGCCTAAAAAACATGTATTCTACTCTCTGGCAAAAAGTTTGTCAGCATTTTGCCCTTGTCCAGAGACTTTGCCTGAAACTGAGATTAAGGGCGGTGGAATGCTTACTCTGGTGAAGGAAATATCAAGGCAGCCTGATATTCAGACTGACAGTTGGGTACTGTTTTTGGCTTTTAGCCAACTCTGTGGTGAAAGACAGGAGACAATGGCAGAGAAAACAGATATAAAAAGCTTGCAGTCTGGAGTGGAAAAGCAAGTGGTTGTTCAAGAGACTAACATTAAACAGAAGCCAAGAAGTTGGAATCAGGACTGTAAGAAAGAGGCCCTCACAGCACCTCAGGAATCAGCAAGATCCCACCCTTTACCAATTAAAGGGTGCAAAGGCAAAAGACCTTGTCCTGCAAAGAGTACCCCAGGACTCCCTGTAGGGTCAAAGAGGGAAGTGTTTGCTGGAATTCAGCTTCCTAAAGTTCAGCAATCCAGGCACTCAGAAGCTGCTGCAAACATGGCACAAAGGAGCCAGATTACTGTTAGCCAGTGGCAGATCTTGGAGACGTCCACGTGGTCCTGGCTTTACAAGCTTGCAGAACCCAAGAGTTGTGGGTTCATGAAGGCTTCCACCCAGGTTTCAGAGGAAGGCCTTGGAGGCCAAGCAGTGTGCCCCTGGGAGGGCAGTGAGTGAAATTGTAAAGGAGAAACCTAAGGTCCAGTGGAGAGTCTGAAAATTTGGAGAAGCCAGGAGCATGGATTGTCAGCTGAGAAACGCAGCAGGCTGTGAGTGGATCCAGCCCAAAGGAGAGAAGATGGTGGTTGCAGTCAGCAGCAATGCTACAGGGGTGGGACCACCCAAGCCCCTTGGAGTTCATGCCTCACCAACATTTACCCCAGTTGCTAGACATGGAGCTACAGGATTTAACCCTTGCCCTGCTGGATTTAGGAATTGTTCTGGTCCTAGTGCCATTTATCCCCTTATTCCTCCCTTTTGGAATGGAAATGTTTACTCTGTGCCATTTTATATTGGAAGTGCTTAACTCTTTGATTTGAACAGGAGCTCACAGCTAAAAGTTTGTCTTACATCTCAGAGGAGAGTATGGACTTGGAGTTTCCTTCGCAGTGTTGAAACTGTTAAGACTTTGGTGACTCTTGGAGAAGGACTAATTGCATTTTGCATGGGGAGAATGACATGAGTCTTTTGCAGGCCAGGGGTGGAATGTTGTGGTTAGGATCTGGAATGTCCCCCAAAAGTCTCATGTATGTTAATGTTATGGATTGTCTATGGAACCATGTGCTGTTGGTATGGTCTGGAGGGGTGGATTTAAGTTAGGATTAAGGGCATGTGAGTGAGGATTTAAGGCTTGTAAATTAGGATTAAAGGCATGTAAGTTAGGATTAAAGGTGTGTAGTGGCCACACCTTCCACACCTGGATGCAGGAGGGGTTAATCACTGGGCGGAGACCAGGTAGGATACATAAGCTGCATCCTGCCTTCCTTGAGGACTAGGAGTAGGACTTGGACTGGTCTCGACTAGTCTCAACTTGCTTTCCTGTTTGTGATGTCATGAGGAGCTGCCTCCATCTCTGTCTCTGCCATGTACTTCCATTGCTGTCGGCCTCCCCTGAATGGACTGTGACCTTCCGAAACTGTGAGTTAAAATAAACCTTTCCTTTCCTAAATTTGTAGGTGTTGGGTATTGAGTCACAGCAACAAAAAAGTAACTAAGACAACATTCATCGGATGATCCAGAACCTTTCTGAGAAGCTCAGACCAGGAGTGGAGCTGACAGAACATTCAAGGGTAAAAGCACAAGATTTGGAACACTTCCCAGACTGCCTCAGAACACATGAAGTCATAGTCTTACTCCAGACCGTTTCAGATCAACACCTTTATAGGTTCTATGAGTCTCCAGAAAAGGCCAGTCCATCCCTTGCTTGCCCTGGCAATGAACTCCAGGGTTCATAGCTTTGTCTGGAAGTTCCTCCATATATCTAACTTGAGTCCCAGGGCTATCATTTAAATTCATTTCCTGCCTAACCCCTACTTCGTGGGTAGTGAAAAGAGTTGGCCTTGATCTTCTTAGGTGCAATCCTTCACGCTGAATAAGAGCACAAAAGACTTTGCTGCAGTTGTTAAAAGAAAAAAAAAAAAGGAATACTTAAACTTGGCAAACAAAAGATAAAGGAGAAAAATGACTCTCAACTTTTATTCCCTGTAGTTGTAGAAATGTAGATTGATTTATCACACAGATCTGAAGTGAAGCTGAGAACTAAAATTATTATTAGAATTGTTGAATTTCGGAGGTGGACGTAAAAACCAAAAGCAAACACAGCCCAGCAACCATCCACCACAATGTACTTAGGTTTTCTCCCCTCAGCCTTCCAACAGGCAGCATGGCAGCCATTCGGAGCCCGGATGAGGAAACCAAACACAGCAGGAGGCAAGATGCACTGAGTCACACTGACTGCCTGTGGGAGGGACAAAACCCAAACGCCAAGACAGATAGAGAGGCCACAGTGTGGTGGCAGCAGCTGCCAACCAGGGGTAATTTTGCCCTTCTGGGAACATTTGGAATGTGTGGCGATATATTTGGCTGCGGTGCTGGGAATGAGGTGGAGGTGCTACTGAATGTCATCAAACACCCTGCAGCGCACCAGGCAGGCCCTGCAAGGGAGAGCAGGCAGCGTCAAATGCCAGGGAACCCAGGCAGACAAACACTGCTTCAGAGCATGTGTGGCCACAGTCTTCCCTCTTGGCAGACTGAGAAAGACAAGCACAAGGATTTCAGTACAGAAAGATACTTATTTTTCCTCAGTTTAACAGTTTATTTTCTTGAGCTACCTAGAGAGAGCTCACCTTCCTGCAACAGAACACCTCTGATTGATTCTGCTTAGCATTTCGCAGACCTGGTGAATTTTTTTAAGTAAGCATTCAAGAAAAAAGCATGGTTCATTTTCTTTCTTAGCCTGAAATCTTTTTTTAATGTGTTCAGTGATTACAGACTATTTCTTAGAAGAGCAGGCTAGGTCCAATCACGAAAATGTCTGAAGGCTTGCTACCTGGGAAATTCACACGGCGGTTACCAGCCAGGGGTCCAGCGCCAGATGGTCTGGGCTTAAGTCTCAACTCAACCATTCATTAGCTGTATAACCTTGGGCAAGTTGTTCAAACTCATTGGGCCTCATTTTCCTAATCCCTAAAAAGGGGATAATATGTTTAATTCCATAACGTTAGTGGGACTCATCGAATAAATTGATTAGTACTGCGTTTGATTTTAAGTATTTGTTGTTGCTGTTGCTATTTTTAATGATTCTCTTAGACAGAAGAGGGGAGAACTTTCAGATCTGAAGAAGGTGTTACTAGTAAATAGAAATTAAAAAGATCTAAGTTGTCCCTAAATTCAACTTCAGGCCCTACGTTTCAGTGGATAACCAGAAGAGCAGACGCACTGCTGCTGCGCGGGGACCTCCCTCACGGTGTCAAAGGGTGTTCCTCTGCACTGAGCCACACTCCACGGTGCCCTGTTTACTCTGGCAAAGCCATGATGGAGGTATTATCAAAGGGAAAAACCAAAGCTTCTGGAGATTAAGGACCATGCCCGAGGGTGCCCATACACTTAGTCAGCGTAATGTGGTGCCAGGGCTGGGACACAGAACCCCCAACTCCATGCTGAGTGTTGAACCCGAGCGCCACTGCCTCTGTGCGCCCTTCCTCCTGGGAACAAGAGCACAGCGTGAGCTGGGGATGTGCAAAGGCGAATCCGGTTCCCTCTGATGGAGTTGAACAGTGCACAGTGTGCTTGGTTTTATTCTCTTGGCTGACGGTGGTGGTTGTGGCTGCTGCATTTTCTATCTGGGCCGTCCACTAAGTGCTATAGCTTGAGGAAGCCTAAATAAAGCACACATATCCAAGGACACCTGCTGCGACGCCTTCTGGAGAGCATTTGGTCTGCCCAGACCCTGGAGAACAAAGGAGGAATTGGAGAAGCCATATACATCTTGAAGGCTGCAAACCAGCCCTGTCGTAACTGAAAAAGGAGGCTCCTTGCAGAGTGCAGAGCTGTTGGTATGGGAGGGGGAGGCCCAGGGGTGAGGTGGCATCCCCTTTCTCTAAGACTAGGCATGTCCTCTGCTGCAGAAGTTCTCTCTGGACAAGCTGGACCACCCCACTTTTTAGCTCTTTATGTAGCACCTCCGTGGACAGATGTCTGATGTTCAAAGTTAAAGGCTCCAGGCACTCTCTGTCCTGGCCAGGAGTCCTAGGTTGGTGCTCTTAAAAAGCAGAGCTAGCTCGGAGCAGTGGTGTGACAAGGCAGAACTAGTGTCTGCTGCTCACTGCCGAGCCTCCAGGCGTACAGTACCTGGAGGGTCTGTGGGGCTCTGGAAAGTCACAGACCCTAAGCGCGGCCTCCAAAGCACACAGGTGATTTCAGCTCATATGAGAAGACCAGGAAAGCGCAGAAGGAGCAGCATGTCTCTTGGCTTCAAGGTGGCACATGAAACAATGGAATGAGGTGTGCCGGCATCTGCCCTGGCACGGAGCCTTGCCTTGCGTGGCAGCACAGTGCGAGACCAGGGCTCAAGAGCCTCGGAACATTGTCAATTCGGGTTATTTCTGCTCATCTGTCTTTGTTATGTTCTCACTCTTTTATCACTTTAAAATACCTCCCCTAATTATATGTTCAATGCAGCAAACTAAAAAATAAAACATTTAAATCCAAAGGAACAGATTTATATAGCATAAAAATCATCCATAATCTCACCATGTAGCATTACTTCTCTTATGACTTACACACACATATGCATGAACGCACACAGACTGATCAAAAATTAAAGTGAATGCTTTAAGTTAAACGTTCATCATATTTGGTGTTCAGCCTTTGTTGGTCAAATGTTTACTGTAATTTCTGTCCAATAAAAAATTTCAGTGTGTCCTCACCCACCTTGCCACTGAGTCTGGCACTGTGTGACTTCTGGCTTTTCCTCAAAGTCAAAATGATAAAAGGCAAATGTTTTGAAACAACCCAGGGCGATGAGGCAGCCACAACAGTGCAGGGTCTTTCATGAAGGCACGCAAGAGGACTTCCAAAACTACGTGGCAAGAAGGGGTGAGCACGCTCACAGTGGTAAGAATGATGGGACAAGCAGATTTAGAGGACAGGAGACATTTGAGAGAGTTTAGTGGTAATGTATCTCTTGTAACAAATTTTTAAAAAGCCACCATCTTTTATGATCACATCTTGTATATATGTACATATAACATATTACATACATTTTGATATATAATTAGTGATTTTTCCAGAAAGATATTAATGCTAAAAATTGTTTCCAATGGCATTTTTGTATTAGAGGCCAGGATTCCCCATTTATCAATATATAATACATTTTTATCCTTTTCTATAACTATATACTCAATATATAGTTCTTTTGGGTCCTTAACATAATCCTACAACATACATAGCTCGGGAAATTGAGGCAGAGGTAGAATCTCCTAGCTAAGGAAATGAGCTAGATGGAGGCAGGACTCAGTTCAGGTTAGTGTTCCTGTGTCGGACATTAGTTTTCGTTTCCCAAGTGCCAGGGCCAGCAGCCTGCTGGAGCAAAGGGCCAGGCAGAAAGTACTTGTTCCGCCGGCCACTCCGGTGCCGTCACCAACTAGCCAACTTTGCCACGGTAGCAGAAAAGAGCCACAGACAATACATAAGCAACAACACGTGACTGTGTTGGAATGGGCTTTTAAGGACACTGCAGTTTGGATTTCATATAATTTTCACATGTCACAAAATATTCCTTTGTTTTCATTTTTTTCTAACCATTTACAAATTTAAAAACCACTCTCTGTGTCCAGACCTCACAACAGTAGACAGCGGTTGAGACCCTCGGACGGGTGGGTGCTGACTGCTGGCGAGCATGCTGGTGCCTCTGGCTCGTTCCAAGTGCATCTTGCTTTATGATCTTTGGGTTATTTTATTCTTGAGCTGTAAAAACAAACTGGTGACATTTCCATGTCTTATGTAGTGAGGCTATAAATTTGAAGAGTTTTAAAAACTTAGCCAACCACTGTGGCTGACAAGTGAAAAGAGCAAGGGGGAATATACGATAATTATGTAATCATGAATAATTAAGCTAACTTTTGTTAGAGAGAGGGACCCCCAAGAAAAGCAGTGCCTCCCAGTGTAATGGGGTTCAGGGTGCACAGCTGCTTCAGAGGTGGTCTGCTCCTCTCTCCTTCCAGCCACCAGGCAACGCAGAGGGGGCTGACGTGCAGCTACAAGGTCACTCTCACAACTGTAAAGGACACAGCCTGAAGGTGGAAGAGGGGCATGGGACATTCTATCGGTTATCCCCCCCCTTCAGGTACCGCTTGGCACTGAAGGAAGTGCTGTGCACAGAGGTCATGGGGTAACCTCTGGGAGGGGAACAAGTCTGGTTCAGGAGGGCCGCCCCTGCCCCCACGTCCCCAGCAGCCTCAGCCCAAAAGCTGAGCCAGGCATGGTTCTGACCCAAGCCTCGGGCAAACTCAATTCAGCGAGCTCACAATGGTGGTGGGGATGGGGGAAAGCTGGCAAGCCCATCTCTGGGATCCAACTCGCAAGTGACTCCTTCATCCCAAACACAGCCAGTCACCCCTGCTCTTGCTTCATCAGAAGAAGACTGCTACCCACCGTCAAGTCTGGTCTCTTGGATGTCACGAAGCTTCCCAAGAAATATTAAAAGGTGGTGAAGCCAGCAATGAGAGGGATTCTAAAAGGGCACTGCTCAGAGAAAACCAACGACAGCTTGAAAGGTAGGTAATTTCAACGTGCTAGGCACTCTGGGAGGCTGGGGTAAGAGGACTACAAGTTTGAGCCCAGCCTGGGCCACTTAGAGACTATGTGAGACCTTGTCTCCAAATAAAAATAAAAAACGGGCTGAAGATATCATTTGGCGTGGAGGCCCTGATCTTGTCCCCCAGTACCACACACACACACACACACACACACACACACACACACACACACACACACAGAGCATCCTAAACATGTATAGGTAGTTCAGCCAGATTCTGACCCCAAGCCTCCCAGGCTCCAAAACTGTTAAACAATGCTAGGACCTATGTAAGCTGCTCCCACCCCAGCCCAACCCCACCACTGCCATAGTAGGTGGGGTGCCTTGAGTAGCCAAGGATAAACAACAGGAGAGCCACACTGTCTGTCAGAGATGTGTCTAAGAATCTGCACCAAACTCAGGCTTTCTGAAGAGTCGTAATTTAAACAAGCCCATCATTTGAGGTAACATTCTGCCGAAGCCCTTTGTAAACAGGAGAACCCTTTTGCTCAGTGTGACCTGAGGATGCTTTGCACGTTTTTATTTTCAGCCGTGGCATTCAGTTACTTTCAAAGGAGGAGGTAGCTACATCTGGGCCGCTTTCAGTTCTACCGTGGCGGCATTATCATCAGGTGGGATCTGACTGTCCCATTTCTGCATAACCAAAAGCCTAATTTTCCTTTCAGCCTCAGAACTTCGCGCACGGGGAGGCAGGTCAGATGGGGTGGGCAGCACCCTGCCCAGGAAACACCCACGTGGCGGGGGTAGTCAGCTGCAGGCAGACGCGCCACGCTGTGCACCACCACCAGCATTTCAACGTTAGCAATGATTCATTCCTTAGAAAACCAACGCGGTACAGACACATATCCACACGCTCATTGTTGCCGGCTGGTGTGTCAGCATTTTGTCTCCACTGCTTGGAGTTTACCGAGGCTCAGGTAACTGGTTGTGCTAGTGAATGAGTGTGTGAGGGACAGGAGTGGTGACGAAGTACACCGATCTTGGTAACGGCTGGACCTAGCCCATACCCTTAGTTCTCATGCTGAGGAGCTACGTGGCTTTCCGGGCCCTCCGGCCTGTCTGGAGCTCCGTAAGATGGGCATTATGGTACACTACAGCTCCCCACGGGGAGTAATTGTGACAAAGCACAGCATTTAATAATGGAGGAAGGATGCTAGGGAGGGGCCTGTTCTTGTTCAGGCACCCAGCGGCAGGCTGTAGCAGTCTCACTGCACAGCAGAAGTGCGCTAGCCAAGGCTCACCAGCAGGATAAGTCTGTCTCCTGTGTTAGCCTTGCATTACTGTGACCAAATACCTGATAAAACCCAACTTAAATGAAGAAACGTTTATTTTGGTGCATGGTTCCAGAGGCTTTGGTGTATGATCATCTGGCTCCAATGCTTTTAGGCCTGTGATAAGGCAGGAACATCAAAGCAGGTGTGGTGGACAAGAACCGCTCACCATGTGGGAGCCAGGAGCCAGAGGAAGGGACCAGGCAAGGTCAAGTCCCAAGGTCACTTGACCCACTCCCTTCAGCCAGGCCTTGCTTCCTATTCCCATCACCTCCCGACAAGCCATCAAAGTAGGGTCTCATAGTACATTAATCTGCTGGTGAAGTTAGAGCCCTATAATCCAGTTGTTTCCCAAAGCCGGGCAGCACAACAGCCCTCAACGCAACGAGCCTCTTGGCAGGGAACATGTTAGATCCAGTCATAATAGCGCCTGCCTTGGAGTGTTCAGAGATCTGCAGGTAGCTTATGATGGGCTACAAAAAAAAAAAAAAAAAAAAAAAAAAAATCCTTGTAGATAAAGGGACCTCAAAGATCATTTCTGTAACTTCTAACATTATAGATGAGGAAACTGAGGCCCAAACACCTGAGTGTCACCCACCACAGCCCAGCTGAACATGTGTGGAACAAGGTCTTGCCCCAAGATATAGTGGGTTTTGCCCTTTGTGCTGATAGGTCCCACCCAGGCAACATACACTGCCTACAATGAGTGCTAAATCCATGAGCCCACTTAACCCTCAGTTCCATAACCACCCTTGTCCAGGAGGTCTGACACAACCAGCTGAGGCCAGTCTCTGGAAAAGCCTTTTTTTTTCTGTTCCAAAGAAAGTCTGGCAAACTTGTTAAAGAACGCGTTTGCATGGTCTTCCATCCCCACCCTGTCCTGGCGTGCCTCTCGTGCTGTCAGTGGCCACCTGTGCCCAGTTCCATATTGCTACAAGCGCAGTGGTGGACACATTTTGGTTGACATGAAGTAGTGCTTAGTGTGTTCCGGATTTCCTCAGAGTGGCGTGGTTGCTGGCCAGAATGATCAGTTTTACTTTGCCTCATTAGGTCACTGTCAGAGTCTGCTTGTCACCTGCACATGTACTTTCTACACGGACAGCAAACTGGAACCCGGGTGGATCAACTCTTGTGCCTTTTGTCACTCTCCTTGTGGTCATACCCTCTTACCTGAGAGGCAGAAGGTTCTCCTGAGCACCTGCCCATACAGCCAGGAAGCGAGAGAGGAAGGAGTTCCCAAAACATGACGCTCTTCCCTGGAAAAGCACTTTCTTCTTTTCTTTCCTCTCCCAGGTCCTCTATTCCTCCCTCCTCTTTATCCCCTGCTCCTTCTTCCATTTCTTCCATTCTTCGTTCTTCCTTTATTTTAAAAATAAGTACTTATCTGATATTGAAGTCACACGCATAGCAATTTTACCAAATTCAGTGTGTGTGTGTGTGTGTGTGTGTGCGCGTGTGTGTGTGTGCGCGCGCACGTGCTTGTGCGTGCAAGTACATATGCATGTTTACCTTGTTTTAGGTCATGCATTTCTAAAAACAAAGAACTAACAAATTGCACCAGATCATTCCAAAATAGGATCAGGGAAGTGGGAGGAGGGTGGAGAAATCAGGGGCCAATAGCCCAAGCACACAGGGCCCAGCAGAGCTGGGCCACCGAGTCCTCATCAGCTTGGACACACCCCACTGAACATCCACAGGGGAGCAACTCTCAGCATTCAAGTCCATTTCTGATTACACAGAAACACAAAGAGTTCTAAGACAAAACAGAACTGTAGCAAATCAGTGCTGCTATACAACTGGCAACTAATCAGTATTAATTGGTTGAGAAAATTCTGATGAGAGCAGAATTAAACAAGTGAAACATGCACCCAAACTTAAAAGAGGAGAGAAAATTCCATTAACCAGATGCAACCAACACTAAATCTTGCTGTATACCTCATCCCTGTTTATTTTCTACATTACTTTTTCAATGGGGAACTAAATATATAACATTCATTTTCAATAAAGCATAAGCTTTCTTCATGTCATAAAGATCTTTGGAAGCATTTCTTCTACTGGCTGTATTATTTCAATATATTAATATTCCAGTCACCTACTGCTAGCATATTTCAAACCTTATCGCTAGTTATTGTGCCTCCAATTTGCGGTTATGAAAAGTACTGTCATATATAACAAAGTGATAGTTTTTTCTTTTTTCTTTTTGATTATTTCCTTAGCAATGATTCTTAAAAATGATATTACTATTTCAAAAGGCAGCAACATTCCTCAGTCTTTTGATAACTTTTTGCCAGAAGCTTCGAAACAATGTGTATTTCAAAGAGCTATGTAGGAAAGTGCCTACTACCCAACACCTGCTCCTGCATTGACGACTCACAATAAACACTCAGGCCCCTTCTACTGCCAGAAACCCTTCCTAGTGTAATAGGTCAAAGGCCATCACGATTTTGTTGTCATTTGAACTACACATACTGCAGATGGGCTGAGCTTTTAAAATTGCACTCACCCGGTGAAGTCAGCGTCTTCCGATTTCAGCTCGTGTGCTCTACCCATCTGGAAGGCACTTGGTAGTCAGTCATCAGTCATAAAGAAGAGAACGGGTTCTGCCCTGGCTTGCTTTTTTTCTTTAGTTTCCCATCCCTACTGACCTCCTCCTAACAAATTCCACGTGGCTGGGCCATACCCACCGCTCGGTGAGAGGCTGGCCTGTCTCTCTGCTGGTGACAGCACCATCATGGCTCATCCTGTGTGTGCCAACCTTCTTTTCCTTTTCAACAAGAATGCACAGATGTCAGTGGGAGAAAAGAGCTGCCTGAGCTCAGAGGGGGATGACCAGTGAATTTTCACTAGCGGTCCCGGGAACACTGTGTCAACAGCAGATTTTAATTAGGAAAAGAAGCAGAGATCTATTAAAACTCATCTCAGCACCGGTCATTTCCCCTAATCTTCCCCCCAAGAACTAGCAGGACCCAATGCCACCCACACTCCACTGACTGCCCCCTCATAGGACACATCTGGAAGCCTTCAGGAAGCTGGGTCAGATGTTAGTTTTAATTGTTGTGATAAAACAGCTGAGAAAAATCAGTTTAAGGGAAGAAAGGTTTACTCTGTTCATGATTTCAGAGGGTTCAGTCCTTAGCCCACTGGCTCCACTGACACGGGCCTGTGACAAGGCAGAGCCTCAGTGCAGCAGGTTGTGGTAGAACACAGCTGCTCACCTCACTGAGACTGGGATACAGAGAGGAAGGGGTTGGGCGCAGAGATCTTAACCTCTGAGGACATGTCCCCTCAGACCTACTTCCTAAGTTTCCACTGACTTTCCATAGCCAATTAAACTGTGAATCCGTCACTGGATTAAGCCATGGCTGAGGTCAGAGCCCTTGGGGTCTAGCTGCCTCCCAGAGGCCTCTGAACATGGCTGTCTTCTTGGAGACCAGGTTTTCAACACAAGCACTGTTGGGGGCCGTTTCAGATTCAAACCATTACAGAAACTTAGTCACCAGAAGTTCAGAGTCCTGAGACATGGGATTAGGACAGGACCATCCGTGACAGAACTGAACATTCATTCCATGGAAAGTTTTCTGTACTGGGGTATAAGGGCAGCACAGAGTAAGTGTCTGGGCTCTGCACAGCTGCAAAAATGTGGGTGTTTTGGAAGCACATGAGTGGAAACTGATGTTCGACATAGCATATTAAATAAGAAACCTGAAATAGCATATGCAGAGCCCACCTACTAGCACCCTCACAGGAATCAGCCTCAATGCAAATAATGAACAAGCAGATGAAATTTTTTTTTTTTTTTTTTTGAGGCAAGGTCTAGCTCAACAGTCTAGGCTGGTCCTGAATTTACTCTGTAGCCCATGCTGACCTCAAACTCACGGTTATCTTCCTGCCTCAGCCTCCAGGTTCTGGGATATAGGCAGGTGCCACCATACTCAGCTATGTCCTACCTTTCATAACATGGCCAGAATGAACTTAAGAGGCTCTGGAAGAACCGCATCTGAGCCCATTTGCCTGGAAAGACCCATTTCACCCCAGCATGAAAGTCAATAGGACCCTTCATTCAGCGTGGTGTACTCACCACTAATAGAGGGCTGTCCTAGTCCAGCTTCTTACTCATAAATCCAACTTTACAAAATGTTGACTTACCCTGTCTCGCAGGCAGAGAGAGACAAGCCCATCCTGGATCAAGGGTGGTCAGCCCCTAGCAGCAACATTCCTACCTCACCTACGAGCTGCTTTGCCGTGGGGTGGGCCAGGGCCTGGCTGGCTTCTGTGTATGAACACTCCTAGCTGACAAGGTAATCCAATGCAGTGCTTGTGCAACCTGGCCTTGGCGTCACACTGGGTGTGATGTGGGGCCCGCTCTGAGTTCACAGGCTATATGACAATGGGCAAGTTACTTCCCCTGTTTAAGCAAATAAGCTAACAGTAAATGACGTCCAATAAGACTATTTGAACAGTGTCTAGGACATGCAAAGAATTGTATCAATTGCTGTTATCACCTTTTCTTTAAAATGAACACTTACTTCAAACTGAAGCTCCCTTTTGGGGATTAAATTGTGAGAATTACACAAAAGCTACAAAATGTTCAGTCTAATACCTGGCAAATAGTGAATGTTTGATAATAGCAGCTATTGCTCATAATAAATGAAGAACCTCAGAGTATAAAAAGAACTGTACAGAATGTTCAAATAACTCCATTTTCATCCTGGCTTTATCACTCTGTGAATTAATCTTGGTCCCATTTTCATTTGGGAATTAGGCATCTGGGAGCAAAACCTAAGGTACCCCATGTGGGATTCAAATCACGGTACCAGGTGTGTGAGGACAAAGTCCAAAGCAGGTGTTAAATAGAATAAGAAAGAGAACAAACAAAACACCGGGCAGCCGCCACATGCCAACACAGCACCAGCAAAGCAGCCAGCCTCCAGTGAGGGGAGGAGGTTTGTGTCTGTCGTGGTTACTTTCTCATTGCGGTGACAAGATACCCAACACACACAATTTAAGGGAGGAAAGATGTATTTAGCTCAGAATTTCAGGTCTCACACAGCCCATTCATGAGCCAGCCAGCAGTGATGAAGTCTCATGACAGAGGAAGAGGTTAGAGAGCTGTTCATGCCATTGCAGACAGAAGCCAAGGGAATCTGAAGACTCAAACAAAGGCCAGGGCTTTCCCAGGAAGAAGCTCTGATAAGGTTTCTTCTTCCTTCCTTTAATAACTTCAAGTCGAGCATTCAAGCGGAGCATTGGTGACCCTCCCCCATTTCCTGGTTCACAGGTCAATAACAAACCCCTGAAAGCTCTGCCCTAAGCAACAAATTGATACAATCCCTCCAGGTAAAGCCCGAAACATCCTCCCGCTTCGTGCCAATCTCTGCCTCCCAATAACACGCTGTTTCAAATACAAGGGGCTTTGCGGGGGACACTCAAGGTCCAAACCATAGCAGTGTCCCTCTAGACCTCCTACCAGCTGGCTTCTGAGAGGCATTGCCAGGATGACCCCATGACTTCTCAAGACCAGCCACAGACAGACATTACCATGATGGCTTAGCATGGCAAAACAGAACTGCCGTCATGTGCCCAGAGCTCTTTCCAGAGGGCAGGAGATGGATACATCCTTTCTATCAGGTACAGACCAATGGTTCTCCAATATGGTGGCACTAAACAGTTATCCATCATCTAATCAAACATGAGAGGAAGAGGATACTAATATATCTCTAGTTTATAGATTAAAAAATAAGGCACTGGAAGTAGAAAAAATTTTCCCATTCTTATAAATAAGATATAGGGCCTTCACCCTGAGCCTATTTTTTAAATTTCTGATTTGGAAACAGGTTCTCACTGAATCACTAAATTGCCAAAGTTGGGCTTAAACTTGTGATTTCCTTATGAAATATCCTTGGGATGGGACCAGGGAAGACCAGTCCTTTAGGTTTCATATACACCTGGTACATAGAGCCTGAAGATAATTTTATGTGACATTTTAAATAATTTTGTGCATGAAACAAAAGTTTCATGGTATAGATATTCCATTTGTGGCATCAGGTTAGTGGTCAGAAAGTTTCAGACTTTGGAGCTAATTCTGAAATTTGGATGTGTAGGTAAAGGATGCTTACCCTGTACTATACAGTAATATGATGCTGTTTAAACGGGAACAACTCAGAATATGAATGTTTGCTAGTTTAGGTCTGAGAGAAAGCAAACTGAACTTTTGTGGTTAACAGAGAATAATGAATACACAGAACTTTCTATACACAGAAATATATACAGCTCAAGTTATAGTGTCTGCTTGCTCAGTAGTTCTCAACTTTGGCTGGTTAACATCTTGGAGTCTTGTCAAGAGTCCCCATACCTAGGCCACACCCGCACATGGCATAGCAGAATTTCTGGGGTTGGGGTCAAGGCACAAGGATTTTTTGAAACTCGTTAGGTGATTCTAGTGCGTAGCTAAGTTAGAGAAACACTGGATGCAGAAGTATTTATTGATGTGTCCTAGGTTAATCAGTGGAAAAATCTCCATAACCAACTGTAACATGGGACCTAGTTCAGGCATTCAAAGTGGTGTTCGTGAGCATGGGAAACAGGGCATGCTTGTAGCAGAACATCAGGGGCAACGGGCAGGGCTATGCTCTCACTCCAGAGGGCGATAGAAAGCAGCACGCTGCCCTCTCCATGGTCTCGCCATCTACAACCAGCGACCTCCCAGAATTCCTGCCTGCGTTCCAAGCCTACCTAGCCTCCTGTCAATTCTACAGGTCAATGACACCATTTGTATTTGTCAGCTTTCCTGGTTGCTAAACACAATGCCTGACACCCAAGACTTAAAGATGAGACATTATTTGGTTCTGTTTCCAGTGGGCTTAGCCCATGGTTGGTCGGCTCCAAGGCAGAAACAGCACAGTGGAAGGATGTGGTGGAGGAAGATGGATTGGCGTATGCAGCCAGGGAGCACAGGGACACAGACAGGAGCTGAACCAGGGGCAAGCACACTGCCTCCAGGCCACCAGCCAGTAACCTGACTCTTACCAGTGCATTCAACCATGAACAGTCAATAGATTAATACACTAGTGAGTACAGTGACCTGTGGCCAGCCAATTTCCTAAAGCCCTACTCTGATTACATGAGACTTCTGAGGAACATGTTTGGTCTAAATCATAGCATACTTCCAACAAAATAACTTGTTGAGTTTAAAAAAAAAAAAAACTTCATAGGGGCTGGAAGAAGGGCACAGCAGTTAGAGTGCTTGCCTAACAGGTGTAAGGCCCTGGTTTCAATTCCCCAGAACTACATATGCTGGGCATGGTGGCACACACCTTTAATTCCAGCACTAGGGAGACTGAGGCAGGAGGATTGCCATGAGCTCAAGGCCAGCCTGGTCTATACAGTGAGTTTAGGACCAGCCTGGACTACAGAGCAAGAACCTGTTTAAAAAAAAAAAAAACTACTTATTATATATTTAGCTATATATGTTATATATATATTATTCAAATTCATTAGGCAAATAAAATGATAACAATTATTACAAGCAAAAATTATCAAAGGAGACTACAAGTCCAGGGCTAAGAGGGCAAAAGTGTCATGAGAGGTAGGATGCTTTCAATCTCAAAAGTGTTTTCCCATGAGCTACGTACTAACTACAAAGAGAAAGAGAGTCTTTACATCGGAAGAAGCTAGCAGATGGTATTTTACGTGAGTCACCCAACCAGGTGCCACCTGAGATGCAGATGCCATGTCACGGCCCCGGTGTGCAGCCGGAGAAGCGCACTGCCTCCCTGCTGTGGCCTGGGTGCCGTCGAGACACACCGTGATTGCTCACACATATCCAAGTAACTCAAACCGAGGCCAGCTCTTCTCCAGTGTGCCAGAGCCATGAGAGCCAAAGCCCGAGGAAGGCCCACAGATGGGAGGAGGAGACCGAGGGCCCACGACGAGTGAGCTGTGAGAGCCTGGGGAGGGTCCAGCACTAGGAAGAGGCTTCAGAAGGAAAGAGCTGAACCCGGGGCAAGACCTGCAGGCTGGCTGACGGGGCCGTCGGTGCTCACCCCCGGTGCAGGTGCTGCGAGGTGCCTACCGAAGGGAGGGAGGAGGAGGGTATTCAGGAGCTCTTGGCATGGTTTTTTCCAACTTCCTATACCTCGACAGTTTTTTCAAAGGAAAATTTTTCTAAAGATCAGTGAAATTCAGTTATTTAAAAATAAATACGAAGCTGGGCCTGGTGGTAGAGGCCTGCTATCCCAGCACACTAGGAGACTGAGGCAGGAGGATCAAGTCATGCCCGGGTAACTCAGCAACCTAATAAGATCTTGTCTCCAAATAAAACTAAGAAAATCAAGGAAGAAAGAAAGAAAGAAAGAAAGAAAGAAAGAAAGAAAGAAAGAAAGACAGAAAGAAAGAAAAAGAAAATCGACTGTGGATGCAGCTCAGTGTGAAGGCCCTGGGTTAGATCCTCAGTATCAAAAGTAGACATATTCATGTGTACCCATGAACGCACTTTAGTGTTTTGTCTCTCCCGGCCTGGGCCATCACATGCAGAGCTCTGGAGATGAAAGAATGGGGTCAGGGAGAGTGAAGAGGAGAAGGGCTGACCCTTGAGAATGGGCAGTTTAATTCTGAAGCCTGAGCTGACATATATATGAAGAAATACGCTGGTTTAATAATTGATGAGCTCTACTGGGCAAGTAATTACGGAATGGTGGAAACAGTCCTGCGTTTTGAGTCAAAGGGTTGTACACAAATATTCAAGCATTGGTCTCATCACAATACCGTGTGTGATCCTGACATGCTGCCTGTAGGAATGGAAATTAACAGGCTTTATTACATATGATTATTGCGAAAATAAACTGAACATTTGTATTCAGAAAACATTAGGTAAATGGTCGAGCCCTGCTCTGAAAAGGCTGTAGAATAACCAAGAATAACAACTATATCTACCTGGCCAAAATAATCTGGCTTCCTTGGAAGTTCCAGCACCCCAGCATCTGATGGCTCACATCCCATATGGAAGCAAATCTGTCTTGCCTTCTGCCTGACCCTGAAGCCTGGGGCCACCGGTCTTCACGTGTGGCCAGTATTAAGTGCCATCTGTCCTGGGTTAATCCATGTCCTTCCTAGACGATGCACCCAGGCTGCGCTTGGCTAAAGCCTACATCGATGCAATAGGGAGTCGGGCTTTTCGTTCTGCTTGTCACTCTGGAGGAGCAGAGTTCACCCATCTGATTCTCGTGATAAAATGTCTTATGAACATTTTTACCAGTAATTTGTTCTCTTTTTGCTTACAATATCTTAGCAAAGGACACACTAAGAAAAACCCAGCAAGAGTCTGGGCTTCACTGCAAATCTGCTCCCCTCTGCTTCCTGTACCCATCCTGTTCCCTCCATAAAGAACCCTAATAATTGATGATGCCTCCATGATCTGTTGCATGGGCCTTTTTCCTTATTGCCTCCCAGTGTAACAATAGGACATGAAGAGATGTTCTGGCATCTATAAGTGACTTCGAGACCATTCCCACTGGCAATAGCAGCTCCCAGCTTTCTTTCTGGGAACACTCTTTTTCTTGGCTTTAGGTCTGGGAGACTAGGGCATGGGGCACCTCCCACCTACGCACAGAGGAGCCTGGGGTGGTCAGCAAGCATAGCTCGCTCTCTTGGCCAGAGAGCTCAGGGACGGGCATGTGTCCCATCTCAGTGACAGGACACATCATGAGACTTGCAAACATGACAGAAAAGGAAATCGGACTTTCACTGGCCACCACATCTACAGGGTGGAAACCTCGGCTGCTGAGGGCCTTCCTGCCATCGTAAGAACAGGACTGTCTGAGCAGAAAGAAAAGACCAGGAGACCAGGAGGAGCACGAAAAGCAGGAGAGAGGGAAGGAGAGACAGAGGCAGGAGGCTCAATGAGAGGGGACTCTCGTCCCGAAGTCATCACAGTGCCTTTGCTCCAGCCTGAGCCAGCGCCCACCCACAGATCTCACACACCTCCCCTTGTAGTCTTGGGAGGAGGTACCATCTGCAAAGCAGCCAGCAGTGTGAGAAGGCGTCTGTAACAGCGGATGGGGATGTCCTGGGCTGAGCTAGCTCAGGCCAGACTCAGCCCCTGGCCACTTGTCCAGCTACATGGTGTGTCATGAGGACACTGCCTCCTCAGTCTGATCTTCCAAGCACCACGGCTGTCTTGCTCCTCCCTAATTCACAGACTGTTGTGTCATGCTGCCACACAAAGCCGCTGGTTCTCACCGTCCAAGTCCTAACCCCAAGATCTCCACTCCAGGTTTCCCAGGCCTTGTACTGGCGGGCTGGTGATCACACGTGGGTTGCCACAGCCTGAGTAAGGCTGCACCGCAGTGTCAAGGCCTGGAAGTGATACCTCCAAGTATGGAACTTTGATATGCAGAACTGGGGGCAAAGTCTCCTACAAGGGACTTTCTTCTCTTCCCCCAACCACCCCTTTCTTTGGTCCTCCTTAATCCTGTTGCCCTTTCAGTCCTCAAGGGTGAAGTTGCTTTATTTACCTAAGAACCAGACCGCTATCACAGAGGGAAAGGCTGACCTCAACACCTCACCCAGAGCCCAGAGGGACTGTGCCCAGGACCCTGTCCAGTGTGTAGAGTCATTCAATCACTTGCCAGCCCTGTAAACTGCCAGCATCCTGCCCCTCCCATTCTGCATTCCCCTATGAAGCAAGTACTTAAGCTTTGATGATCCTTTGAATTTTGGATTTTGTATGGCTCCCACACACACACATGCATGTTAACAAATCTATATGCATGTTCTGTTAATCTACTGTCAGTTTATTTCAGCCAAGACAAGGAGTCAAACCTTCAGAGAGCAAGGAGAGAATTCCTCTCTCTCTCTCTCTCTCTCTCTCTCTCTCTCTCTCTCTCTCTCTCTCTCTCTCTGAAGCAGCCCTAGGTACTTGCTGATGCCCAGGTACCTGCTGATGCCCAGCTACCTCCTGCTGATGCCCTAGGTACCCACTGATGCCCTAGATACCTGCTGATGCCCAGGTACCTGCTGATGCCCAGGTACCTGCTGATGCCCTAGGTACCCACTGATGCCCTAGGTACCTGCTGATGTCCGGCTACCTCCTGCTGATGCCCAGCTACCTGCTGATGCCCAGGTACCTGCTGGTGCCCTAGGTACCTGCTGATGCCCAGCTACCTGCTGATGCCCTAGGTACCTGCTGATGCCCTAGGTACGCCTACTGATGCCCTAGGTACCTGCTGATGCCCTAGGTAATCACTGCTGCCCAGGTACCCGCTGATGCCCAGGTACCCGCTGATGCCCAGGTACCCGCTGATGCCCAGGTAACTCCTGATGCCCACGTTCCTCCTGATGCCCAGGGAGCTGCTGATGCCTGGACGGTTTCATCTCACCTTATGGAAGTTAGTCTGGCCTTTGTCTAGCACCACTACATGCTCCACCTCTTGTTTGAGGTCTGAGGTCTGAACAGGGTCTGACCTTCTAAGGGGTGGGCATAGGCTGAGGGAAACTCGGGGCAGAGAAGAAACTGGAGGGATTTGCAAGTGAGTGCTAGACAAAGAGTGTTCTCTGAGGATTTCCAAGAACAGTTTGGAAGAGACAGACGAGTGGGAACCATGAAGGTATGGGGAAGTGACTGCCAGTAGTTTGTCGTGGGTAGGAAAATAGGTACTTCCAAGAACTACGTCCCAGTAGCCCTTTGTAAGATGTGTTGTAATGAACTTCAGCTGTCACGTGTGCTTCTTTAATGACTATGTAGTCTTAAACACACTGGTCTCTGGATTCGCAGACACACAAACGCAGTTGCACAGAGCCAGCCGTAGCTCATCGCCCTCCATACATGTAATATCACTAAGATCAGGAATATTTCATTGACAACAAAAACATGGCTCTTCGCCCTCTGCATGCAGTCCCTTGGATGGGTTTTTTGCCATTGTCACTTGATCTGGTCAGGCCTGGACACAATATTGTGGGAAGAGGATTAAATAGTGAAGAAGCAAGGACTTAAAGAGGAGAAGCACTTGCGAAAGGTCACAAAGGCAGGAAACCGCAGAGACTGCATGCTCACAACTCTAAGTAGAAAACTGACAAATATTTCTGAAAGCCGACAACTCTACATACCACCATGTAGATCGTGGGCCGGTCTCCACCCATGACTTTCCCAGGCCCTGTCCCTCAGCAACCCTGTGAACCTGTGAGGTGGCTGGTAGCCCACTTCAGAGATACTGGTAGTGATTTTACACTGGAGATAAGTTCACGTTCCCTGCTCCCTGCCTGAGCAGCAAGAAGACAAGCACACCAAGCACATGGGCCAGCAGTATCCTCGAAGTTTCCAAGTGATTACTGGCACAGAGTAGGTATTCAAAAATGACTGAGTCATTTAAGCTCAACGTAGACTGAAGTCCCAGTCTGCTCTGTGTAAGGCGCCTCCAATCTCCTAAGAGTTTTCCCTAGAAATGTTGGCCTAGATTTTTGCCCTGCCACCCT
The DNA here is from genome assembly GCA_004027205.1 of Ctenodactylus gundi. NCBI lineage: Eukaryota > Metazoa > Chordata > Mammalia > Rodentia > Ctenodactylidae > Ctenodactylus > Ctenodactylus gundi. Next base: position 326,345 of record PVKB01001963.1, read on the forward strand.
CTGGCCAGGGCAGGGCCACCCTAAATGCCATGGCAAAAACTGGAAGCCTTTGCTTTCACTAGTGCAAAGCTGCAATATGAATCATGACTCCAGCCAGGAGAACCAGAGCTCCTCAGGGGACTGGTCGTCACGTCCATATGACTTTTTTGCCATCTGTCTATAAAATTCAGCACTGCAGATGACCACCATTAGTTTTTATGCTTTCAAAATATCTGCCCAGTCCAAATGCCAAGGGAAGGTGGCTGGGCTCTGAGAGTCACAGTCACGTCAGGACAGCCCTTCCCTGCAGTTCACCTGTGCCCTTCTCCACACCAGCAGCAGCACTGATCCCAGCTACCCCACTACTTCCCATCATGAGCCCGGCTACACCTCCCACAGTACACTGGAGCCTAAACTCTGTCCCTGCACGAGCAGATCCAGGAACCTCCCCCACCCCAGTTTCTGCCATCTTGCCCCCAGTATATGCTAAAATAGCCAGGCCAAAACATGGACTGCTGGCACGCAAGGCAAGCAAGCGGCCACACAACACACCAGTGAACAACAGGCCAGGTGAGGCTGTGCAGTGCTGAAGGCTAACCAAATCAAATTCAAACAATGGAAAAATTTCATTTTACTTTGCATATCAGTCAGGGTTCTCTAGAGAAACAGAACCAACAAGAAAGTGAGGAAGATTTATTTAAGGAACTGGCCCACATGCTTGTCGGGGCTGGCAAGTCAAAAATCTGCGGGGCAGGCTGGCAAGCTGAAAACTGACGTATGAAGCAATATCACAGCATTAGGACTGAAATCAGCACGGAGGGCAGCGTCCCGGAAACTCAGGCAAGGACTTCAGAGCAGTCCAGAGACACAGTGCCTTCTTTGTCTCTGCAGATCTTTGACTAACTGAATGATGAGAATCTATTTTCCATAAAGCCAGCTGATGGTAAATGTCACTCCTATCTAAAGAACACCCTCACAGCAACATCTACACTGGTCTTTGACAGTGAAGCTTCAGCTTAGAGAAGTTAACATGCTAAACTGACCACCACACCTTAAATCAGCACATGCAATTTACTGGCTCTTCTTCTTTGCATTATGAAATCTTTAAAAATTTGATCTTTAAAAATTTGTGTGTGTGTGTGTGTGTATCATAAAATCTATCTATAACTGGTAATTTTTTCATGAGTTTCACAACCATCACCATAATTGACTTTTAGAGGACTTGTGATTGTGGTTTGGATCTGGACTGTCCCCCAAAAGTCTCATGTATTTGAATATTATAGATTGTCTATGGAACCATGTACTATTGGGAGATTGGGCCCAAGTCTGGAGGGAAGGATTACAGACATGTAAATTGGATTACCAGGTATGTAAATTAGATTATTGGCAGGTAGAGGGGCTTACCACACCTTCCACCCCTGGATCCAGGAGGGGCAGATCACTGGGATGAGACCTGGAAGGATATATCAGCTGCTTCCTGCCTTCCTTGAGGGACTAGGACTAGTCTCAACTTGCCTTGACTTGGCTTCCTGTCTGTGATGTCGTGAGGAGCTGCCTCCAACTCTGCCTCTGCCATGTGCTTCCATTGCTGCCGGCTGCCCCTGAGTGAACTGTGACCTTTTGAAACTGTGAGCAAAAATAAAAATTTTCCTCCCCTAAATTTGTGGATGTCAGGGATTGAGTCACAGCAATGAAAAAGTAACTAAGACACTTGTTATCATGTCAATAAGATTTCTCATGCATGGAAGTCTGTTCTAATGTTAAAAACCCTTTGTTTTTAATTAAAATGTAATGACTAGCCATATTTATGGGGTACAGTATGGCATTTTAATACATGTATGACATAGATGTAGGTGCATCACCACATTCGGGTAAGTGGTACATTCATCACCTTAGATACTCATCACTTCTTTGTGTTGAGAACATTCAAATCCCTCTACAAGCTGTTTTGCAATCGTCACTTAGCTGTGTCTCCCATAGTTATCCTACTGTGACCCTGGACTTGAGACGCTACCCAGCAGCACCTTTGCATTCATTAAGCAGCTCATTTCCATACCTCTCTTCACTGCACCCTTTCTAGGCTCCGGAAACCCCTACGGTACTCCAATGGATCAACATTTTAGCTTCCACATACAAGTGAAAATATGAGTTTGCCTTCTGTGCCTGGATTACTGCACTCCACATAATTGCATGACTCATATAGTCGCATCTACGGTGCTGCAATGGTAGTTGCATGGGTAAAAGACCAGGTTAAAGGATTAATCCCAACAACTATGTTCTTTCAAGGGCTAGTTATCTGTGGCCTTTAAATTATCCCAAAATGTCTTTTGTAGTGAGAGATGAACATGACTCTAGCAATTATTTTACAGAAATTTTAAAAACAAGCTTTAAAAAACACATAGATGAGAACATCAATTGCTGTCATTTCAAATAATGAAAGACAATACCACAGACTCTTCTTCCTGCCATCCCCAAAGGATGGGGCTCTGAGTGTTGCTCAGAGGGACATGGAGAAGCTAACAAGGCACACACAATGCAGGCAATGTCATGCTGCCATTGTTACAGCAGAGTAGACACTAGAGTCTGGGAAGAAGAGTATTTGTTTGGATCTGGAGTGTCCCCCAAAAGCCTCATGTATTTAGATGTGGTGGGATACCTATGGGACCATGTGCTGTTGGGAGGTAGGGGCAGATGCCTGAGGGGAACCTGGAGGGAACACTCACTGAGGCTTGACATAGAAGGGGTAGAGCACCGGGACAGAACCTGAAGAGTACACGCTAGTTCCACCTTTCCTCTCAGACTTGACTTCCTGCCACAATGCCATGAACAGCTTCTTCTAGCTAGGCTGAGCCATGTGATTCCACCATGGCTGGCTGCTCATGAACGGACTGAGACCTGAAATTATAAGCTAACTAAATCTTTCATTGCTTATGTTATGGATGTGCACTGAGCCACTGAGAGAAAAAGTAATGAAGACAAACTGGCTATTTATTTATAAAATAGCAAACTGAAATCCCATGTTTATGTCAAATGCATTACCTGTTTTATATCAGCAGATATACATATATGCATGTAAAGGTATACATCTGCACAGAGTTTCGAACCCAAATTTTAACAGTGCTTGTTAGGATCATAGGTAGGATAATTACATGTGAGCTCCAAGCACATTTTAAATTTTCTTTTCCCATACCTTCATTTTCTAAATGTTTACCATCTAACCCTAGTGAGGGGCAAGAGAGCCCTGGGATAAAGGAAACAACTAATACGTGTACATACCCTTCGCTGCTTGTCATAATAAATGCCATGGGACAAAATCAGGCAGAAACCTGCTTTCAGCAAAACAGAGGAGAGCCACTTTACCCCAAGAGAGAGCTGGCGGGACACGATGGCCCAGGCCTAGAATCCCGGCACTCTGGGAAGCTGAGGCAGAAGGTCACAAGTTTGAACCTAGCCTGGACAACTTAGCCAGAATTTGTCTGAAAATAAATAAAAGCAAGAACTTAAAGGGGGCTGGAAACATAGCTCACTGCAAAGGCTCTGGGTTCAACACCTAGCGCAAAAAAAGTGAGGAAGGGCGGGAGAGAGCTGTGTAGGACCCGGACTCACCCACTTCCCAACAATATGATCATAATCGAATACTCTGTCCATATCAGTCTCTCCACCTCAGAAAGAAAACCATGACTTTCCGGCAGCTGTGCTGGAAGATGCAAGTGAGTCCACTCACCAGACTCAGGCCCACAGCCCTCCAGGAAATGTATAATTCTTAAACTGAACTGGAATGAAATAAACAAGGTTCATTAAACAGACACGCACACTGTGTTCCAAGCCTATGTCTTGTATGGCGTTTCTCTCTTACATGTGTGAAGGGGTGGGATGGGTGTGAGAAGGGCAGCCGCTCGTCAAGACATCCACCTTCCTGCGTAACTGTAAACGGTTCCATGATATGCTCTGGAGGCCTCTAGACCAGGGTCCCCCAACCCCTGGTTTCAGGCCTGTTAGCAACTGCGCCACACAGCAGGAGGTGAGTAAGGTGAGTAGCAGGTGAGCAAGCAAAGCTTCCTCTGTACTCACAGCTGCCCCCCGTCGCTCACATTGCCACCCGAGCTCCACCACCTGGCAGATCAGCAGAACTGGTTGCTGGACCCAAAAGGGTTGGTGATCACAGCTCTAGAGTGTGGTGGCAGAAGGGAAAGCTGGGTGGTGTAAAGGCCACCAAGAGATCTGCTTTTCAGAAACCAGAAACCACATTCACTGTCTGTGGAATCCATTCATTTATTTGGATCATCCTGTCTATAGTGGTCCACCTCCCATGATTCTCTTTTACTGAAACCATCGTTCTACCCGATTTTCTCTCATGGCATTTATTATAACGAGCAGTGGATAGTATGTATATGTATTAATTATGCTCTTTATCTCCAAGGATTTGGGGACAGCCTGTATCTGATGACATACATACCTCAGGGGACATTCTTCTTCCCTAAAGGACTGCCATTTGACGCACATACAATTGTCACAGAGACGTTCTGAGGCTTCTTTAGTGTGTGTGTTTGCTTAGAGGAGAGGTCTACCCATTTGCCTGGAATTACGGAAGGTGAACTATGCATTCTCGTATTTTGGCGAGGAACCTCGATCCTCTGATGGCCATCCAGCCAGTTCTATGTACTTACTTCAAAGGTCACTGTCACTCTCTGCTACCTTCCCAGTGGTGCCAGGTTGAACCAAGAGAAGAAATCACAATAACAGTTTAGAGCACAAGGCCTTTCACGTACACAGACAGCCTTTCTAGTTCACCACTTAACTCTAAAGCACTAGGCCCCGTGCTCTCCCTCAGTATATAAAGGCAAGACTGCTCATTGAAATTCAACAGATAATAAAAAATTGCCTCCTATGTGACACGTAGGTGGTGACTCCAGGAACTTGAACAGAACAGAGAAAGATTCTGCCTTCACAGAGCTCATAGTCCAGTAGAGGAGATGAATAATAAATGAGGAAACAAACAAAATAATTCCAAGAGAGGGCAAGTGCAAGGAAGATGACACAGTGAGCTGACAGAGCATTAGAAGCATGGCGGGAGACCCAGGGGAGGCTGGAAGGCTCATGGAAAGCTGCTGTGTGGGGCTGGAGGGCAGCAGGCTAGAAAGGAGGGTCAGCCAATGCAAAAGCTCTGAGACTGGAAGAAGTTTGGTGGTTTTGGTGTTCTAGAAGTAGAAGACACAGAGCTGGGGGTGTAGCTCAGTGAATAGAGCTTTTGCCTATGAAGCCTGAGGCCCAGGGTTCAATCCCTCAACACCACATAATAGCTGGTATGACAGTGCATGCCTGTAATCCTAGCACTTGGGAGGCTGAGGCAGGAAGATTGTCATGAGTTCTAGGCCAGAATGGGCCCCCTACTAAATCCAGGAGCAACTGGACGATAGACCTGGCCTCAAAAGGTGGGGTGGGGCTAATGTGGCCAGTGTCAAACGCAGTTGCGCAGACCAGACACCCTGGGGCTTCTTACATGTGCCCGGAGTCAAACACTCCAAAGGCTCTGGAAGAGAGGGAAGCAACACAGTTACAACGGCCTCATGAGTGCACATGAGCCAGCGCCAGGAGAAGGGCTACACAGAGAACATCACGGGACATGTCACATGACCCCAATGAGCACATCGTCCCCATTTTTCAGGTGATACACCCGACGTGTGGAGGGTTGATACTTGGAACTTTCCCACAGCTGGGAAGCAGCGCTGAAGCTGGGATTGGACTGCAAGCAGCCTGCGTCCTGGGCTGCCTGTCCCCGGCCCAGGCTCTGCTCTAAAGGCACCTTCTCCTGGACAGCTCCGGAGCTTCGCTTAGCGCCTGCGCTGGTGGTGACTTGGCTGGCCCACCTACCATCAGGCTAAGCTCAAACCATTTCAGGTCGACAAAGCAAAAAGACAAAAGCCGTTAGTCCTGATTTCTAGAGCTCCATGCGAGGCCCTGCTGGCCACCCACACACTCTTTTATTAAGCTATAATAAGCCTCAGATGAAAACTGTAGCCATAGGTGAAGCTTACTTTCACATATGGTTGAGGCAACTGAAGAAAAACATGTTAAAATGCACTTTTAAAATCCCATTTTACTTGTAGAATGGTTTCTACAAAATCATGTGTCATGTATCTGGGCTGCTCGTGAGTGCCAAATGCTGGGGTAAGGGCGTGTGGGCATGTCCTGGGGTTATTTGGTTAACTGGGCACAGAGGCACTCTGCTCCCATGGAATGTGCTTTTCAGGGTCTGATTTGATGCAATTTGCGAACGCACGAAGAGCCAACCTGTGCGTTTGTAAACCTGGTTAAGGGGAATGTGTTTTTAACTTGAAAGCTGCCAGAGCAGGAGACTGCAGCAACATAAACACCCTGAGCAGGAGAAAGTGTTTCTTCTATTTGTGGGAAAACGGTTCTTCCCAAATTCTGTGGGATGTGAGCACAGGTGTGGAGAAAAGGCAGCTGAACGGCCAAACTGGGACGGAGGGAAAACAGGAGGGATCGGAGCTTCTCAGTCATGACTGAAACTGGCCAGCAACACACACTTAGGAGAGCTCAGTTTGTGTCAGCCATGTCCTCAAGGCCCTTCACCTGCCAATCACCTGGTGCACTGCACAGTGCTACAAAGAAGATGTTATTAGCCATTCCTATTTTTAACAACTTGAAGAGCTGACGTCAGGGTCACACAGCTCCTAGGTTCTTGGTGACATGGCGGGGGCCAGGAGGGATGATGGGCTATTTTTCACCAGCCTCTCCTAAGGATTGTCAGCCACCGTTTCCCAAACATCTATTTGCACTCTGCTGTGAGTCTGTCTCCTCTGTCACCACCAATCGTGGCGGCCATTTTCACACTTCCTATATACATATCTTTCTTATTTTTCTTTAACATTTTCTAAGGTTACTCATTTTTATTTTAGTAGATTCATTTTTAAAGAAAATTTTAAATTCTCGTAGAAAAACTAATATGCTCTCTTGTCAATAGAAATTAACCGCTGATTTAAAATACATGAAATGTTCAGAATAGGCAAATGTACAAAGATAGAAAGCAGACTGAGAGTTTCCCAGGCCTAGACGGGGGACAGAGACATGGAGGGTGACGGGCAGGAGTATGCCCAGCGGGCAGCCCACTATTTTTTTTTTTTTTTTGCATGAAGAGGAATTGACTGGACTACATATGAAATACGTAACATAGTTAACGTACATATGTAAGTTCTAAAAGTCCCTTTTAAATTTTTTATTATAACATTTTTTAAATATCAAGGGCACAAAGTGGCAGGCTAAAGACTGGGTATGTGTAGAAAAATGTCTTCTTTTTTTTTTCTTTCTGCAGTACTGGACTGATTCCAGGACCTTTGCAATGAGCTACAGCATCATCACGTATTTTATTTTGAGACATGGTCTTACCAAGTTTCTAAGTTGTCTAGGCCAGGCTCAAACTCAGAATCCTGCCTTAGCTTCCCAAAATGCTGGGCTTGTAAGCCTGTGTTACCAGGCCTGCCCCAGGTCCAGCTTCTTCTGAAATAATGAAAATATTTTTTAAAATTCCAAGACAACTCTAGAAATAAACTATAAAAGCAAATGAATCACACATTTTGAAGGGTTAATTTTGTGGAGTAATGTATCTTACCATAACTGTTTTTTAAAAGTCAATATAATAACCTCATTTAAAAGAGAAACACAAACAAAATAATTTCTTTAAAAAGAAGTCTAAATTTTACTTAGACCCTAAAGTTTCTTAGTTGACAGTGTCAAGGGTTGAACTTGTCTGACAAAGAAAATGCAAAAATGAATTCACTTTCATACACATTGTGGGACATTGTAATTAAAAGGGCAGAAAACAACCAACTGCTAGCAAGGATGTGAAACACAGGTGACCCTCACACACTGCTGGCAGGGATGTAAGACACTGCAGCCACTTCAGAAACCACTTGGTAGTTCCCAAAACATTAAACATAGAATTGTCACAATGCAGCAATTTCTCTCCTACGCTATACATCCAAGAGAAAGGAAAATGCGTGTTCACACAAAAGCATACACGCAAATACAGCAGCACCACTCAGAGCAGCCCCAAAGCAGAAACAACACAGCATCCATCAGACAATGAAGGAATCAGCGATGGCATGTTATTCAACCATAAGAATGGAACGGAGCACACATATGTGCTGCAGCATGGAGCGATAGTGGACATACAGTGGTAAAGTAGGAACAGGCAGACGCAAAGGCCGCGCGACATATGATGCCAGTAGGAAGAAATGATCAAAAAGCAAATGTGTAAAACACTCAAAGTAGATCAACAGCTCTCTGAGCAGTGTGGGGGGTATTAAGTGGAAACAGAGTCACCCCTAATTCATGTGGGGGCCTTCTTTTTGGGGGTGATAAAACTGCTCCAAAACTGACTCTTGCGATGGTTGTACAACTCTGTGGATACACTTAAAAACAATTATACAGCTTAAATGGTGAATTGTGTAATGTGAATAATATTGACAAAGCTGTTAAGAATTTACAATGTACCATTGTCAATATTTTTTTAAAAAGTAAATTCACATTGTGATTTAATAGTAACTGCTATAACTTGAACATAATTCCTCAAAAAATTTGTTGAAAACTTCACCTCCAGAGCAAAAATGCTGGCATGTTGGAGGGGTGAGAAGGGATCTGGCCACAAGAGAAGAAAAAATGTAATGTCATTACCTGAGGAGTGCGGCCATGAGAACTGGGAGAGTTTGGGTCCTTGTTACTTTTTTTCTGTGATTCTCTTTTGTCCTTCACCCTTCACCAGAGACTGAAAGAAGAGAAAGGCTCTTCCTACAAGCTACCTTTGATTTTAAACGTTCCAGCCTCTAAAAATGCAAGCCAGTGAACCCCTGTTTATTGTAAATTTCCAGTCTCAGGTAGTGTGTCCGAGCAGCAGCAATGGACCAGGACTGCTCGTGAATGAGCCCCAGGGCATCTGGCACAAAGCCAACACCGGGGCTGTGCAACCTGGCAAGCAGAGTGTCACAGCCACCCCACAGGGTGGAGGCTTTCAATGAGAAGTTCAAATAAATTTTAAGCTCAAGATTAACAAGCAGTAAAACTTCTGGTCAAGATGGTGGCCAAGTAACAGAGCTACACAATGCCTCCTCATGGACCTATCTAATATAGTTTTTTTCCCCACTATTTTTGTTAATATACAAATGTAATACATAGTATTTACAAGGAATTTGGGTGTTTCGTACATCTATGTATCACATCGACTTCACAATCCCTTCCCATCTTCTACCCTCCCACCCCCTCCCTGTCCCTTCCCCTGGCTCCGGCTATCACTTCATATGGTTCCAAAGAATGTCTGTGTTCTGGGTTTTCCAAGTCTGAGAAACCATACGGTGTTTAGCATATTAATCTTCCATGCCTAAGTCATTTCAATCAAGTCACCACTCTACCCCAGCTTCCTATTCCTCTAATGGGTTCGCAGTAGTCAAATCTTGATATCTCCTCTCTGAATCCAACCGATCCCTTCATTGGGATATTCACCAAAAGTTTTTTTTTTCCATATTTTCCTACATCTTTGTTGCTAACGTTGAAACTGACCTTACCCACCAGTTCACACTAGAAAATAATTATAAGCATGTAATTCAAAAGGATAGTTAATTTGGGAAAGAATAAAAAATAATAAATAAGTAAAATTCAATTGCCTTATCTGAATACTGGAAGGTGCATATTTGTACATTCACAAGGTTATCTTTACATCAGTTTTCTTAGGATAAACTTTCATTAGTGACCTAATAAGTGAATTGCTACAACAAAACAAAGTTAAAACTATATCACATTGCTACATTCAATGAACTTAAATCTGTACCACATAAATATACTTAAAGCGACAGATATGTAGGCAAATCTAGTTATTTCTTAATTTCCTAAATTTCATATCTTATTTACTCACATTTCACTTATTACTAACCTACTTTTTTCTCAGCTCCTTCTCTTCTAGCTGTTGTCACTTCTTCTCTGGGGTCATTGGTGTCGCTGGTCTCCCTTTCACTGTCCAAGTTTCCTTTAAGTATTTTCTGCAATACTGGCTCAGTGGCTTCAAATTCCTTTAAGCTGTCTCTGTCATGGAAAGTTTTAAGTTCTCCCTTTAAGTTAAAAGATAATTTTGCTGGATATAGCAGTCTATGTTTTTTTAGTGCTTGGATGATATTGCTCCACGATTTTCTTGCTTTTAGAGTTTGGATTGAAAAAATATGCCGTTATCCTGATGGGTTTATCTTTGTAGGTCACCTTCTGTTTTTCTCTTACCACTTTTAGTATTTTCTCTTTGTATTGGGTTTCTGGAATTTTAATTATGATGTGTCGTGATGAGGGTCTTTTCTGATCAAAGTTGTTTGGTGTTCTCTATGCCTGCAAAAGTTCCATGTTCATTTCTCTTCTTAGATTTGGGAAATTTTCTTCCATTATTTCATTAAACATGTCCTTCAAGCCTTTTGTTTTGTCCTCAGTCTTCTCTTCAATTCCCATAATTCTGAGGTTATTTCTCTTTGAATCATCTATCAGTCATTGTAATGACTCACTTTCTTTATTTACTTTGTATTCTTCGTGACCTGTATGTTGCAGCTCAGTCACTTTATTTTCTAGGTCTGACATACTATTCTGAAGTTGTTTAAAGTGGTAGCTTACTATTACCTGTGTGTTTTTCATTTCCTGAATATCTGCATCCAATTCTTCTATATCTCTGTTGTGTTCTTCTCTAATTTCTTCTTTTGTCTTCATTATCTTCTGGTATATTTCTTCTCTGGTCTCCTCTAGTTGCTTTTCAAGGCTTGCTTTTTGCTTATCTATGTATTGGTGTAGCTCTTCTGCTGTCTGTTTAATTTCCTGCTTTAATTCCCGTTTTAATTCACTGAATTTCTGGGCCCAGAAG